>QEOQ01000658.1:477381-503312 GCA_010279815.1 Brachionus plicatilis
AAAAAAATTAAATTTTCGCTTTTTTTTATTGCTAAGATATTAAAACTAGCTTGATTCGCATGAGAGACTTGCTAATGGAAAATGGCAAAAATAAATAACAAATGAAGATGAACAATTCACATTTTATATTCATTTCGGCAACAAAAATAATTAAATTTTTTTTCAAAAACTAGCAAAAAATTCATAGATTTTAATTATCTATTTATCTATACTATTAAACATCAAGTCCATTCAGCCCGGTTGTCATTTAATGACAATGTTTTCTAGCTCGATTGGTAGGTCAAGCTAAAAAAAAGCTAAAAAACATCCTCTCAAATCCGATTGACATTTTTGCTCGTTTTGTTTTCGGCCATAAAACCATTTGAAGCATTATTTTTAAATTAAAAAATCATCTTTAAGGCTTATTAATTAAAAATCATTTGAGATACTGTCCTCCCCTCGTCCCTTTAAATTGCTAACCTAATTTTAGATTCAAATTTTAGACTGAACTCGCGTCCAGCTCAGGGTCAATTTATTTGACAGCTCAATTTCTTTCAATTTATTAGAGCGTAAGAGCTCTTTTGTACTTAAATTTACATGCAAAATTTTTTTACTACTTGACTCAAAATTTACCTTTATTGCTTTAGTCCAATTCATCGCTCAGATTATTTGGACAAATCAAATTAGAAATTTTTTACAAACCCTTCAGGTAGTTTAACAAAAATTCATAAATTAAAAATTTAATTTAATCAAGTGTTGCTTTAAAAAAAAAAAATTGAAATAACGTAGGGTCAGCAAAAACACAACTTCTTCATCAATGCCAGACAACATAGTCGCAACTGAGACAGTGGATTCCTTTAAAATCAAATACGACCAACTACAATTGAGATAAGCTTTTTGAGGGGCACCCCTGCGAGTAATCTCCCTTTGCGGTCTTTACTACTACTAAAAGTCTAATTTAATCAAGTGTTGCTTTATAAAAAAAAAAAAGAGAAAAATTGAAATAACGTGGTATCAGCAAAGACACAACTTCTTCATCAATGCCAGGCAACATAGTCACAACTGAGACAGTGGATTCCTTTAAAATCAAATACGACCAACTTCAATTGAGATAACCTCTTTGAGGGGCATCCCTGCGAGTAATCTCCCTTTGCGGTCTTTACTACTACTAAAAGTCTAATTTAATCAAGTGTTGCTTTATAAAAAAAAAAAAAAGAGAAAAATTGAAATAACGTGGTATCAGCAAAGACACAACTTCTTCATTAATGCCAGACAATATAGTCACAACTGAGACAGTGGATTCCTTTAAAATCAAATACGACCAACTTCAATTGAGATAACCTCTTTGAGGGGCACCCCTGCGAGTAATCTCGCTTTACTACTACTAAAAATTTAATTTAATCAAGTGTTGCTTTAAAAAAAAAAAAGAGAAAAATTGAAATAAAAAATGTCCGAATTGGACGAAATGTTCATTTAAAAAAATCCAACTTATAAATTATTTGCACCAAAAATCATTTACTTTTCAACCTCACTCTGGACATGACCCATTTACTTTAACTAAAAAAAAATTCTGTCTGCTAGTTATAAAACCAGCTTTTTACTTTTGTAAATATTTAATAATTCTTTCACAATTGAACCCATAATTGGTTATCGGTCTAAATAAACACTGTTGGAAAAAATCTGTTTTGTGTTCGATTTAAATTTTCTATCTATATTTATAGTTATTTTGAGCTTTCTAGCCCAATAATTTATGAATTAAAATAAATTTTGATAGATGAGCTCAATTAAAAGATTCATAACTTAACCTTTTTCTTTTTTTGAAAATTTTCAAAATTCTGCCTACTAAGAAAAACGAAAATTTTTAAAGATAATAATCTTAAACCTAATCTCTCTAAACTTAACCCAATTTTTTTCAAAGAAAAAGAAACCATAAATGCAATTAGAATATTTAAGGTGAAACTAAGATTGTCTCCAATTTCAGACCTCTTACGGCCACAATAAATCCACTGAGGCGAATTTTAATTGAAAACAAATTAAATATTTATTATTTTGAGCAAGAACCAGTTAGATAATCAAGATCTTTAGTTAATAATAAACTCAATTGCATTCGTACTAATATTGGCAACCCAAGTAACTAAATATTTTAATTAAAAAGCTTTTTTTTTATCTTTTGATAATGTAGCAACGATTAAAATATATTAACCTCAAATCAAAGGAACTAAATATTCCTTGTTTAATTTGAAAAGCATTTCCGATCATAAATAATTATTTGGAAAAGCTCCATTCCATTTCCTCAGTCTTGAACAAAAACAATTAGAAAAAAACCTGTTTTTTAAAATCAAATCAATGTACAAAAATCTCTTTAAAATAAATTAACTTCTTAAATTGAACATTTTTGAAGCAAACTTTTAAATCTTTAAATCAAAACTCCTCTTCTCGAAATTTGATTTTGTTTTGTTAAAGATTTTAAACTTAGAATAAATAAGGCTCTGAAATATCACCAAATTTTTTATAAAATTTAAATGAATCATGTAACATATTTAAATTCGTTAAAACTATTAAAAAAGAGTCGTTTCAAAGCTATTTTCCTAGGCATTTATAAAATACCTTATTAGGTTAAATCTAAAAATGATTAATTTTTTACTATTTTTCTACCTGAAGCAAACAATGATTTTCTCAAGTTTAGAAGCAAATATTATGACAAGTATCTTCATTGAGACCTTATGCTACTCGAATGGCTTACAAAAACTGATATTTGAATTCATATACGAAAATTGGCTTTAGAAAAGAAGCTTTAGAAAAGGTTAATATTTACAAAAATATTTTTTGCTTTGATTAATAAGACTTCTGAATAAAGCCTAAAAAAATTTATTGTCTTTGCTTATTTAATTTATGAGGGCTTTGTAAAATTTCAGATATGAATATTTCAATAAATCTTATTTATTAAAAAAATCACCTATTAATTGGAAACACTTATCAATACTTTTTTGCAATATTTCTATTGAAAATTTACTTTAGTTGAAAATTTCTTAAATGCATTTATATAAGCTGATTATTATCTAATTTTTTTGTTGCTGAATATTTACGTTGTTAAGCAAGATGAGATATTCGCCTAAATCTCAAATATATTTTCTTATTTCTTTCAATACTCTTTATCTATTCTCAGATTTCAATCAAAAGAAAATATAAGAGATTTGTTTCAAATAAGAAAACAAAAATCAGAATCCTACTCAAAAGTTTAATTTCGCTAGTCAACAGCTGATTGCTGGTGAATTTTCTAAGATTAAAAGTATTTAAATGAATATTTTGTTAAATGATAAATTTGGAATTATACAAACAATTTCTACTTGTTTTTTGCTTTAATATTTTTGTTGTTCCATCATTTCAACCCATTTAATTTATTGGTAAACCTAATCATCTTTTATATGTTTGGATGTTTATTCCTAATTGGCAATTGGGTTTTATGGCGCTTATCTCTGATCATCATAGCAATCGTTTAAAATTTTTTATCAAGAATTGCTGACAGTTTTTTGTTCGAATCCTTTTGCTAACTATCAATTAAATCTATAATAAAATTTTCCATTTAAAAAAAAAACACAAAAAAAAAATATTTTTATTTTTATCTCTTTTTTATTGTTTTACTTCTCCTTAAAGGATGTTAATTCAATTCAATAAATAAAATTCTATAATAGCTTGATTCTCAAATTCAAAATAAATTCTTTTAAATCTACGATAAGTCGTTTTTTTTTTTAAAGGATTCAATATTTAGCATGGTTCTTTTTCTTTTTAATATTATTCAACAAAACTCTAAGCAACAAAAAAACAATAAAAAACTGGATTTTATTAATAAAAAAATCAAACAGTATGTTTCATTAATATTTCATAGAATATTCTAGAACAAATTAAACTTAAAATTTTATATTTTAAAAAGTTCAATTCAATTTAATCATTAATTTCTAAAACAGTAATTAAAATGATGTAATTTTCTGATTTAAATTCAATTGGAATTTTATGCTTTAAATTTTTAAAGAAAAAAATTTGGTCCATAAATTAAAGTTCTTAGATTAATTGATTTACAATTTATTTTCTTTTTTAAAAGTCAAAAATAAAATCGAAAAAAATAATTGAAACATATTGAACTTTATTTGGCCAAAAGTACAAAAAAATCTGCTAAATAATTCTCTTGAAATTTGTTTCCGAAATTTTGAAATAAAAAATTGAATTAAAGATATTTCAATTTTAAATAAAGACAACCGAAAAAACTAAATGATTTTATTTTATTAAAAGAGATATTTTGAATTTTATTCTTTTTGATTTTTTATTAATAAAACCTGTTATTTTTTGGATTTTTTTACTCAAAGTATTATTGAAAAATGTTAAATAGAAAATTTATGCCATATAGAGAGTTATTATTCATTTGATAGACAAGAACTATAATCTTTTAATTTAAAAAAAAAATACGATTTTAAAAATTCATTTAATTTATTATCTTTTGAAGAATAAATTGGATTTTGTTTTAATTTCTACTTTCAAAGATTTAGATGCATGAAAGATTGAAAAAATCTTATTTTTTGATAAAAATTTAAAACTAATTAATAAAAATCACTTTCTAAATAAACATTTATCTTAAAAGAATCTTAAAAGCTTTTAGATATTTTTTTGAATTCATACTTTTATTTTAATCATTTCACCAGATGAACTTAAAGTAGTGCTACGAAAAGTGGATTTTTGATAATTTTACGTTGGTTTACGTAAATTTTTATGGGAAATTTTAGTAAAAAAAACGAAAAAAAAAGTAATTTTAAATTTTATTTAATATTCTGTTATACTCTGTAAAAAAAAATGTGAATGTTTGAAATAAAATGCAGCCAAATATTAATTACAACGTTGTTTTATTTCAATTATCATTGAATTAAAATTTAATTTAGAATAGAAATTGTTACCAAGAATCTTGGTCTGTTATTTTAAAAAATATACCGAGTTTACAAAGTTTTTCATTAAATAAAATCCCAAGAGTTAAAAATATTTAATGAAAAACAATGTTAACTGGGTACAATGTTAATTTTAATTGAAAAAAATTTCTGTAAAAAATTTTGGGGTGAAGAGTAACAACAAATAAAAAGAGATTAAAATACACAAAAAATGTGATTCACGCACAAAATGAATTTATTGAAATGTGAAAATCACATTATATAATTTTTTAAATCAAAATTCCATAAAAAAATTTAAAAAAAATTAAAGTCAATAATTTAAATAAAATATTCTTCTTTTTTCAATTAAAATCAAGTTTTTGCTAAAAAAACTATATCAAACTAACTCTTGAAAGTTTCTTTGTATCTTTTAAAATTTTTATATTCATCTTTTAAATTAATTTCTTTTTTAAAATGAAAAGAGTCAAGATCACAAAAATTAAAATGAAAATCAATCAATAAAGTTCACATTTAGAAAGGAAAAAAGAATTTTTATGTCTTAATAATTTTTTAAAAAAATATTTTTGTCAGATTTAGTTTTATGCGCAGAGTTTTTAGTTTCACTTTTTTTATTTGTTTTTAATCCTCACCCAAAATTTTGCATAAAAACTAGATCAAATTTCGTCAAAATTCACCTGACTTGAACCCAATTAAAATGATGTGGAGGGAGATGAATATTTTTAAGAAAAAAGAGGCTTCAGAATGAAGCCCAAGCTATTAAAGCTATTTTTGAATTTAACAACACCAGAAAAATGTCAGTCTTATATTAATCATTTAAAATAATTCTCACAATCTTAAGAATAATTGCATACAATTTTATTAAGTTCTTTAATTCTGTGCCATATTTATTGAATGATTATTTATTAAATATTATATAAGTAATAGTATGTGAGCTATAAATAGAATGATCGAATATTGATATTTGCATTTGCTAAATATAATCTTAAAAGACAACAAACTTTGTTGAGATTATAAACTTTCATTTCTTCATATGGAATTTCATAATTCTAACAGAGTAAATATAAAATATTAAAAAAAATTGTGAAAGTCCAAATCTGGAATTTATATCGGTTAACGCTCAATTTATTTAATTTTTTATTTATAGAATATTTATTTCATATAATTGTTTTCATAGAAAAAAATTTCATGATACAATTTTTTTTCAGAAAATTAACTGCACGTAATTTTTCAAAAAAATTGATAAAATAATCAAAATCTACTTGAATCTACAAAAAAGGAAAATTTTAATTGAAAAATTTTTTTTCAAGAATTAATAAAACGTAAATACATTTAAAATTTGTTCTAAAAAACAACTTTAATCAATTTATTTAATTTGTTTTTTATGTTTTTTTAAATAAAAATAAAAATTGTTACACAATTTCAATTCTATCAGAATATTTCTATAAAATATTTTCTATCAAAACGCAATCTATGAATTTTGCATCATTTTATTAATTTTTTTATACACCGCTAATTATTTAATTCAATTTATTTCAAAATTACGCCAGGCTCGGCGATGATATCCACTAATTATATCAGCCTCTGCAAGCAATCTAAAAACATAAAATATACAAAAATTACTTTGGAGAAAATTTAAAGAAATTGGATCTGGGTGATACATGAAATAATTTACATAACCAGTTTTGGGCTTTGAAGACAAATTTTACTTTTTTCTGCTTTGCTTCTAAAATTCAATAAATGCCATGTTAGGATTGATGAAATAAAGAAACTAATCCTTCTGTAATTTTAATGTGGAATCTGAATTAGTTCTGAAAAAAAAAAGTTAATGATCAAGCTCGATTTTCTCAAGAGAGTTAGAGTAGCAAATTGACATGACAACTTCTCAGAGTAAAGTAAAAATAAAACGTTTCAAAAATTCAAAAATGTGAAATTCTTAGTCTGATTCTGGAATTTATTTTCGCATTGAAACTTTAATTCTTCCAATTCTCATTCCTGATGAACAAGTAATACACTTAATTATAACTGTATTTAAATATTTTGTCAAACTTTAGCATTGTGTAAAAAATCTTCCTGTAAGTGAAGGTATATTCTAAATCAAAAGAGAAAAATTTTTGCTTTATTTTAAAAAATTCTCTGAAAAAATTTCACAATAAACGGGTTCAAAAAATCTTTAAAAAGAATAAAAAAAACACTAGCCTTAACCGCTTTATAGATAAAATAGACTACATTATAATTAAAAAACTAAAATTAATTTCTTTTATTAATTTTTCTTAAATATCACTTTATTACGACTCCTTTTTTAAATCATACTGCATAAGTCATTAATTAAATTCTTAAAAATAATTGAATTTAAAATTCATCGTGGACAAGTCGATAAATGCTAAAAGTTTGATGATTCTTACTCTAACATTTAGCATTGTCGACCCTACTTTTTTTACTAAATTTAAAATTAATATTTAAAATCTTGAATAAAACCATTATCGATTTCCATAATGATGTCCATTTTTTAAAATTACAATTTAGGATTTATTTGCATGGTAGGTCCCAACAACCCCTTCCGGCCTTGGCATTTTTTTATTATTTCCTCAGCTCTCCTAGCCAAAGTGTGGAGTCTTGTTCATTCAGCAGCATTATAAGTTTGTGTTTTGCATTATTCAGATTTTCAAATAAAAATTCATCATATTATTTTGTGATTATATAAAGCCATTTAATTTACAATGTCTTCTTACATAACAATTTATTCTTTAAAGCAAACGTTAGTTATTGAAAATTAATGATAGCTTAAGAATCATTACTTAATCTTTTTGTTTATTCAAGTAACAATAAAATTACTTTAGCGTAATTTATTTTTACAATTATGATTTTTTTATTTAAAAGAAACTTTAATCTGAGGCAACTATAATATAAATAAAATAAAATCTGAAGACTTTATTTTTTCATTCAATTCTAAATAGAATGAACATTTTTATGAAAAATTATCTGAAATAAAAAATTTAAAGGCTCACAATTTACCTGAAAATAAATTGAAAAATTTGTCTGTATTTTTTTTCACAAAGCTTTCAATAATTAATTTCACTTGTTATAAAAAAAATAATTTTTGATAGGTTGAATCTAATCAAAATAGCAAGGTTGTTTGATGTTTTTTTCATTTTATTGTTCATTTAATGAGTATTAAAATTTATTATAGATGAAAAAAACTTAAACAAAAAAATTAAAAATTTTTAGAAAAAGATATATTCAAAATAGAATTTTATTTTAAAACGTATTCATTTTAAAAACTAAAAATATGTCATAAAAATATTCTTGATATTTTAATTTAAATAAAAAAGTTAATTTTGACATTAAATTGCATATTTCAATTAAAAAAAAGAAAATTTCAATTGATTTAAATTTAATTAATATTATTAGTTTTCCTTTGATTTTAATTGATTTATTTCAGATAATTTATTTGAAAATATGTTTATTCTACTAAGAATAAATGAGAACTTTATAATCACAAAATAAAGTGATGAATTTCCATTTTAAAATTTGAATGATGCAACACTCACTTTTATAATTCTATTCGAAATTGTGAAATTCAGTACAATAAGACCTAACAAGATGATAAGAAATCCAATAATTTTTTTTTGGAGTTAAATAGTCATGTTAATGAAACACATAATTATGGAGTACTCAACTAAAGAACAAGTTGATAAATAATTCTATTTCAGAAAAAGATATTTAAAACAAAAGCTCCAATCATTCCAATTAATACAGAAACTTTCAGAGTTTAAGAATTCAAATGTTGTGTAATATTCTAGTTGGAATATATTTTTCCGAAATAAAATTATTTATCAACTTTTTAATCACTCTATTCTCTACACCTTTTTAGAAGATCAACTCGATGAAGAAACCTTTGTGTCAGATCCAAGTCATCTGGCAAAAAGGTATTAGAAAAAAATATCAGCGCCTCTTCAATTATTCTGTTGAAAAGGACCCTTCTAATACACTAATAATATACTAGGTAGATTAGAAAAAAGAGACAGAAGATAGCTAAATTTTCTCATTCAAATATTAAAGATATCATCTCTATTTTTTTAATTAATTAAATAAACTATATGAAATAATTGTAATATGAAATATTAATTATAATATTTCATACTACAATTAAACTTAGATTTTTAAATTAAAAAATTTTTGAAATATTTCGAAAGCTTTACTTCCTGGACACATTTTTGGAAACCTCTTGAAATTCTCTAGATTAATGGGGGTCAATGGGAGATCTAGTAAAAAAATTCAATTTTTAAAAATAAAAAATGGAAAAAACTAATTTAATTTTCTAAAAGGATATATTAATCATACTATTTATCATCAACACAAATTATCATAAAACAGAAATCTTTAAATTTTATTTATTTTTTAAAGAAATGAAAAATTTTTAAATAAATAAATTTTAAAGCTTTCTAATTAAAAAAAGGTAAATTTTCTAAAAAATACCAAATATTAAAGAATATATTAAATTAGATTTTTTTTTACTTAAAAATATTAAAAAGTCTTTTAATGATTATTCAAATCAATTTAAAAACATAAAGCTCTGAATTTTTTAAGAAGGTGAAAAAAAAATATGCGGAAAATAAGTTCCATTATTAAAATAAACTATTATTTCCTAAATAAACCATCAAATGTTTAAAGGTAATAGTAGCTATCTAAAAATTTAAAAGGCCCTAGCAATATTTAAATTAATCATTAGCTACTGGAAAAGGCATCTTTTAAAAACAACATCGATCAAAAAAGCGAAAAAAACACCTGGTTTAAATAAAAAAATGTTTTACCCGTTGCTACGCTGCTGGAATATTAAAAATTAAAGAAAAAAGAGGAATTTAATTCAATTA
Organism: Brachionus plicatilis; assembly: GCA_010279815.1. Classification (NCBI taxonomy): domain Eukaryota; kingdom Metazoa; phylum Rotifera; class Eurotatoria; order Ploima; family Brachionidae; genus Brachionus; species Brachionus plicatilis. Next base: position 487,163 of record QEOQ01000658.1, read on the forward strand.
TTTGGATACCTGAAAAATACACATGCCCCCCAAAATCCAAAAATGTACATCCAAACTTATTTCGCTTCCTAGCTTGTATAGTATAGAGAATTTGACGCTCTTCAAGACTTTTGTATTGGGAGCGGATTTAAATCGTACAGGTAAAAAGTGCCAAATTAGCTTAATTTTTAATTAAGAAAAAAAAAATATATAATAAAATTTAAAAACATCCCTTATGCGGTTGATTATTAGTTATTTACAATTTTCAATACTTAAAATTGATTTATTTTTCTCTTTAATTTTGATTTTGGTATCAATTTAAGAGTTTAATTTACTTGTATTTTATTGTTCTTTATATGTTTATTTAGTCTTAGTTTTGTTTAGAAAAAGACATTAAAATCACATAACTGTCTGAGGAAGCTCTGCTCGAAGCCTTTCAAGAAATAAACTATTAAATAAACAAACATTATTTAACAATGATGAATGAATTTTGAATTGCTATTTTTTTATTTTAGCTTTCATGTCCTTTTTTTATTATGTGTTTAGCTATTTTGATTGCTGCTATTTTAATACAGTCTCTGCTATTGACTTTAACATGCGTCTATTTGAAATTCTTTAAAATGATTTTTAGTTGATTTGGTTACAAAAAAATTCAATTCTGGAGTATGTTTATTCCTAGGATATTGATTTTTTGAAAAAAAAAAACACAAAAATGAAAAAAGTTGCTTTTAAAATATATTAAATTTAAAAAAGTAACACTAAAATTTAATTTTGTTTTTTCTCCTTTTTAAACACCGTTTCTTATTATTATTGTAGATTATTTAATTTGAAAAATTATTCTTTTGTTAATAGAATTTACAACAATCCAATTTTTTGCTTTACTGATTATCAAAATATTCATTATGTATCATATTTATTTTAAATATTTGATTTTTTTTTTAATTTTAATGAATCGAATGGCATAATGTTAATGTGTCAAAAATAAATTCTTTCATGATAAATTTGGTATTTCATCCAGGTTTTGTTTTTTAACCTCTTTGACGAAATATTTTTTTCAAAGGATACCATTTGAAATACCAAAAAAATAATAGTTTAAAGAATATCAATTTAAAAAAAAAACAAAATCGGTTTGAGAATGACTGACAATCATTTTTATTCAGTAACTTTATAATATATTATTTATTATCAGAATATGGATTATTTAGATTCTGTTTTGTTTTATTTTTTTTTGACAAAAATTTCTTTTTTTTAACGTAAAACGTAAAATTCAGTAAGAAACTGTAAAAATATTATGAAAAAGTATGATAATAATGTATAAATATAAAATAAATTAAAGAAAAATCGTTCTTTTCTGGGCTTTTAATATTTTACCATTTTAATGTAAATTTACGCAAAAAATGGTTAATTCCAATGCTAAAATAAACACTGTAATTTCAACGTTTCTTAGTTAAATAATTAAATTTATTTAAGTCTCTTAATTTTATTTAAGAAAATTTTTTTCAATTAATTTAGTTTTATTTAATTATTTACTTTTTCTTTCAATAAGGAAAAGCTTTTGACAAAAACTGTTAAAAATTAAGTTTTAAAGATTAATCAAAAAACTTATTTCTTATCCATAGAAGACCGATTAATACTTCATTTATTAAAATTTGTAATTTTAAAATTATTAATATTATTTGAAAATAAAAAAATATTTGAAAAAAAAAGTTTTTTCCTTTGTATTTTTAAATTTACGCATTAAAAAAAATAATTTTAATATCATTAAATATTGAAAGCTTAAATTTGTAAAAATTTAGCTCTGATTTTTTATCAAAAATTAACTGGTCAATCTTGAATAAAAAATGTCCAATTTTAAATAGTTTAAACACTGAAAAATAATAACTTTTAATCAAATTATCATTGCATATTTAGAATAAGGTAAAATAATTATTTTAAAAAATTTATTTTCATTAAAACTTTGATAAAAGAAAATTTTTTTACTTAACAGTTTTCTTTAACAACTAAGTGTCTTTAACTTTTACAAGTTGTCAATAGGTCTTCTAAATTTGTTTACCAGAAGCTTTTATTTTGCCAAAAAGTATATTAGGTGCCATTATTTTTTGGTCACCTCATTTTAGTGTTAGTTTTTATTTTTAGCTTTACTTATCAAGGACACTTCGGCCTGAAGTGAATTTTGATATTTTGAGCGAAAATTTTATCAAACCACAAAAATAGTAAGAAATACCAAATCTGACTATTATCCAAAGAAATAGTAAATCATAACACTAATATAATAACACAACCACAAATTAAATTTTCAATCATACATTAAATTTTTTTCCACTAATCTAGTTATATTACCAATATTTTTTATTTAAACCATATTTTGATCACAATAACCATAAATTTTCAAAAGAAATATAAAAAAAAACAAAATAAAAATACTTTTGCTTACATTCATTCAACCAAAAAATATTAATTTATTATTTAAAAAAAAATATTTAGAATTAACAAGGATTGGTGTTGAAAGTTTAAAAAAACAAAAATCTTTAATGTACGAAATAAATGATTAGATTCATCGATTTATACTTTATTTTTAGTTTTAAAAATCAAAAACAAAATCAAACAAAATAATTAACACATAATGAACTTTATTTATTTAAAAAATCAAGAAAATCTGTTGGATAATTCTCTTTAAATTTGTTCCCAAAATTTCCAAAATTATAAAAAAGTGCATTTAAGATATTTTAATTTAAAAAAAAATAACCGGAAAAACTATCAAATAATTTAATCTAAAAAAAAATAGATAAATTGAAAGGCAGTTTTAATTCAAAATTTTATTATCTTATTATTGTTTTTTTTTATTTTTTTTATTTGTTGTTAAACAGAGCTGCTTTTTGTTTTTTTGGTCTGCCTCTTTGCAGTTCTACATCTTCTAGGTCTATATCAAGCATTGTGTCCTCTCCATTGAAATTGGGAATTACTGATTCAGTGCTAGACATTTTTTATTTCTTATCGATAAGTATTTATTTTTTTGCTTTATATGGAAGAGAAAATTGTTTTATATGATAAGTATTTATTTATTTGTATATCTGTATCGAGCTAAAGCTCCTTCAGATAAAATAAGAAAAAATAAATAAGAAATTAAAATAAAGTTAAATAAAATAAAATAAAAAAAAAAAGTAAGAAAAAAATAAAGTTAAAATAATATTACTTAAAAAGTATAAATAAATTTGATAGAGAGTAACAGAATACATTTTTTAAATATTTGATGATTCAGGAAAAAAAGAAGAAATAGTAAGGTAGCATTTGGTTGATATTCTGGGTTTTTTGGCATTTCATCCACATTTTCATCAATGTTTGTTTGAATTTCTTCTTGTTCTATAAAAAGCTCCCTGTAGTCAATTTTTTGTCTTTCTATCGACTTCAATTTCTCAGCTATGGTACATTTATGTGTCATATGACCTTTTTGATGACATTTTTCGCATAAGGATTCCTTAACCTGACATTTTGCTACATTATGATTTTCATCATCACAAAAATAGCATTTAGGCTTTTGATTAACTATAGAGACTACACATCTTAACCCAAAAATATTAGCGGGACCAGAAAGGTTTTTGATTATATTTTCCGTCTGTTTTGAGTAAGAAATTTTCACCCTTTTAACTCCATTTTTTAGAGGCCTATCTTTATAATTGTCATTAGTCATTAATTAAATTAGTCACCATTTTTTTGGTTAATCTGTCATCCCGAAAATATTTAATTTGTCGGTCAATTAGTTTATCTGTCAGTCAGTTAGTTTAATTGTCACTCAATTAGTTTAATTATCAGTGAAGTAGTTTGTTTGTCACCTAGTTTAGTTTTTTTTGTCAGTAAATTTAGTCTTTTTTGTCAGTCCATTAAATGATGGCCAAAGAGAAATTCTTATAAAAATAAAAACTATTTTTTTTGTCTCTTTTTAGACTTCAAGATTACATGCTTAAAAAAAAAAATTTACATAATTTCTATTTTTACAATTATTAATAATTTCATTTCAACTTATTATATTTGTTTGTTTGTTTCTTTATTATTTTTATTTTTCCTTCTTTTAGACACATCGAATTTCTGAAAAAGGTCGTAGTTAAAGGAGAGAAGTCCGCTGTATCCATAACTGAATGCGTGATTCAAAATTTAATTTGTAGTTGTTTTATTAAATGAGTGGTATAATTTACTATTTTTGTGGTTATACTCTACTATGATCCTGATATTTTAAAGACTAAAAATTTGTATTTAAAAAAATTTAATAAATTTTTGTATGCAATTGGTATATGCCTATTTGAATTGTTGTTAATAAAAATTTGAATTAAGCCTGCATTTGCAATTATTTTATTTGCTGCAAATATTCAATATAAAATAAATAAATAAAATAATCTAAAAAAATGCTTACAAAAATTTGCAATTTTTTTTAACCAAAGCCAAAAACTGTAATAATTAGAATGATATAAAAATGCTCAAATTTTTTTAACTTAAAAAAAGTTAACACAGCGTCGCTAGACTCTACTTTTCAGATTTATATTCTTTTTAGAATCAAAGATTTATGATGTTTCCAAAAATTTGCTCTCGATTGGTTCTTTCTAAGAAGCCGATTAGCCAAGGTTTATACAGAAACATTGGATCAAGTGCTGTTGTTCTTCAAAAAGCTGATCCAATTCAACAATTATTTTTGAAAAAAATCAGAGAATACTACCAAAAGAAGAGGTAAGTTGAGAACAAAATATTTAAATAAAGAGCAAATAAATCTTTATATGTAGCGCTTCGAAAACTGGCTTGATCGATTCTTCTCCAGAAACGGAAAAAGCTCTAAAAGATGAAATTGAGAAAATCAACCGGCAATATGGAACAAGTGCATCGAGTGAATTTCCGGTTTTTAACTTTTCTGGTTAGATTTAAAAAATTAATTGCTGCAAAAATTTTATTTTATTTTCCAAATTATTTAGAGCCAAAATTGGAAATAAGCCCTGAAAGATTAGACAAGCAATAAATCCCTATTATAAACTTTATAAATTCAAATATTTTAAAATAAAAATTACATTTAAAAAAAAAATTGAAATTTATTAATAGTTTACGAAATAAAATTTTAAAAAAATACAAAATCTTCATTGAGCCCGCAGACTATTTTATGACCTTTCCTTGATTAATTCGCTCATAAATCCCATGTAATAATCTAAATTTTTTGAGTTAACAGTGTAATTTTCCAAAGGGCACTCATAAGCAGCAGGCTGATTAAACCATTTCGAGACTAAATCTTTAAGCTAAAATTAAATATTTACCAAAGGTAAGTTTAAAAGTCATTATTTGCAAAGGTACTTCAAGCATCAGGCTGGAATTCTGCTCGCAAGCTCGAATTTTTTCAACCATTAAATCATAAAAGGTGGTCATCTGGCACTTGTCAGTTTCTTTGCAGTTATTCAGCAAAATGTTCAAGTCTCCAAAAGACTTTTCAATGTCATGGCTTGATGTTCTTTGTTCGTTAATGTCAGCGATCATTTTGGTCTTGTTGGCGATGTCGTAAAAAATTTCAGAGAAAAAAGTCACCAAAAAACTTTTTGCTTTTCCTGCTTTTTTCAATTTCAGCAAATCTCCAAATAGGTTTATGCGAAGATCAAAATCATTTTGCTTGTTTTGATCATTATTCAGCAACTGGTCCATGTTTTGCTTGTAAAGCTCAATTTTGCTTAGCCTTGAATCATTGAATTGACAAGTGGAGTCGTTTCGCGATGAATTCATCAGTGAGTTTGAAGTGATGAACACTCGCAAAATGTCCACTAGTTGGTCCCAGGAAATTTTGATCTTATCAAAGTCTAATTGAAATTTTTTATTGAAAAAATTCAAATTTTCATTAAAAACATCCTCAATGTCAATTTGTTTCTCATGTATCCTAAGCTCCATGCTTTTTATTCGATCAAATCTCTTGGTAATTGCCAAAAAACTGTTTCTGTAAAAATCTTTTTCTGACTTCAATTGTTCAAATATTGAATTTAGTTGTTCAAATTCACACATGACTTTTTTAAGAGTGATGTAACTCTTGAAATAGCGGCGGTATAAATTGCGGTAGTCACGGTAGTACTTGCTAATGCGGTTATTTTTCAAGTTTTTCAGAAGCATTTCATAAGTTTTGTCATTTTCAACTTTTTTAGTCTCGTACTGAAAGCTTTGAGAATTGAGCACTATCATGTTCAATAGCTCTTGGTTTATGGCATCGTTCAGCGATTGAACATTTGACAAGGTAAACTCATTTGTGTTCTGGTATTTGATGAGGTCGACTTCATTTTTTAAAGTTTGTCCATCTAAAATATGGTTCAATTTGGTAATGTCGTCGTTGGTCTTTGAGTCAAAGAATTCAAAGTATTCTGCCAATGTAAGTAGATTCAATTTTTCATCATTGGAGTCACAATCTTTTGTGTGTTTAAATTTAAAGTCATGTACCAAATTGTCAATTTCGGAATACTCAATTGTTGGTTTATCTATAAGAGAGTAGAGTTTTTTATTTGCCTTGTCAATTTTTGTTTTCAGATTTTTTTTTTTCTCAAAGTCATCTTCGATCAGCGTCAATTCCATGTTTTTTTTCAAAAAATTAAAATTGTCGATTGATGACTTGGATGATTGCTTTTTCATCATACTTCCAATCACCACATTTGTGTTTTGTTCTTTGTCTGAATTTTTCTTTTCCAAATCATATTTTTCTTTTCTCAACTCCAAATACCGAATCTTTAAAGCAACAAAATCAAGATCCTCATCGTTAAAAGACAGTTTTGTTTCATCTAATTTGGAACCTTCGTCTAAGGCGAGGTTTAGCCCAATTATTCTAAATTAAAAGCATTGGGATAAAATACAATTTAAAAGCTGGGACAAATACTTTGAAAATTGAGGGTCATAAAAATTTTCAAAAATGTAGTCTAAAACACGCTTCGCATCTCCATTTATATAAGGATTATCTCTTATTTGTTTAACTAAAAAAATTAAAGACCATCAACAATTAATTTAAAATAGTACCATTTTCCAATCCAAGCTCCTTTTCAGCCCACTTTTCCAGAGTGTTCTCTTGAAATTTTAAATTAAGCTCAGACATTTTTTGAAGGATTTCAAAATTTTAATAAAAAATTTTTTTACTAAATAAAAAATTAAGTAAAAATTTTATCTAAATATTTTGTGTTTTACAATTTAAAATTGTTTTCAAAAAATTTTTGATACAACTTAACAATTTTTCAGGGCATTTTGAATTTTAGAATAAAGAATGCAAAAAGTCGATATTTTATCTTTCTAAAAAACTGGTTATATAAGTTGTGACAATACTCTGCAACTCTGCAATTTTAAGAAAAATTCACAAAATTGTGAAATTGACAACAAAGATCTTTTAAAATTCTAATACAAAATTTTTTAATTCAAATTAGATGACTAAAAAAATGTACATTAATAATCAAAAACAAGTCAACAAGTTCAGATGACAGATTCGAAGGTGATTTAATAAGTCAAATGATAATTTTGAATGTCAAAAAGAAAACAATTAAATAAGTAACGATGAGATAGGATTCCCGCTTGAATATGATAATGAAAAAAAATACAACTGATAATTCAACTAATATCTTTAAGACTGATTAACATTTCATTTATTTAAATTCTAAATAAAAGTATTTACCCTAAAATTTTAAATTCTTATAAATTTTAAAAACTTTGAATTAAAAATTATTTAAAATATTTAACACCAAAATATTCAAGTTAAATTCAAATTTTTGCACAAATTTAAAAAAATCAAATTAATGTTTTTGAAGATTAAAAGATTAAATGTTCAAAACCCCAACATTAATTTTTAAATCACAAAGCAGTTTAGAAGTCTTGAGAAGAAACATTCAAAATTTTTTTTCACCATTTTTCGATTTGGTTCATAAAAATTATTGCTGTTTCTTAAATTTCATATATTACAAATTTATTGAGTCATTTTATATCAGTTTATCTTTTAAATTTAAAGGCTAATTATTTAAAAAACAACATTTAAAAGAGAAGGTAATATTTAAAATAAAAAAATTCAAGAATATTATATTCTTTATACTTATCTTCTAAAATATTCTAAATTTAAGTTAATTCTTTAAAAAATCAAGCTTTTATTATAACGATATTGAAATGTAAGAGTTTTTTTTTTTTTTTTAAATCACAATAATTATTTTAGTCAACTAAGGAAATTACTAAATAAGATAAAATTTTTATCTTTTAAAAAGTTATTTTAAAACTTGTATAAAAAAATTTAATTTAAAGGTTTTGTTCTAAAAAAACATAAACTGAACATTCTATGTTTGATGTAATCTATTTAATTTGAATGAAAAGTACAGTATTTTTATTTTGATGATTTTTTTTGGGTCCGCTTTTAGTTTTTTTTTTTATTTTTTCGTAAAAATAAGAGTAAATTTTTATTTTTAAATGTTAATACCTAGTAAGAGAAAAATAAATTATAAAACTTGCAAAAAAATATGCCTGCTTCCATGGCAACCAAACAAATCCAAAATTTAGTAGAATAAAATACTTTTTATTATTTTATCAAAATTATTTCTTTAAAATGAGTTCAAATTCACCAAAATTTAAAAATCAACATTCCAAAAATCATCCCGAAAGAAAAAAATCAAATATTGAAAACAAAGTTTCTTCCAATGATGAAGATTATAAGAAAAGACACTCTAACAAAAATGAAAAACTTAGCACCTTAGAAGCTGAATATGGCTGGAGGAAAATATCGACGATAGATAGTGTTGCTCCAAGTGATTATACGATTACGAATATTAACCAAAATCATGACTTACAGCGATACGAAGAAACCAAAATAGCTCCTCATATGAATATGAATTCGAATGAATGGCTTTCCATTTATGGAGTTGAAAGAATGCACCTTACACTTAAGGATCTTTTATCAAAAGGAGTTATTAACAAGTAGCTATTTTATAGTATTTTATTTTTATATATTTTTTTTAATTTTAATTTTAAAAAAGACCAGTTGGTGACAAAACAGGTAAAGTTGTGCAGCATATAACATTCGATGCTACAACCATAAATGAATTTGAGTATAAGCTCAATATGAGTTTGGAAATGTTTTCGAAAAGAATCAAATGGTTAATGCAATCTAGTCGCCGAGCATTTGGATTGATACAAGGAGAAAGAGTCGCTGTTTTAATAGACTCATCTAATTCTAATATGGGTTTCGGAAGATCAATTGATATCCAGGATTCGTTGCTGAATTTGATCAATGAACAGTTATCTAAAAAAAAGCAATTTTATTTCTCAAGTTTTGGAAGTGATTTAGATGAGTTATGGAGCAATTCATTAAAAGATGTTCATCACAGAACGTAAATTTTTAGATATTTATCAAATAGGGTTTTTAATCAGTACAAGTTTGGTTTAAGCTACAATTAGGTCCACACTTTTTTAATCACAATTCAAAATTAATAAAATGGCTGATCTGTTAGTTTAGCCTGATTTAAAAGAAAAATGCCAAGTTTAATTTAAAATTCAAGTGAAAAATCACAAGTCAAAAAATAAAATGAACCACTTTAGCCTCAATTTTTATTAAATTTTCACCCATTTTAGGCCAAGATAATGGTAGATTATTAAATTAAAGAAAAGATAGAAAAAATTTTTGTTAAATAAAAATTGACTTTTTAGTAAAAATTGAACAACACTGGGTGTAGATCATCAAAATATCAATATCAATAAAAGATCAAATTTTTTTGACACATTTATTTCAAATTATCTTAATTTTACATTACACCTTTTTTCATCTTAAAAAAAATATATCATCATCTTTAAATTTAGAATGAAAAAAAAGACAACAGAAAAAACATCCGTATCTTTCCAGATACACCCAAAATTTGATGATATTTTTGAAAAGAGTATAAAAATATTTTATAGAAATTATAGTTTTTATAAATTAAATAATACGATTTTGTCATTAAAAATCGAAAAAACAACTTTTGTGGCTTTGTGACAATACACCTTGATATTTTTGCCATTTTACTTTTTTTCCACAAAAAAAATCTTTCTCATGGGTTTTCGATCCTGAGAAATATGAAAATATTGTCAAATTTTGTATAAAATAATATTTAAGTTATGTTTTAAATTTTATTATATTATTATCTTAGACGCTTTGATATTCAGTAAAGAATAATAGAAATAAAAAAAAGAGTTGTTTTAATAATATTAAGTTTTTTTTTAGATTATTGTTTCTAAAGAGCAAAACATAATTCTACGGATTTAATTTATGATTTTTTAAGAATAATTTGTTATTCTTGAATTAAACTGAGTCAATTAATAAATCATAGTAAAAATTTAATTTTGATGAATATATTTAAAAGCAAGAAAAAATATAAGATAATTTTAAAAAAATGAAATAAGTCATGTTAATTAGATACATACGATTTGAATGTTGCATAGTTCAAAAAAAAGAGAAAGGATGACAACTATTGTTGAAATATTTGATTAAATTTAAACTTTTATCTTTTTAATAATTAGGTGTTTTATTTTTATTGAAAGCTGAATTTTGTTTTTTTTGTATAACTTCTAGATTAAGCATAAGATCTCCTTCCTGTATATCGAATTTTTTTAGATTATCAGGGCGGAAAAAAAAAAGTTGAATTTTACAAATAACTGGTCTTTTGATCAAGAAAAAAAATTAAATTAAAATAAATTAAATTCAATTAATTTATTAATTTTATTATCTTATTCTGACTTAAAAATATTCTTTAACATAATACTATATTTTTAATTTGAAGAATTGAAGAAGCAAAATTTTATATTACACAATTAAAGCCTTCAGGCGGAACAAATGTCCTAAAGGCATTGAAAAAATGTTTGTCTATTCCAAAAATCGATTCAATTGTTTTAATAATTGGAAGTGTGTAAGTTTTATGAATATTCAAAATTTTTAACAAAAATCAAGCAACTATTTTCTAGACCTGATCAAAATATGGACATATTGAATGAATACATTTATCAGACAATAATGAACAAAAATTTATCAATCCATTGTGTGGCCTATGAAATAAACAATCACATAGTTAATGTAATAGAAAATTTTTAAATTCTAAACCCGAAAATCCGTCCCTCTAGTACATAAATTCTTTTGATCGACTCTATTTTTACTTTCTTAAAAAATTACCCTTTTGAAATATAAAAATTAAAATTTATGAAATAAATATAAGAATAGACAGTATCGAGGGAATAACCGAGGGAAAGATGTTTTTAAATTTTTTTGATTTTGATAGCTTTAGCTTTAACATAATCATTAGTTATTTATCTGTAAAATTTATTTAATTTGAGAATTTTCTTTATTGTTGATTTTAATTAAAAAAAAAAAAGTATTTTTGTTAAAATTGAACTGAATTTCACATGGCCTTCTATTTCTATTGAATTTTTTAAGTTGCGAAAAATTTCCTAAGAAAAGAGCTATTTTAAATAATAAGATTTATTCCTTTACTTCAGAGTTGGTCAAAAGTCAAAGTCAAAATGGTTAAAATACCAGGATTCGAAGTTGACTTCATGATTTTGACTTTTGACCAACTCTGAAGAAAAGGAATAAATCTTATTATTCAAAATAGCTCTTTTCTTTGGAAATTTTTCGCATTTTCACCATAAAAAATTCAATCTATAGGTATTTATAAAAATTTTTTTAATCTTTATTAGTTGAAAAATTAGATTAAAAATAATTTTTGTAAAAAAACTTGTAAATTTTTCAAATTGGAGGGTTTTTTTTTAAACAATTCATAAATTAGATTCAGTCTAAATTTCGTCTCATTTTAAATATTTAAGTTTTTATCTAATGTTTAATCTCTTTTTGATTCTCAAAGTCAATTTTTTTTCCTCATTATTTAAGCTAAATTTGTAAAATTAATTTTATGCTATTTTCTTCCTCACCCAATTTTTTAATTTTTTTAAATAATTTTCTAAGAAAATTTTTCACATTTACTTTTTTAAATTAAAACTGATCTTTTTAATAGTTACTAAAATTTATTTGTACTAAACTTTTTAGTTGATCTAACAAAAAAAATTTTAAACAAAATTAAAATCAACAATAGCTTTAATAATTCCTTTTCTAAAGTTTTGCCAGTTTTTTTTCTGACCACCACTATTGGCTTTATTTTTTAAATTGGTCCTTAAAGCGACATTAGATGTCCACAAATTAAAAAAATCATAAAAAATTGTGAACACGTTTTTGTTGATTAAAATTTTAATTTTTTTAGTCAGGAAGAGAATAAATTGATCGCGCCTGCGCAGCCTTCTTAGCTTTATTCCTATAGGGTTGGCGAGGTCGGACTCTATTTGAAGTTTTTTTTAATAAATTTTTAAAAAAATTTAATATTCAAGTCAGCACTAAAGAACCTGTCCGAAGAGACAAATGGACGCTTTCATTGTTTTTCAAATTCTCAAGAAGTATTCTTAATCAATTAATTTGGCTAGAATTTTAATTTTTTGTTAACAGGAAGTTATTTACAATGGAACAGACATTAATATCTTATTAAAAGAAATAAGGAAAGTGCAAGATGTACTAAATCGGATCAAAGAAATGAAAGATGGTATGCTGGGATCTGCCATCATTCAAATTGAAAATGAAATTTCCTTAGAAATCGAGAAGTTTCCTCAGAATAAATTTTTACCGCGGCCGCGCGGACATGATTTGCCTTTGGCTATTGAGCCTAGTGATTCTTCTGGTCCAATGTCAAAAGATTGGATTGACAATCATGGCTTGAAAGCGCAAAAATTAAATTTATACCAAGTGCTGGCGCCAAACGCCTACTCTTTCATTGAAGACTTTGTTCCCATTCTTAACAAAACTGTCCAATCTCAAGTGCATGAAAAGGCTATGACCCAATTCGTGTGGCATGATGGCACAATAAAGAACATTCATGTTGATTTGGCCACTTTATACGACTTTCAGAACAGACTAAAAGACGCTGTAAAGCTTTATGAAAAAAGAATTGAGTGGTTGTCGACAGGCAGCCGCAAGATTTTTGGCGCGATTTCCGAGAACAGCATAGTCATTTTGGTTGATCTATCAGTAGTTAACCAAAGCTATTTGGTTCATATTCAGCATTCGCTGAGGCTTTTGATGGAACAACAAATTGTTCACAAGAAGTACTTCAATATGATCAGCTTTGGCAGGGTCATAAAAAAATGGAAGCCAACAGTTGTCAGACCAACGTCAGCCATGCTGCAGGACGCATGGCGCTGGGTTTTGGATCTAGAGTGTGCCGGAACGCACAATGTACTTGGTGCATTGAAATCGGCTTTGGAAAATGAGGAAGAAGTCAAGCACAACATAGACATCGAAGGGCTGTACTTGTTTACCAGCGGCATTCCCGACCAACCCATCGAGACTGTTTGCTCCTATTTGGAAGAGTCTGCTTGTGGAAAAAAGCTGCGCTGTCACACCATTTTATTCAATGTAGATGACTATGACGTAAATGGTCCCATTCCTGGAAGATGGGCAAATATAACTAAAACAGCCGAATCACTGCGCCTTTTGGCTCATTGCGTGCCAGGCGGTCGGTTCCATTGGTTTCGCGAAACTGGCATCATAGAGTCAGATGATATAAAGCAAATTCAGCAAGAAATTGACAAAGCAATTGACTTTTCCAAAAAAGCATCGCAGCTGGTCGAAAAAATTAAAAGAAAAGAATCAAGAGAAATAAGCCTTGATTCGGAGCCCAAAAGCGAACCTAGAGATCCAGAGGCAGACACGAAAAAAAGCAGACCAATATTGCCGCCTAAACAGACCAGTTTGTCTTTGCAGCGAATTCAACTCAGAGAGAAAGAAATGGAAAGTCAAATGGATAAGATAATTGAAGCAAATAAGCAGAAGACTTTGCCTTGGAGACCGAACAGTTCCAAGATAGACTATTCGACTTTGAATAAGATTAGCAGCTCTAGCTCTAATTTAGTCAATAAATCATTTACGGTCAAACAGGAGCCATTTTATATTGGAGGCACAACAAATAGTAAAGGTAGTGTTTTCAAAGAGCACTCAAATTCAAAATCAGTCCGCAAAGCGATTCCCATAGTCGCTATATCAGACAAGGAAGAGAATTTAACTACAAAAGATGTAATTTTTTTTATATATCACTTAGTCTTTTTGAAAATTAGGAATTTCAAAAAAAAAAATGTTATTTATTATTTTTTAAATTTTAGAAAAATTAAATGTACAGTTGTATTTTAACTTATTTTACGTAAATATTGTAAATTCTTGTAAATTTCCCATATTTTACGTTAATTGTTGTAAAAACAAAATTGTCCAATATATTTAGTGTTGGTAATCGACTCCAATCGATTGATAAAACACAAAATTCGACTTATTTTTTTTTAGTCAACTATTAAATAGACTAATTTTTTTTTAATGATTATTAAATTGACTAATTTGGCACTCGTAAAAGATGTTTGTGGGTATTGTGAACTTCAAGTACAAAATGGAAAAATATTCTTCATTTTTTGATAAATTAAGATTAAAGATAATAAAATTTATTTTAAAAAATACTACAATATAGTGCAACATACTTTGTTGCACCTTTTTTACCTAAAATAAAATTTTAATTTTAATTTTTAGTAAATCAAATCAATAATCAATTTAAATCTTATTGATTTTTTATTCATTGTCCTATTTAACCTTAGAAAAAATATTTAACATTAAAAAAAGGTGCAATAAAGTATGTTGCATAATATTGCAGTATTTTTTAAAAAAAAAGTTAACTATCTTTAATTTCAATTTATCAAAAAAGGAAGAATTTTTGTTCATTTTGTACTTGAAATTCCCAATACCATGTTTGTAGCAAATTTTTCAGAGCAATAATTGAGGAATTTCGGTGATTAGTTGTGTTCAATGCTGTCGGAAAAAATATTTTTTGCTTATTTAGCTTTAATTTAGTGATAAATTATTTATTAGTTGACTAAAAAATAGAGATTTAATTAACGATTAAAAAAAAAATTAGTCGATTTAATAATCGCGGGTTTTGTGAAGTTCAGTACAAAAGAACAGAACAAAGTTAAAAAAAATAAATAACTTTTTTTCTAAAAGTTTAAAATAAATTCTGTGAATGCAGAATGGTGTTTTAATATTTGATGCAACTTTGAATGTTGCACTATGTTGCACTTACAGAATTAAGTTTAAACCTTTAGGAAAAAAGTTATTCAATTTTTTTACATTTTTTTCTGTTCTTTTTATCATTTTGTACTGAATTTCACAAAACCATAATCGCGATTAAAAAAAAAGTCGATTTAAAGTAAGTCGATTATTGATAATCGGTTGCCAACACTAACTTGGAAAAGACTTAGTAGGTTTTTTTTAAAATTAACCAAGATTTTATTAAAATTTGTAAATTTTTCAAACTAGAAATTTAACGGAAAAAATTTACCGAAATTCACTTAAATTTTAGTAACAATGTTACGAAAAAAAAAATTTGCAAAATCTTAAATCAGATAAAAAGTTGGTAAAGTTCTACATATTAAAAACAGAAGTCAAATTCCAAAAAAATAATTGTAAAACTTTTTTTTCTAAGTTTTTTTAAGTTTACAAAATAAAAATTAGAAAATTGTAAAAAAATCTTAATTTTTTTCTTTAAAAACGTCACGATTCTTCAATGTTTTAAAAATTTTTGTTTTTGCAATAATTTATGTAAAATAAGGTAAAATAAAAACAGCAGAACAGCAGTGTCCAATTATTTATGCCAATATATACCAAATTTTCTAAAATTAAGAGTATATTCTTAAAGATTTTAATGAGGAAAAAATATTGAGAACAGTTAATTCCATCTGGAACTATAAAAGAGTGATCTTTTTCTAAAAAAAGGAGAAAGTTTCATGTTTTGGACTTTTTTTTTGGGCTTTAAAAAAAAATCTGAATATAATTACTTTTTGTTGAAAATAATTATTTTATTGTCGAAATTAACAAGTTCTAAATAAATTGTTGAAAATAATTACTTTTCGTTTAATTTTCTGAGTTTATTAACAAAATATTTAGTTTAAATTGAAAATTATTAATCAAAATATAAATAAATTCATATAAAAAAAAATATTTATTTTATCTGATACATGCTTTTGCTTTTGTAGCAAAAGCTTTCTGAATATAATTCAGTGGCATAGCTAAAAGCTTTTGGTTTACTGCTAAAGATATAATATGAGAGCAATA
>QEOQ01000658.1:503909-515243 GCA_010279815.1 Brachionus plicatilis
AACTCACCTTTTGTTTTTTTATTTATTTCAAATAAAAAAATCAGAAACATGAACATTTCGAAAATTTTTGTTAATGGAATTCTTTAATTGTAAATTTATAAAATTTTTGAGATAAAGTCTACCATTTTTTTTTCAGTTGTTTTTCGTCCCTTCTGTAAAAATTTGGTTTTTGAAAATTTTTTAAATATGTAAAAACTAAAAACTAGGGATGTACCTTATTTGACGGTACACCAAAAACAGTGGTCGGTTGAGCGGCCTTTTAATATTAATTAAATAAATTAATTAAATAATCAGCTTTGTTTAAAAGTCACAAGTCTCAAGTCAAGCCCAAGTCCGGTCTTTAAAATTTTGAATACTGAAGAAGAATTGTGAAAATCTCTTTAATGTTAGTTAAAATAAAAAACAACTTTTAAACCAAAAACGTCTTAAAGAAAATTTAGCAGATGTGTTCAACTTGAATTAATATGAATCAATAACCGAATTTTCAGTTAACCATATTCTGACTCACCGGATTTTTGGTTAACCAAATTTTGGCTAACCACAAACCAAGCAAAACCAACATTACTAATTAAAATGAAATCAATTTTTCAAAATTAACTTTTTATCTAATACAACAGGAAGTAATTATTTTCAATAAAAATAAATTAAAATAAAAAAAAAATAATTAATTTCAGCTTATTAATTTTATTTTTTGGTTCAAAATAGAATTTTTATTTTTTCAACTAAATTAAGTAATTAATCTCAACAGAAAGTAATTATTTTCGCAGTACAAGTAATTAACAGCAAAAATTATTTGTCAAAATTTGAAACATTTTGTAAAAATTTTAGTAGATTTTCTCTTGAATAAAAAAATTCTTAATTATATAACTTTTTTATCATAAAAAAAGAATATAAAAAATATTTATTGATTTCAATGAATTATTTTAAATTTAATATTCAAAGGTTTTGCAAATTTAATTTTACTTTTTTTAATTAAGTAATTTTTACTTTTCGCTTTTCCCTAAATGAGGTTAATTTTTCAAATAAATAAATAAATCATTTTAGAAAATTTGTTGATTTTGGCATTGAATTGAACTCTTTTTATTTTTTAATTAGAAGATTTACTAAATAATAAAAATTAATAATATTTATTTTTTTAAATAGTGGCTCAAACGCTACAGTTTGGCTAAATTGAAGCTTGATTTGCATAGACTTGTTTCTGGTCCCGAATGCAAACATGATACAGTGACAATAGGAGCAATCAGAAAAAATGTCTCTGCCAGATATTGTTCCATATTTCCAAGCATAAATGTCAACGGCACAGTCAGACATTTACAACTAAAGCAAGGTGAATTAAAAGAGTACCAAGAGCAATGTGATAAAGTTTTGAAGCGATACGTCAAGCGACTCCAGTGGTTGCTGAGCGGAAGCCGCAGACTTTTTGGAACATTTGTCCATGACAAAATATGTGTCTTAATCGACACTTCGGGTTCGATGGACAATTACATTGAAGAGCTAAAAAAAGAGCTTGCATGCCTTGTATGGGAACAGATATTTAAACACAAAATAAAGTTTAATTTTGTACAATTTTCAGACGGGTGCCAAAAATGGCGAGACAAAATAGTAGAACCCACGGAAAGTAATTGCCATAAATCTATAGCTTGGCTAGCTAGTCTCAAAGCACATGGCAATACTTGTACTCTTGATGCACTTAGAGAAGCATTTGGTGATGAAGAAATCAGTGCCATTTATCTGATAACAGACGGAAAGCCTGACTCAAGCACAACACTGGTTCTGGACGAAGTCAGAAAAATGAACATGCAGCGACGCTTAAGCATCAATGTGGTGTCATTCAACTGTGATGAAAAATCTGCCAATGATTTTTTAAGTCAGCTGGCATCAGAAAACTATGGTCGATACCATCGAAGCAACAAAACTGACCGAGACATTCATTTGTTTGCCCACAAGATTTTAACTCAAGGAATTCAAGACAACTACTTGTCTCACATACCAGACTTTGAAGGAGATGATCTGAGACGACTTGCCAATGAAATAGGCAAAGCAAAGCAATTTTTGCGACAAGCAGTTACTTTTAGTCGCATGTACGAAAGAGACAGTGGCCTAGAACATGGTAAGAAATTTTTATTTTAGTTTTTTTTTAATTATTAAAAATTGTTTTTAGATATTACAATTGAAAATATTCATATTAATAAATCAAATGAACATCAAACGAGACATAAAAATTGTGTTCCAGTCGATTTTTTACTTTAGATGCTCTAAAAAAAGAATTTTCCTTTTATTGTTTTAAAAATCTAAATAATTTTTGAATAGAATTTTTGAAAATGTTTTCTTTTGTAACTTTATTTTTAATTCAGAAAAAGAAAAATCAAGTTGGCTTTTAAGTTGAAATAAAGGAGAAGCGAAAAATTTTTATTTAAATTTAATTCATACTATTTAGCTTCTATTGTACTTTGACGCCTTCATTTTGGATAAAATTAAAATAAGCTTAAGCATTTTG
The DNA here is from genome assembly GCA_010279815.1 of Brachionus plicatilis. NCBI lineage: Eukaryota > Metazoa > Rotifera > Eurotatoria > Ploima > Brachionidae > Brachionus > Brachionus plicatilis. The sequence continues at coordinate 506,407 of QEOQ01000658.1, forward strand.
AAATTCCGACTTTTCCACCAATATGATGGCGGCTAGTTTGAGGTCGCTCACTAAACTTTTTTTTTTTACTTGGTGCCATGATTCATAGATTAATTTGAATTCTTATAAATATTTTATTCTTTAATTCTCAAAGAAAGACAAACTCAGAAAAATAACAATAAAATCAAATATATTTAACTAGAAAATAATATAACACTTAATAATATAATTCTTACAGTTAAGTTCCACTCCCCAATCCATCGGCCATCGTTCTAGTTTTATTATGTCGTTTTTCAATTTATTGTTTGGGTATTGTATTTCCAAATATTAAGTATCTTGTTATCATCTGCATACATCATACACGGACTCTCAAACACTTCTGGTAAATCATTTATATTGAAGACAAACGAAATTGATCCAAGTACAGAACCTTGAGGCATATCACTTGAGACCTCCTCTCAAGATGAAACTGATTCTCTAAAATCAAATCTTTGGCTCCTCTCAGTCAGGGGTGGTAGATCGGTTAAAAAAAAACGGTTCTAAACCGGTTAAAATATTTATCGGTTATAAATCAAAGCCGGTTAATGTAGCCGGTTAAAATGTTGAAACCGGTTTCAGACCCGATTACAATTTATAACCAAATTTAGTTACCGGTTAAAAATCCTAAGCAGTTATGAAACCGTTTCTAGCCGGTTAAAAAGGAACATTAATTTCTTGAGTTAAATGTTTATATTTTTTTTTAATTAAATTTTTAAAAATTATGCAAAAAATTCATCCTTTTTTCAATAGACTTTTTAGCAAGATTTTGATTAAAATCAAATAAAAATGTTTGTGAAGAATAAGACTGTCTGTCTCGAGTAATCCTTTTATGATCATCTTAATTGAAAAACAAATCTCTATCATTTATTTCAGAAACTTAGATTTTAAATAGTAATTTACTTGTTTTTATATATATTTAAAATGTCTCAATCGTCTGAGTCTATGCGAATATATATTTTTGAGAATACTGAAAACACAGCAAGTCAAGAACAGAACGATGTTTGTTCACCTATAAAGCGCCGTAGAAATGAGAGTCCTGTGTGGGAATACGTAATTAAATTAGAGAATGGCAATAAAAAATTTAATATTGAATTCTGCACTAAAGTTTTCGAAAAATCTAGTGGGATGAGTTCTATTAAGTACCACCTAAAAGATCCTCATTCAATTAGCTGTTGTATAGAAAATTCTATTCAAAGCGCATCTCATATTTAAAAAAATAATTCCAAACATGGCGTGGATGAACAATCGAAAAGGATAAAAGCATTACTTGATTTTATCATAGAAACTTTTGATTTAATTTTGAAAAAATTGATTGATTTTGTTTAATAACTTTTGTTTCTTGTTTAGGCTTAAAGATTTATCAATAAAGTTTTTATCTAAAATTTTAAAAAATTTTTTTATTCATAAATCCGGTTAAGACAAACTTTTACCGGTTATGTAGACGGTTAGAAATTTTAAACCGGTTCCGTAACCGATTAAAATTTTTAACTGGTTAATGGAACTGGTTACACATCCTAACCTGTTCTAAAACCAATTAAAAATTTTTAACCGGTTACGGGACCGGTTTAAGATGTCTAACCGAACTACCAGCCCTACTCTCAGTCAAAAAAACTTTTATCTACGAAAATAAATTACCCTGTATCTTTCTGTTAAAACATAGGACTAGAAAAATGTTGATTTTAAAAAATCTTTCTTTTAGTTGTTATCAAAATGCCTATTCCGAAGCGATCCGTCAACATTAATTCGATTGAAACATTTTTTTTAGCTTTAGAAATCTCAACATATTTCTAGTCTATTGTTTGAGAGTAAAAACAAAATTAAAAATGATTAAAAATTCATTCTTTGCTTTTAAAAATATTTGCTCATCTTTAAAATAGGTCTTATTAAATAATTTGTATACACATTGGCCGTAATCTGAAAATCTAACTATATTGTCTTGGTAATCTTTAGTGCTTGATATCGATTACTTCGAACGATAAAAACAATATTTCGATATCGTCCAGAGGTATCGATATTTTATCGATATCGTCTAAAGATATCTATAATAATTAATTAACTAACTGTTCCTGATAATTTTTTTAAATTAAGGATTTTTTAAAATAATATTTGAACATTAACTAATTTTTTGTAAAAAACATTTTATCGATATAAAAAAAATAAATTTTTTTTATTTAAGTAAATTATAAATCCTAAATAATGAAAAATTAATTCAAGAAGATTTTATTAGAATGAGGGAGCTTTTTAATTAAAATTATTAAATTAATTATTATCATTTTTATATTCCATTTTATATATAAATTTTTATTTTAAGTATAATTTATTCAAATTGAATTTAAAAATCAAATAATTTATCAGAGTACACTTGCATGATATCGATAATGTATCGATACTTTTAGACGATATTAATTTTGCAAAAATCGATATCTTCTATCGATATTCGTTATCGATATCAAGTACTAGTAATCTTGACACCATCCAATTTTGAAACACTAAGCCTCAAAACTCGTTGGAAAAAAAGCAGAATAAAGCGGATGAGGTATAATAAAACATAAAAAAGTTTAAAAAAAAACATAAAAATTGAATTCACAACATAAAAATAATTTTTATTTATCAAACTGACAAAAAAACATAAGTCAATTGCTATTAAACTAAGAATAAAACATAAATTTTTTTTGATTTAATTAATAAAAAAAACTTCAAATAGAGAAAAAAACATAAGTCAATTGTTATTAAACTAAGAATAAAACATAAATTTTTTTTGATTTAATTAATTAGTCCTTTTCATACCATGGTCCTACTATTCTTTTTTGAGAACTATTTTTATTTTTGAATTTTTTTAATATAATACCAGGAAAACCGATTGAGTCTAAATAGCAACAACCTACTAGATGTATGCAAACAGCAGAATCCAAAAATTGACAGCAGCTACAATGGGTACAATCAGGACAAAAGCAATTTGGGTTTATTTCTACAAAATATTAATCGCTCCATTTATATTTTAATAAAATATCATCAATTTCTTTTTCTTCCTCTAATTTCGCTATTGATTCTAAATGTTTTTTTGCCTCCCTTTTGGTAGATAGTTTAGCAAAAGAACATATTGGAGTAATGTAATCGATACGAGACTCAAATGTAACAACTTTTTCAAAAATCTCAAAAACTGGCAACAAATTGAATTTGGTTCTTTCTGTAAAGAATCTTTTGATTTTATTATTGTATGACTCAATCGGATTATTTGACATAGCATAACCAGGAGGAGTTTGAAACAATTGCCAATTACAAAATGGCTCAGCGAGCCATTGTTTTGAAAAATATTTAACAAAATCGTTCAAATGTTTATTTTTTTTCCATTTAGCCAAATATTTTTTTTTTGATTTTTCAAAACTATCTTTATACTTGGTTGACTTAAGATGAATAATATTATTCACTATTTCATCTTCAAATGCTTTCGGAATTTTTTTAGAATTTTTATTTATCTTTAAAAAAACAAATTAATTAAATTGCTAATTATTTTTTACCTGTACAAAAATTACATTAGCTTTAAAATGATACCAGCACATGATAATTTTTGAATTAATTAACACATTTTTAATACTATTTGAACTTGCACGATCAGCATCAATGCATATATATTCGATTAGATCAATAAAATTAATATTTACTTGTTTACCTATTTCAATTAGTGAGTTCCAAAAAAAAGTAAAATCTTCTTCTTATTCATGAGATGTAATGAAAAAGGAAATAGGATAAAATTTTCTTCTTATATCGGAGCCTCCGAAAACAGCAACAGGAAATCCATATTTTACAATTTTGTAGGTACAGTCAAAATGAAATGTTAAAATATTTAAGGCATTATTTAGTAATTTTTTTGTTGTTAATCCTAAATGAAAGTGGCTCGAATTGTCGCCTTCATTTATTTCACTACCAAAATAAATTGGTTCGTCTTCGGCTAAATTTGACAATTCGACATTTTTATAAATTTTAGGCGATACAAACTCCTCTAACCCTTCTATACTGTTAATGTCACCATCACGCATCCTTCTATATTTCATATAGCTCTGTATTTGTGTAAGTTTTGGTGTAAGGTCACTATTATGGTTAAGAAGCAGATGTCGATAAATATGAAACGGCTTGAAAATATTTCGAAATATTAAATTCTCAATTATTTCCTTATACTTGACGGATATTCCATGCTTATTTTTTAGAGCTTGAGTCTGAATTTCAGTAAGGTTTAATATTGGATGCATGTTCACGCCTTTTACGACTATTTGACCTTTTTTTTGGCATTTAGTAACTAGATAGCGAGTTATACAATTCTTCTGACATTTACACTTTGGATAAAGGACCACCATTTTATGACAATCGCTGTTATCTGAGCAGATAGTACAATTGTTAGAATTTGCATGCCCTGATGATTGTTTAGGGTACTGTTTAAAAAAATGTTCTAGATCAACCTCTGAATTAAGTTTTGTTAAGAAAATCCAGTCAATTTTTCGCCTAGGCATCCTGAGATTATTAAAATAATTTTTAATAGGATTTATTTATTAAATGTTTTATTAGCTTTTAAGCTTACTTTGTCTTACAAATTTTCAAAAACACAATTTTATGTTTTGTTTTATAAAATTAAAAAAATATCCAAATATTTTTGTTTTTTTCTCTATATGAATAGTGTAATCTCGATTTTATGTTTTATTTTCTAAAATAAAAAAAAATTTATGTTTTTTTCTCTATATGAATAATGTAATCTCGATTTTATGTTTTATTTCTCTCTTATTCAAATTATATAAACAATTTTTGATTTATGTTTTAATTTTTTTTATTCTCTATTTTTATGTTTTATTATACCTCATCCGAATATAGCCAAGAATTAGTTTAAGAAAAAAAGAAAAAATAGCAAATACGAAAATATTCCAAATGTTTTTATTATTGATTAAGTGTTTTATTTTTGAACGTCTAATTTTCAGATTTAAATATTCATTAGATATTGATTGTTAAAAAAAGTATTACTTTATCTTAAAAAATATAACTTAAGTTAAGTTTTAATTCCAAAAATTAAAAAAAACCGAGTCAAGTCAACTCGGACTGGAAAAAAATTTAGTCGACTCCCAACACTTTGCTTATTTTACCATTTTTATACACATTATTTAATAAGAGCTATTTTAAAGATGAGCAAATATTTTTAAAAGCAAAGAATGAATTTTTAATCATTTTTAATTTTGTTTTTACTCTCAAACAATAGACTAGAAATATGTTGAGATTTCTAAAGCATTTCTTTTGGATGCTAAAAAAATGTTTCAATCGAATTAATGTTGACGGATCGCTTCGGAATAGGCATTTTGATAACAACTAAAAGAAAGATTTTTTAAAATCAACATTTTTCTAGTCCTATGTCTTAATGGAAAGCAATTTTCTTATTACCTTTTAAAATTATTTTTTGGGTATAAATTGTCTTTGCAAATTTTAACTATCGCTAATCGGTAAAAATAGTTTAAAATGATTCAGAATTATCTAATTCTTTTATATCTAATTCTTTAATTATCTAACACTTCATTCTTTTAATTGATTATTAATAAAATACATTTTTATTGAAAATAAAAAAATTAAAAAAAATTGAAAAGAGTTATTGATTTAACAGTTATTTGAAAAAATCTAACAGCAAGCTATTTAGTTAAAATAATTCAATTTTATAAACAAATTCTGTGTAAATTAAATTTATGTTATTTTAAATTGAAAGCTTATAAATTGAAGACTTCAACATTGATCTCTTGACTCATATTTCAATCTTCTAATTAGTTTAACGGAGTTATTCAGTAATTCCAATGGAATTTAATATGTGATCTCCTTTTCTTTTTTTTTTCTCTTACCTCTTTTTTTCTTAATTTCTTACATCAGTAACTTAATTGTTTTATTTTTTTATACCTTCAAAGGAGGTAAATTTTATCAAATAAATAAAATAAAGTGATAAAAGTGATTTTTTACAAATTTTAATGTTTTATTCTTATTTTCAGATTAAAAATTAGATATTGATTGTTAAAAAAAGTATTACTTTATCTTAAAAAATATAACTTAAGTTAAGTTTTAATTCCAAAAATTAAAAAAAACCAAGTCAAGTCAACTCGGCCTGGAAAAAAATTTAGTCGACATCCTACACTTGTTTATGAAAAACTTTTTTTTAAATTATCTCTGCAAAACATTCCAGTACGTTTCTGAAATAAGTTGAAAGTTTTTAGAGCACTGCACAAGCAGGTCTAGAACATTCTTAGGCGCTTGCTCTAGTGTGCTTAATCAGCTCTAGAGCATGTGCTTAAGCAAGTTGTCAACTTATTTCAGAAACATACTGTAGATTTTAAACATGCTTATTTTAAATATTTTAAATAATACTTAAATTTTTAAACATAAATTTTTTCTCTGAATTCTAGTAGAGCTAGGAATCAATTTCTTAAAAATTCTGTTTTAAGCAGCAGTGCATCTGCAAGATAACAAAATATTACTTGTGGTTTTTTAAAAATGGGCAAACGTGTCACAGAAAAACCACTTTTATACACATTATTGATAGCGTGATCGAGTGGTTGAATGATTGAGGTGGTATTAGGGGGCAAAAATATAAGTTACACTAATACCCTAATCACAGCTATGATTCAACGTAGTGAATGTGTGTAGATAATTTTATACCAGACCCTCATCCGTGTTCATTGCAAACATCAAAAATACCTCATGACGAAATGGACAAAGATTATGAAGATCTAATTAACTGCTGCCAACCTAATGTATGTAGAATTAATGGAAATTGCAAGTCAACAAAAAATTCTGGCAAATGTAGATTTAGTTACTCATTTGATTTCAAACAAATAAATTTACAAATAAAGTTACAAATTTCGACCGAGTTGACTTGACTCGGTTTTTTTTAATTTTTGGAATTAAAACTTAACTTAAGTTATATTTTTTAAGATAAAGTAATACTTTTTTTAACAATCAATATCTAATGAATATTTAAATCTGAAAATTAGACGTTCAAAAATAAAACACTTAATCAATAATAAAAACATTTATTTTCGGAATATTTTCGTATTTGCTATTTTTTCTTTTTTTCTTAAACTAATTCTTGGCTATATTCTGCTTTTTTTTCCATCGAGTTTTGAGGCTAAGTGTTTCAACATTGGATGGTGTCAAGATTACCAAGACAATAGTTAGATTTTCAGATTACGGCCAATGTGTAAACACATTATTTAATAAGACCTATTTTAAAGATGAGCAAATATTTTTAAAAGCAAAGAATGAATTTTTTAATCATTTTTAATTTTGTTTTTACTCTCAAACAATAGACTAGAAATATGTTGAGATTTCTAAAACATTTCTTTTGGATGCTAAAAAAATGTTTCAATCGAATTAATGTTGACGGATCGCTTCGGAATAGGCATTTTGATAACAACTAAAAGAAAGATTTTTTAAAATCAACATTTTTCTAGTCCTATGTCTTAATGGAAAGCAATTTTCTTATTACCTTTTAAAATTATTTTAATACTTGAGTGATTATTTTTTGTGTATAAATTGTCTTAGTTTTTGCAAATTTTAACTATCGCTAATCGGTAAAAATAGTTTAAAATGATTCAGAATTATCTAATTCTCTTGCCATTTTTTCTACATCATTCAGTAAAATCAGAACTGTTCCCTTTTGGCCCAACAAACGGAGATACAATATTTCCAACCGTAGATGACGGAAATTCAGGTGAATTGGCACTACCAAGTCCATTTTTGTTTTTTCAACAATCTTATGAGAGTGTGTTTATTAATTCAAACGGCATTTTGTCATTTTTAGCTTCGGAAGATTCATTGGGGGGGGACTTTTTTCCTATAGAAGGTAAAACTTATATTTCTCCTTTTTGGGAAGATATTGATATAGAAATTTCGGGATCGATTTTCTACAGGTTTGAAACAAATTTGGCGAACATTCAAAATATGAGTTTATTAATTAGTGAAAATTTTGCTAATGATTCAGATTTTAGAGCAACATTTGCATTAATATCAACTTGGGAAAATGTCCCAGAATATGATTCCGATGGTTCATTAACTAATACATTTCAATCAGTCTTGTTAAGTGATGGAAACTCTTCTTTCGTAATTTTTATATATGAAAAAATAATGTGGACATCAAGAGCTCAGGTCGGTTTCAATTCTGGCTTCGGAGGCTTTGTAAATTTACCTGGATCAAAGACAGCTGAATTAGCTAATTTAGTGACTACTTCGAATGTTGGAATTGACGGTACTTGGATATATAAAGTAAGCGAGTTCCCTAACCCAATCAGACAAATTACTTCAGCTATACCCCAATTAACTACTATTATTATGTTTACAACAGCTAATGTGCCTATAGAGCCAACATCAATACAAGAAACACCAGTACAAACTACAATTGGTAAAACATCAGCAAATGAGTTTCTGACTTCAAAAGAACAAACAGAAACATCTTTTTTTCCATTGGCAACTGAAAAGGACACAAGTCCTAAGAGCATGGAAACATCTTTTTTTCCATTGGCAACTGAAAAGGGCACAATTCTCAAGAGCATGGAAACATCTTTTTTTCCATTGGCAACTGAAAAGGACACAATTCTTATGAGCATGGACACATCTTTTTTTCCATTGGCAACTGAAAAGGACACAATTCTTAAGAGCATGGAAACATCTTTTTTTCCATTGGCAACTGAAAAGGACACAAGTCCTAAGAGCATGGAAACATCTTTTTTTCCATTGGCAACTGAAAAGGGCACAATTCTCAAGAGCATGGAAACATCTTTTTTTCCATTGGCAACTGAAAAGGACAC
>QEOQ01000658.1:534250-587230 GCA_010279815.1 Brachionus plicatilis
AAAAAAAAAAAAAAAAAAAATGAAATAAAATTAAGTTAAATAAGGTAAATAACACAAATTTAGCAAAAAGTTGCCGATTAGTCGATATTATATCGATAAACTCTATATATACGTCCATACAAATTAGTTAAATCTTAATTAATTGCTTTTTTATTCTTGCTATTTTAATTAATGAAACCAAACCAAGTTGCTATTTTTTTGCAAAATTAATTAGCCTAATTTAAATGTGAAAATTTAATGCTGCTATTTTAATATTCTCCCAACATACTTCGTACCTTTTTTCCATACTTTATGATGCATTTTGCAGTGTTCTGTTCCGCTGTTCAGTACTTTATGTACAGTCTAGTTCTCTCAATAACCTAAACATTGGCTCCAGTCTACTTTAATGTCTATAATTTTACCTTGCTCTCATGCGCTTAGCAAGTCATTGGTATTTAACACTGTGAAAAGAATTATTCATTCGGATATTGATTCAGAAACATAATTTGTTTTGTTTTCTTTTTTGTTATTATCTTTATTAATTCTTCAAGCTAGAAGTGTCCATTTATTAATAAATTTGACATTTAATTTCTTTCTGAATTTTTGAGCTGTAACTGCTAACACTTATTATTCAAAAACGGTGAGTCTAAAATAAGCATCTTAACAATTTAGTTTTATGACAAAATTAAAAGTTCAAAAACTTTAATTGTTTTATCTTTGGTAGTTTTTATTAAAATCAATTAAGAAGTTTAAGCCTATTAAATATAGAGAGATTCTTTTAAAATATAAAGAGAGTATTTAAAAATTTTATTCAAGATAATATAGTATTTAAAAACTCAAATAAATGAATTCTCAAATAAATGGTCTCCTTGTATACTTTGATCCTTTAACCTCTATTTGCCAATTTAAGTTGGTATGTTTTTGAAAAAATTAATTTGTCCAATACTCAAACCAATTTGGAAAAAAAAACAATTGTAAAATTATTTTGATGTCCGAACGATTTTCACTTTTTGAAATTTTATTTTTAGCTGTTTTATCAATAAATTTAGGACTTTTCGAAATTTTTTGTTTACACAATAATAAACTATTGATGCAAAAAATGAACTAAAAAAGAAAAATAAACTACCAAAGTGGTAGTAATTGGTACAAATTTTGTTAAAAATTCGGCAAGTATTTGCAAAAACATATTGATAAAAAATAAGAAAGTTCATTACAAATTCGAGACCACGCGATATCACTAAAACGCTTATATTTAGCAAAATGCTAATAAAAGTTCGCATGAAATACTCATCAGCCTTGGCCAATCTGTCCGTTGCTTGAGCATTGACTTCCAAGCTTTTTCTTTTCTGAATACTCTTTCTGAATTTAATTATCATCAAAACGTCTATCAAACACATGAGAAATACTATCAAAATATCATTCATAAACAAATTGAAACAGAAGAGAACAAAATAGATATTTTTTTCTCTTTTAAAATTTAAATTTCGACTAATTGGTATATCTTGTTTGTCAAATATTCCCTTGAAAGTATTCCTGTTCGGAAATTCTGCATATCCATCAAAATTGAAGTATTCTATATTTAATTCACTAGTTAGAAATCTATCAAAATTACACAAAAGAGAATAGAGTCCCAACAAAAATAGAAAAATGCGTCGACTTTTTTTTTGCGTCAAATTTAATTTAATAAATGATTTGTTTTGCAAAATTTTGAGTCTGTTCATTGAAATCAAAATGCTAAAAAAATTCGAATAAGTTTTGAGAATATTTCCTAAAAAGTCAATCACATATATTTCAAAATATTGGACCGCAACTGATCGACTTACAATCGGACAATACTTTAAATGATCAAAAATACAGACATTCATTAAATGAAACAGATAAATGAATGAATAGATTAAATTTAACAAAGAACTTGTAAGCATCCAGTGGTACATTAGTTTCATGTCAGCGGTTACTTTTTTTGGATTTGGACAAATTTTTTTTAATATGACCACATTGATCAAGTTGGTCAGAATAGACAAAGTGCAAACGAGAGGAACTAATACAACTGATACTAAATTAAGCACCTCAGAATAAAATAAATCATCAAGGTCGTTAAAGAGTGATTTTTTGGGGTAATTTTTTTTTTCACATTTTTTCATTAATAAATTAAAATCACATGATATTCGATCCAAGTTAAAACAAGTTTTAGAAACTAGCTGGTTTGTCACATTGAAATGATATAATTTGACCAGCCATACGAATAGACACGAACACTCGAAAAACCCAAGTGTTAATTGATCAACTAGAATAAATTTATATTTTGGAAAATTTCTGAACAAACAAAAATCTTCATTTGGATATTTGTATTGTACTATTCGGAAATAAATTGTTGAATCATTTCTATCATTGGTTTTAGTGTTTAAATTTGAATTCAGACTATACAAAAAGTTAAAACCATTTTTTAGCGAATAAATATTGGTATTTATTTCTAGTTCTCTTAAATTTGTAAAATTTTCAAATATTTTTTCATCTATTGAATCTATACGGCCTATTAAATACAATGAATAGCTTTTTTTGAACAAATTGTGATACAATATTTTTTTGTCGATGTAATACCTATAAAATCTGAACTCAACATTTTTAATATTTGAGTTTAAGTCGAGTTCAAGTGGGTTGAAGCCAAGCCTATTTTTCTTCACAATGCTGTCACTAATGCCAGTAAATCTAAGAGTGTTTATGTTACAATTTAGGAATATCCTGGCGTCCGTATTCTGATGATAGTTACAATTAGAACTGAATGATAGTTCGTTAGCATTTTTGAACACTTTACTTTTGTTATTTCCATTTATAAATAAAATATAAGAAAAGAAAAAAAGAATATCAATACTTTTATTATTTGCGTTACTTAAAAGTCTAAGATTCTGATCGATAGCTTTTAAATATGCAAATTTAAGGACAATCGATTCATGAAAAATTGAAGTAATGTTTATCTGAAGTCTATTGTCAAGAATTAAATATTTTCTTGGTCTAAACGAAATGGAATCTACTGATTTGATCTCAAGTAAACATTTGAGATTTAAATTTTGAAAGCTATTGAAATTTGTGATTTCTAAGTCTTGTGAAATCAGGCCAAATACTGGATCTTCAAAATAATTTTGTATCAAAAAATCAAAAGATCTGTCTGAACACGTGTTTTCTTCTGTTGACGTCAATTGAATTAAAATGAAAAAAAAATAAAAATTTAGAAATTTTTTTTCTGCCATAATAAAACTAAATTAATAAATGAGCGTTCACATATTTATATGTCCAAAAAAGGGTCGCTAGAGATAAAAAGCTTTCAAATATTTATTAGTTTAATTTCATTTATTTAAAAAATTTCTCATGCTGATTTCTAAAGGACACAAATTTTCAAATGGGAATTAGATAATTTAGAAATTGAATTGTCAATTTGATTTTAAAATCAAAATTGTTTTATTTATTTCAGCAGGCTTATTTTAGCCTATTTGTAGGTAATCAAGTGAAATTAGTCAAATAATGGCCCCAACAAAGAGAAAATTACTAAAGTGATAACTTGTCCAGTTTTCAAAACTGTCTCTGAAAAACTCCATATTTATTTTAAATTTTAAAAGAAAGTTTTTTTCTTAATTTTATATAAAAATAAATAAAATTTAAAGATTTTTGTTTTAAAACGATAAAAACTAAATATTCTTTTTTTGATGTTTTCTATTGAATGTCAATATAATAAGATTGCATATTTGTTTTAAATTCTTTTATTACTAATTTCAAAAAAAACACCCCCTGGGTGATGAAAGTAAAAAATCAAGTTAGCAAAAAAAATTTAAAAAATTTAAAAAGGAAGTTAATTTCATTTTCAATTTTTTTTTTTTAGTTTATTTCTGAATTAATTATATATTATACCATACAAACAGTGCGACCATTTGACGCTTGTTGATGTTATTCTATGTCGTCATAGTGAAGATAGGAATGTTTTCTAAACGCAAGTCGTTTTACCAAAATAAATAGTGGAGCGAATTGTCAACCAAGTTCACAGCACAATTTATAATGGTCATCTAGGAAAATCAAAGACAATGTCTAAAATAATCGATAGATTTTACATACCATTTCTCAAATGTTGTGATGTGTGCCAAACGATTAAGTTCACTCAACCAACTCGACATATTGAGTTGATCTACTTAACACCAAGTCGTCCTAATCAATTGATTACTACCGATTTGGCAGGAGCATTCTCGGTAACTCACCGTGTAACAAGTATCTTCAAGTCATAGTTGATCACTTTACAAAATTAATACAAATCGACACACTGAAATACAGCAAGACCACCCAAATAATATAGTGGATAAATGGTGCTGAAGATATGGAATCCCTGAATCAATATTTTCAGACGGCAGGAAACAATATCAATCAAAGCTTTTAGAACTGGTGTATGGGCATTTAGACATACGGAAGTAAAAAACAACTCTTTCCACCCACAATGTGATGTTCAAAGTGAGATAACAGTTAAGAAGTTGATTGCAGCATTTGTTGATGGCGACCAAATTAATTGGGACCTAAAACTTAAATAAACTGGTATATGCTTACAATACAAGTTGACATATTGCTCCTGGTAAAACAACTTTTGAAATGATGTTCGGTCGAAGGCCTAAATGTCCAATCGACCTTATTATACCACCGACTGACCTACTCGAAAGAGAAAAGATTTTAATTGAGTAAAAAATAGTGAATGAGCACGGTGAGGCAATAGTATTGGAAGACTACGATGATTAAGTCGGAAAAAATCTTCCAGCGGTGGCTACCGATTATCTTCAAGAGCTTAAGATGGAACTAGAAAAGTGTAACCAAATGGCGTCAAGTATTAGAAATTGTCGAATGGACAAAGCTAAATTGGATCATGACAGAAAGATAAAAAAATTAGATTACAACAGTGGAGATTACGAGTCATCCGAAATTGAAAGAGGTTTTTCACATGGTCTGGCATACAAATACAATTGACCATTTATCGTTGTTGGAAATAACGAAAACAATTGTAACTTTTTAATAAAACTCGCAACAAGTCCTCGTTCGAAAGTGAGACAGGTCCACAAAAATAGACTCAAGTATTACTTACCCAAAGTAAAAGAAGTAAAAGTAAAAGAAAATCCAGTGAGGTTCTTAGAAGATCAAGTTGTCAAAGAATAAGGAGGAGAGGAAAATCAGAAGAACCTCATAATAAGGAGGCTGTGGCCAGAAAGACCCCATTAAAGTTGTATAATTGTCAGACAAAATTGTTGTCGATAATATCAACGTTTAAAAATTTAAAATTTTTAAAAATAAATTATTATTTAAGAAAAAATAAAAAAAAGCAATTAAAATTTAAACAAAAATGACAAAAACCAACCAGATCTACGATATTTATATAACCGAAGGAAAACGGCGGAATCCTTGGAAATCTATATCGATAAGGAGATCATACGGTTGGGTTTGGATAAATTGCTAGGATTCGTCGATAACCTGAAAGTCCAAGAAATGTGCAAGGATCAAGATGGAACAACCTACATTGCGTTGTCGTGTGGAAAGAACGGGCCGGCATGGTGAAGCGGTTGAATTTATAACCTCTCTTACGTTCGAAGGTAGGAAACTCCTGGTAGTGCTGAACGACATCAATTCAGGAGCTGCACAGTGGTCCAAGACCAAGATGGTAAGCCGATCTGATACCATTCAGAAAAAGATAAGTACCTCGAGCGGACAAATCACAGCCTGAAATCCCAAGAGCGCATTATTGCCCACATTGAGCGTCGATTTAGAGAGGAGCAGGAAAGGACTGGACGCCGAAACTCGTCTAATACAAGTTGAAGATTAGCCCGACAAGGCCAATAGGACCATCAGTCATCAGTCATCAACTGGAGGACACAGTGAAGAGCTTACAGAGGTGTTCGAAATATACGAGCAGTATGGATAAGAAAAAATAAAAATCTGCTTGTTGGTGTTTTTTTTGTTTTTTTTTTTTTAATTTTGTTTTCCTTAAAATCTTTTTTAATCTTGTCTACTCATTAACTCTTTAAAACATTAATATTGCTTTTTTTTAGTTTACTCATTAATTTTTTTTTATTACATATTTAAAACAAATTTGAAAATGGATTGAAAATGTGCGATGTTTCTGATATATTTTATTTTAGAAATATTTGGAGAAAATTTTGCAATGTCGCTCTATTGAAATTTTATACAATGTTTCAAACATAGATTATTTGGTTTGTGATGCTTTTTAATTTAATATTATTTTATTTTTTTTTACAATAATTTGGTAAATTTTTTTGAAAAATTGAAAGTTTTAATTAAAAATTTTTTGTATAGCTCTCTTCTTCACTAAGTTATTAATTAATCCCGTGTTAAAATATCCAAATGTTTTATCTCCTTTGATTAGTTTTTACATATACTTATATAATGAATTTTTTGAAAAAGTTTTTTTGGTAATATAGCACTAACAAAATTTCAAAAGTAAATTCAAGTTCCAGAAAAGTATTTTCATTATAAATTTGGTTTTAAACCATAATAAGTAAGAAAATAATGTAAAAATATGGCTTATGTGCTTTTCAGCATAAATTAAAAATTTTATCACTCTCAACTTTTCAAGACTTTTCAAAAAAAAAGTCCGAGCTTGGACTTGACTTGAGACTTGTTATTTTTAAACGGCACTAAATTTCTACTTCACCAAATAATTATTAAATACTTCACCAAAATAAATCACCAAAAAAATAATAAAAAATGAACCAAATAAATATATATTTTTCACCAAATTTATTAATTATTTTAAACCAAAAAAATATTTATTTCAACCAAATTAATAGTTTTTATCACCAGTAATAATAAAAATCAAACCAAAAATAATTACTGAACTATCAAGGCTTGTTTTGCCTTTGTAGGTCTTCCAGGTTTTCTATTTTCGCCGATAGGTAAAGGGTTCTTAAATTCTTGATAAAAATGAGCTTTTTTCGTAAAAATATTCAGAATAATTCTGAAAAATTCAATGATTATTTTAGTTAATTTGGCTAAAAAAATTAGCATAACTGAAAAAAATGAATAAAAATAGAGAAAAAAAAAATTAAAAAGAAATTTCAGAATTAAAAAAGAAATTTCGTTTTGAAGTTTTGGCTTTATTTAAAAAAAATTCAAATCTTAAAAACTCTTATACATCTTGAATGTTATATTTGAACTATTATTTAGTAACCATGACGAATCAAAATTATTTAATTTATTTACGTTATAAAATTAAGGATGAAACTTTAAAAACTGGAACATGGTACAGCACCCTATGCTCCACTTTATTTAATTAAAACATTTTTTTAATTAAGAAAAAAGTTTTAATTTGATAATTAATTTGATTGACATGAGGACTTTAGATTTTTTTGGTACAGAAAGTTCAAAATTAACATATTATGGCAATCGTATTGATTGAGTTTCAATTGATTTTTTAAGGATTTGCGGTAAAATAACATTATGAAAAATACTATTTATAATATTTTTGGGGAATAAAAAATTGAACTGGTGAAGTATAAATTAATTTGTATAAATTAATATTAATTTATTTCAGAAACCTATTTTGCATTGGTGGCTTGATTTGCACAGGTAATTGTGATTTTTTGGTGACAATTAAGAATAAATTTGCGGCAAAATACAGGAATTAGGTGTTAAATTTTGGTAATCGAGTTTCGCCTTAGATTATATTTTTTTGGTGAATAAAAAAAATATTATTGGTGAACGATAATTGTATGCCTTTTTAAACAACCCTGACAATGACAAAATCCAACAGTTGTGAAAAATATTTGGAAAATTTAATCATGATTGATAAATATCTTTGTGATCAAAAGATCAATGCTGAAAAATGCAACATTCTAGCTATCAATTAACAATAAAATCAATTCAATTTTCATTGACTTTGTGACTAATTTTTTAAATTTGATATAAATTTATCAATCATTTTTTTGTTTTCATAAAAATAATGTTTTTTAATTTATAAATATCTAAATTTTAAATATAAAAATTTTTATTTAAATTAAATAAAAAATTAAATAAATACCTTGAAAAAGTCAAGTCAAGTTTAGACTTGACTTGAAAAATCTAAAAAAAGTCAAGTCAAGTTTTGACTTGACTTGACTTTATGGTCGAAAGACTTGAAAAATAGCGACTTGAGGAACAACTCTGCTTGAAATATAAAAAAAAAGTTTGGAACAGAGAATAAAATTTTCTTTAAAATTATTTCCTATTGAAAAAATTTAATTTTTTCTAAATAGCTACACGTAAATGAAAGACTTGGAAATTTCCTCTAATTATTTAGATAAATAAAACAAAAATAGAACTAGTGTCAAACTTGTTTTTGTAATTAATTCGCTTTAGGTATAAATTGAGTTATTTAAATGAAAGTTGAATTAAGAGAAATTTTTTTATTAATTTCCAAATTTTCAGTTGAAAAACATCTTAAAATATTTTATCTATTCTGAAGCCTCATTTACAGAATCACAACTTTGATGCATTCAAAAAAACTTTTTCGATTATGTTAAAGCATATAATCAAAAAAAAAGGCAGGGAGAGAAACCGTCAATTAATTTAGAGAAATGCCAATAAGTTTTTTTGTCTATGATATTTTCGTCAATACTAACTTTTAAATTATATATAATATTTGTAACTTAAATTAAATAATTGTAAATTAAATTAAATTATTATGAATTAAATTTATTTATTTTATATTAAAGCTGTAATTAAGGATTTTGTCTTTTTTAAAAAAATATTTGTCAATATATAAAAATAAATGCAAATTAACTATTTAATAATTGTCAATAATATCTGTACTATAAATAAATATCTCATTGCTGTCTTTATTGATCGAAGAAAAATAAAAGCTAATATACGAAAAAAAATGGATATTCCAAATCTTGAATATGAATAAACACAATCTAGTTCAGCTCATGTCCGAAATTCAAAATATTGTAAGTTTTAAACTTTATTTTAAATTTCTCTTAATTTCACATTTAAGTCGAAATATTGGCAGCCTATTCTATATAAAAATTGTTTAGAATGGTTATAAGTTTCTTCTAGTTGGCTCATGCAGTAGAGGAAAAAAGTTCTGTCCTTTTGGAATTGCTGTGACAATGTACTAAAAAAATAAAAATTTTCTTTACTTGACAAATATTTTTTTAAATTGACCAAAATTTTATTGACAAAAATTAAAAATAATTGACAAAACATTTATTTAAATGACGTTTATTTTTTATCAAATTGATTCCTGTATAGCTGACGAATTATCTAGTTTTAATTGACAAATATTTCTTTTTTAATTGACATTTATATATATTAATTGACAAAATATCATTTTGCCAAAAAAAAAAATTTCACTTCATTTTCAAAAGAAATTTTTTTAAAACTTAATGATCATATCAGATATAGTGAGAGTATCATTTATGGGTGAGGTAAAAAAAACATAAACTAGTTATAAAAAATCAAAAAGAGATGAAACACAAGTTATATAAAAAATGACTTGAATAGTTAAAATGAGACCAAATTTAGACTAAATCTAATTCAAGAATGGTTAAAAGAAATATTTAAAACTCTCCAATTTCAAAAATTTAATAGTTTTTTAATTTTTGAACTAATAATGATAAAAAATGTGTTAAAATATAGTAATACGTTCTAACCGGGTCACCTATTTTTTTGATAATTTTCCTAAAGACTCAGTAACGATAGAAAACGCGAAATTTAGTCACCCATTTAGTCCAAAATTTTTTGTTTAAATTTCTTTTTGAATGTGAATATTGAAACATGATTTTTTAAGTAATTCACATAATTTTCATATTTTTTTTAAGTAAATTTATTAATAAAAAAACAAAAAAAATTGTTCCTAAAAATTTAGAATTAATTTAACAAGAATAAAAAAATTTATGACTTGATTTTTTAAAATTTTTGAAATTAGTCAAAGTTCTTACTTGTGTTTATTTATTTTTTAAAACAAGTCTAGTTTTTTTTTTTTAAATATATTTTCAAGTCCAAGTCATACTTTGACTTGTTTTTTTACTTGTTAATCAATTCAACTGTTAGCAATAAATAAATGTTGTATAGAATGCTTAAGAATAGACAGGTCAAAAATGATACAAAATTCGCTTTAAGACTGAAATTGGTCAAATTTGACCTTTTCTTGTCTTCTACGAGGCTAAAAAATTAAATTTTTTACATAGATCAAAGTAAATTTTTATTTTTTTGACGGATAAGGCTAGTGACTGCTAAAAGTAGATAAAAAGCACAGCACCAATTATGTGAAAGAGCTGCATAAGTAATTCTTTAAAAATGAAAATTTGAAATCAAAGTCATTTGATGGGATGTCGTGTTTTAAAACAAGAGATCGAAACGATTTTCCGTCAAAAAAATAAAAATTTACGTTAATCAATGAAAAAAAATTGACAACGAAAAATCTGCTTTCTACACTCAAAAAAAAAGATTATCACAACCAAACCGTAAAAAATCAAATTTGGGTTGTGATAATCTATATAGAATAAAGATGAGGACGATTTAGTTGAGGATGTAATAGATGTTGAGACTGAAGTTGAATTTGCCAAAGAGAACAAGCGAGGTAGATCAAAAAAATTGAAATTAGTATTGGAGAAAGAAAAGCCTAGAAAGAGAGGAAAACCTCCAAAATCAAAAAAATAGTTTAAAATATTGTAAAAATTAAATAAAAGACTTATTTTTTTTGAGTGTGAAAATCATTTTTTATTTGATTTATAAATAAATTTATTCATTTTTCAAAAATTGATCAGGAATTTTTTTTTGGGTGTAGAAAACAGATTTTTTGTTGTCAAAAGGTTTTTACCCATTTGATGAAACTATCTATGATGTAAATTTGAAAAAACATTTTCTCAATCCAATAATAAAATCGATTTTCAATTTAGTTAGCTGAATTTTTCTAAAGTTTGATTTTCATTTTATTACTAATTTGGAATTTTTTATTTGAATTTTTTTAAAAAATTTAATTGTGAATGCTAACACAAATACTTTTGAAATAAAAAATCTCAAATAAACTCTACAAAAAATCAGTTTATACATTTAATTATTAAAATCAATTATCAATGGACTGAGAAAATGTTTTTTCAATTTTTTCTTATTTTCTAAATCTACATTGTATGTAAATCATGTTACATTAAAATTATTTAAATTAAATCAAAGTTTTAGTTTGATATCTAAAGACAAACTTTTTGAATTGAAATGATATTTTGAATTGGTCATCAACTTCAAGATGCCAATATTGGAGGAAGTATCATATTTCAGTTTCAAATTAGATCGAACTGCTGAATTTCGGATTACTGATATTTTTTGGTGTAAGTTTCTGAAAATGAGTTTAAACAAGGACTAGAATAATCCAGGATTGATCCTATCAAGGATATGCAAAGAATATCTAATGTTTTTGGTTTTGGAAACCATTTCCTATATAAGAGATATTTCACTTGATTACAACATTCATCCACCATTGGACTAAATGAAAGTTTTGAGTCAAATGTGATCAAAAGAATGCATTAAGTTCCTTGCATATCACCATTTATTAATTATTAAAAATTTAAATTTCTTGTAGGTGACAATTTTAATTTAATTTTTCTGACAAAAAAACAATCTAGACTCTTAATTTCATTAGTCATACTCACTCACTTTTTATATTAAAAGAATCAAACAATATTTGAGTCTAAAATCAGCTTTAAGGTCTTTCATTTTGAAAATTCACCTGTTCATGTGATTTAAAGAATAATTGTTTAAGATAAAGTAAGAGAATTTTAAATGACCCTTTAAAAAATTTCATTCGATCTCTTGATTCTCCCAAAATTTTTATCATACTCAATTAAAAATAATAATGCCTCAAAAAAAAAGGAAATTGAATTCACAATTATATTTAACTAATTAAAAATCAGAAATTTATATAAATAATTTTTCAGTAAGAAAAGGGAAAGAAGATTTAAAAAATTTTTAAATATATTGCTAGAAAGTTTTTAAAAAATTCATTATATGAGTATATGTCAAAACTAATCAAAGGCAATAAAACATTTGGATATTTTTACACGGGATTAATTAATATCTTAGTGAAGAAGAGAGCAATACAAAAAATGTTTTAATTAAAACTATTAATTTTTCAAAAAAAATAAACCAAATTATAGAAAAAAATCTAAAATAATATTAAATTAAAAAGAAAAATTGTAAATTTTTTCTTAAGTTATATCTGAAGCATCGCACATTTTCAATGCATTTTCAAAGTTGTATTTAAATTTGTTATAAAACACGATAGAACATGCCATTTTTAAATCAATGTATATTTTAATTAATTAAAAAAAAATAAATAAAAAATTATCAATATATGGTTTATTTATAGAATATTTTTATTAAATCTATCAAATTTTAAAATTTGTAGGAATATTTTTTTTGGAATAGTAGTTAGAATTAGCTTATAAAAATATAATTAAATTACAAAAATACAATTTTCAGATGAATTTTAGTCAACATAATAAAGAGATTAATAAAAAACTTATTCTATGAATCACTAACTATTAAATCATTGCTTTTTTTTCAGAGATCGTTTCAATTTTATTGAATTAAGATAGATAAAATTATTAATTTTAATATTATCAGCTGCCATGTTGTAAAGCTTTTCATCTAATATTGTTTTATTCTTAGAAAAAGTACGCTCTGAATCACAAGAACAACAGGTACTTTAAAAAATACCATTTCACAACATTAAAGATTTTAGGCAATCTATCTTTGTGTGAACTCCACCAAATTTGGAAATAAAATGTCTTTTTAGGATCTAGAAAAACAAAAATGAAATCAGAGGATATTTTCAGATTAATCGGCCATTCATCACAAGCTTGTCAAGAACATTGGCCTAAATGTCATGCTCTTTCAAATTGGTTGAGAACGTGCTTACTTGAAAAGATCAAAAAGCCTAGCGTTCATTAAAAATGCCATTCCAGGTTGCCCACCACATATTATAAAAAAAACTTGCCTAGCTTAGCAACTGCTCCTGTAAAAAGCATCGTTCCGAATATATTCTCAGCAGTGTCAACGTTATTATATAAATTTTATTAAGTCTTTAGCCAAAAAAATAAATCATTAATAATTTTATAGACCCTTGGAGTTCAAAAATCACCGTCTTCGAATCATAGCAATGCAAATTTAAAACGATCACATTTAACCGAATATTAAGTGCTCCTTTATATCAAGTAACTTAAAACTTTCGAATCTTCAAAAAAATCCGATTATGACTTGAAACTCTTGCTTGTAAATACTCGCCGAATTCTGACGAAACGTTGAGGAGGAAGTAATTCGAAAATCGGGTTATTTTAAAGATCAAAAATAATTGAAAAAATATTTTTAATTTTTTGAATTACATTCAAATAAATATCAAATTAGGCTTTGATACATTTATTTTCCAACTATTGAAGTGAAATATTTGCTAGAGAAAAAGAAATAATCAAATCTTTTACAATCTTTTCTTTCCTCTCAACTTGGTTAAAATTGAGACTTCTGTTCGCATTAGATACTATATTATTAAAATTTTTGATATGCAGAGCTGTTTTCAAATTTTGTGAGTTTGATGACTTTTTCTCGAAATCAAGCTCTATGTTGCATGCTTTTCAAACAAATTTTGATTTTTTTACAGGAAGTTTATCGCATCCAATCTCAAGGACTCTTTAAGACGGTGAAGGAAATTAATTTTTAAAATTATTATTATAAAATTAATTTTAATTTTTTTAATTTTTATTTTTTATCTTAAAAAAAATAAATTTTTTGGAATAATCATTACTCAAATAAATATAAAAAAAGTACATCTATATGTTTCGATTAAATTAAAGCAATAATTATAAACTTCTTTTCTAATTCTTTGTTTCAAAAATTGATTGAATGATCTTTAAATATTTTTTTTTTATTGATTTAATATGCCTTATATGCTTAAAATTATTTAAACCTTTTTTAGATCAAAATATGCATCACAACACGATGTATGCTTAAGCATATTTTGACTGTCTCTGATAATCATACACTAAAGCTTCGCACTTGACTTTTTTTGGTGGAATAGTGTTCTCCCTTACATTGCCCGTGTCATCTTCATTGTTGGTAGATGATCGTTGAATAATTGAATTTGATGACGTGTCAGTTTCGTTAACTTGAAACATTTTTTTTTCATTATTTTTGAATGATAAATAACTTACGTTTTACTGTTTTAATGCATTTTAATACTCATTTACATCGAATTAAAGATATCAATATAGTGTTCATAAGTTATTTATCAATTAGTTAACGCAATGGTCCGATAAATATGACATGTCACTAACAAATTTAGTGACATGTAATATTTGAGTGAACACTGATTTTTAAAATTGAAATATTCGCTTTTAGTGACATGCAACAAAAAGCAAATATGCATAAATATTGAAATATATTAAATATTGAAATAAATATTGAAATATATTGAAATAATAAATATTTTTTTATGAAAATATTATACATATTCGCTTTTTGTTGCATGTCACTAAAAGCGAATATTTCAATTTTAAAAATCAGTGTTCACTCAAATATTACATGTCACTAAAATAGGGTACTCTGTTTTAGTGACATGTCATATTTATCGGACATTTACGTTAAAGTGATATTTTTCTTAATCGATAAAGATAAGCACAAAGATAATTGTTTTTTCTACTAAAAAAAATATTTTTACTTTAAAAATATTAGCGATTGTTTTTTAATTTTATAGAAATTATAAAAACTGAAATTCTTTTTAATTTTAATCTTCTTTTTATTTTTAGCAATTCATTTAGGGTTTTTTGACACACATTTATTTAAGTCAAGTAAATTCATCCTTACCTTTTATATAAAAACTACTATTAGCAATAAAAGGAATGAGTTCGAAATGATAAATTAAATTTCACAATATTCTTTCTAGGGAATTTTTCAGAGATTTTTCACACCAAAAGCAGACTTCGACAGTTGACACATCTATGAATAATGCACTATATTGCATTTAAAAGACTAACTTGAAAGAATCGACAGTTTTCGAACAGCCATTCCTTTTATTAATTTTAAATAAAACCAGCTGACCCGCAGTGGAATGACCGATTTAATGACCACATCTCAATCACATCTCACATCTCAGTTTGTTTGGGACTAATTCTTGTTACTAAACTTAAGATAATTTAAGATTATTTTTAATTAAATTTATTTATGTATATATTATCGTATGGTACCCTGAATTCCTGACTTCTTCGTTCATTCTCTTCTTTTGAATTAGACAAATTTCGAACATTAGCAATAAGAATCAACCGAACCATTCAGAAGTTAATCATCAAGACTTTCATCCTCATCGATTTCATTTAATATTGCTTTTTATGCATTGTAATTATTTTAAGTGCATTACATTTTAAAAAGAACAAAATATAAAAAAACAAAATTAAATATTACCAAATCACATTTGCTTAATCGTTCAGTTCAGCTCTTTCAATTTCTTTATCTATTGATTTTATCTTCACAAATGCTCTGGTGTAATTTTTTTATTATTTATTAGTCTTTGTATAGACTTCAGTCAAGCATCTTTGCATTTAGCAGCAATAATCTTTATAGCTGGAGCCATTAAAGTTTCTTAGAATAAATTGACTATTTGAAGTGAAGCAAATTAAATCATAATAAAACAAAATGAAACGAAACTAAACTTTATTGAAAAAAATAAAAAGCAAAACAAAGACTCAAAAGATGTTGGACATTTTTATTATTTTAATTTAATTTTACAAAAAAGACTTTTTAACTAGTCTCAATAAAATGTTAAAAAATTTTAAAGGTTTAAATAATACAAAATAATTGGGCTTTAATCAACTTGCAATTTTCAAAAGAAGGCAACACAAAACAAAGCTATTTTTACTTCTATTACCTTAGTTAATTAGCAAATTTAAATATTTTTAATTTTATTTATTTGGACCATTTAATCAATTAGTTGGTCGTTTTTTTCTGTTTATTTGTACGGCATAACGAATTATTCGAATAATGCATAGATGTTTTTTTTATTCGCTTACATAATGGCTTAAGATGCTCGTTCCTCGCAATAAAACACTTTTGATTTTAAAATCAAATTGACAATTCAATTTCTAAATTATCTAATTCCCATTTGAAAATTTGTGTCCTTTAAAAATCAGCATGAGAAATTTTTTAAATAAATGAAATTAAACTAATAAATATTTGAAAGCTTTTTATCTCTAGCGACCCTTTTTTGGACATATAAATATGTGAACGCTCATTTATTAATTTAATTACATGATGGCAGAAAAAAAATTTCTAAATTTTTATTTTTTTTTCATTTTAATTCAATTGACGTTAACAGAAGAAAACACGTGTTCAGACAGATCTTTTGATTTATTGATTCAAAATTATTTTGAAGATCCAGTATTAGGCCTGATTTCACAAGACTTAGAAATCACAAATTTCAATAGCTTTCAAAATTTAAATCTCAAATGTTTACTTGAGATCAAATCAGTATATTCCATTTCGTTTAGACCAAGAAAATATTTAATTCTTGACAATAGACTTCAGATAAACATTACTTTAATTTTTCATGAATCGATTGTCCTTAAATTTGCATATTTAAAAGCTATCGATCAGAATCTTAGACTTTTAAGTAACGCAAATAATAAAAGTGTTGATATTCTTTTTTTCTTTTCTTATATTTTATTAATAAATGCAAATAACAAAAGTGAATTGTTCAAAAATGCTAACGAACTATCATTCAGTTCTAATTGTAACTTTTATCAGAATACGGACGCCAGGATATTCCTAAATTGTAACATAAACACTCTTAGATTTATTGGCATTAGTGACAGCATTGTGAAGAAAAATAGGCTTGGCTTCAACCCACTTGAACTCGACTTAAACTCAAATATTAAAAATGTTGAGTTCAGATTTTATAGGTATTACATCGACAAAAAAATATTGTATCACAATTTGTTCAAAAAAAGCTATTCATTGTATTTAGTAGGCCGAATAGATTCAATAGATGAAAAAATATTTGAAAATTTTACAAATTTAAGAGAACTAGAAATAAATACCAATATTTATTCGCTAAAAAATGGTTTTAACTTTTTGTATAGTCTAAATTCAAATTTAAACGCTACAAATAATCGTGGAAGTGATTGCACAATTTATTTTCGAATATCTAAATACAATTATCCAAATGAAGATTTTTGTTTGTTCAGAAATTTTCCAAAATTTAAATTTATTCTAGTTGATCAATTAACACTTGGGTTTTTCGAGTGTTCGTGTCTATTCGTATGGCTGGTCAAATTATATCATCACAATGATACTGATCAACTAGTTTTTAAGTCTTGTTTTAACTTAAATTATCAATTATTGTGTGATTTTAATCTATTAATGAAAAAATGTGAAAAAAAAAATTACCCAAAAAAATCACTCTTTAACGACCTTGATGATTTATTTTATTCTGAGGTGCTTAATTTAGTATCAGTTGTATCAGTTCCTCTCGTTTGCACCTTGTCTCTTCTGGTAATCATAGAAATTAAACTAATATTCATTTTAAAAAAATTATTTTTATTACGTTTATTTTTTCTTTAAATATTTTTTTAAAAAAATGGCTTGGTTGAAAGCAGAGTTGTTTTTAAGTCACAAGTCTTAAGTCAAGTCAAGTCAAGTCAGTGACTTAATAAATCCATATTTGATACCAATTAATTAGTTGCTTCCAAATTCCTGGCTGTTAATCTTGACCAATGTGGTCTGTTAATGTAACCAGATTATGAAAAAATTCTTCCAACTGGTCATGATGAAGCAGGTATTGATAAAAATTTGTGTGCAAGTCATAACTTTGACTTAAATTTTTGTGACTTATAATCATGTCTGGTTGAAAGTAGTGATGAAATCGCATTAGCTTTTTGGACACAAATTGAAACTTAAATGAGTAAAAATTTGATAAGACTTTTGAAAAAGTAGAATATTCGAATAAAATTTTAAATATTCAAATTTATCATATGATAAGATAAATTTGAATTAATATTTGATTTATTTTTATTTTTGAAATTAAATTCGAAAACTATCTTTTTTCATTTAAAATTCGAACTTAACTTTAATTTAAAAATCGATTTGAATTTTAGATACAGTACTGCTACGAAAACTGTTTTTACGAAATTTTACGGAATTTCACGTAATATCACGTAAAATTACCGTAAATTACGTGATTTTACGTAAAAAGTAAAAATTCTACTTTTTTTGAGAATTTTGACATTTTTTGACTTTTTTAAAATTTTTTGGTCCTGAATTCGAAAAAAAAAAAAATCACTTTTTTTCACGTAAAATTACGTGAAATTTTATTTAATAGTGGTGAATTTTTGTAATTTTTAGTAAAAAAAAGTAAAATTTTTAAATCTTTCGAAAAATTTTTAAGGAATTTTATTTTTTAAAATTTGAAATTGTTTTTACGTAATTTTACGTAAAATTACGTAAAAACAGTTTTTCGTAGCAGTACTGTAAATTCAACTAATAATTCAAAAGTATTAAAATTTGAATTGAATATTTGAGAAATTAAGTATTTGAAAGCTATTTTTTGGTACCTGGTAAGATGGATGGGACTATTGTAATCTAGAAAATGTTAGAAGAGTTATGTAGACTGGTGAAAATCTGGCACACTTTTAGTATAGAAATCGAATTGAAATTCGAATTATTTAATGAATTCTTTTTTAATTAAATTTTTTTGGATCAATTATTTTTTTGATTAATTTTTATTTTCAAATTCTTAAATTCAGTTTTTGATCCAAAAATTTAATATTTTCAAATTTTTATTCAAATATTTTAGAGATTCAATTTTTAATTTAAATAAATTAATTTCCAATAATTAAATTCAAGCCTAATTTTCATTCGAAATGCTACTTAATCGAATATCGGTTCTAATATGCATATTCGATTTTATCACTAGTTGAAAGTAAAAATAGATTAAAAAAATTTTGACCGAAAACCCTAAAATAAATTCATATTTCTTTTGTAAAAATTTAGAGATCATTTTCAAGTGACTTGACTTTGACTTTATGACTTTTAAACAACTCTGCTTAAAACAAATATAAAACACCAACTCAAAGTGGATACTTGGACCAGTGACTTTAATTTATTTAATTTGAGCTAATTTTCATTTAATAAATAAATACAATATTTTTTGAAACTTTTATTCTTAAATTACTTTTGTAAAAAGAAAGTTTAAAATACCTAAAAGATGAGCGAAATGGAAACAAACAACGAAATGCAAAGAAAATAAGTTAGAAAGAGTAGCCTTGTTGTTTTAATGTAAAACTTGGTTGCGTTTTCAAATGAACGAGACTAAAAATTAATTTTAAATTAAAAAAAAAATGAAGACTTAATTTTCGTTTGTCAATCTAAAATCACTAAAAATTAACATGTGTCTTTTACGCATAAAATTCAACAGCATTCGAAATTTCAAACAACAAAAAAAAAAAAGAGAAAAAAAAAACGGACCGGTAACCAAAAAAAAAAATCAACAAGAACAAAACCAATTATCAGCAACAATTTTTTTTCCAATTTTTTTTTTTTCCAATTTTTACTGTTCAAAAAAAGACATTTGGTTTGAGATCGTCTATTTTTCTGTTGATCATTCTAATCTATGCTTGAGTCTGAGCCGAATCTTTTAGATTTGAATTGACACTCATCGCATTTAGCTGTTGACTTAAATGTGACATTTGATTTGAGCTGTCATGTTTTGCTTTGGCATCGGCCGGCTTCAGCTGGACATATGTTTGAGGAGGATAGTAGTAGTAGGGCAGAGGATGCATTTGAGGGCCGTGGTGAGAGTAGAAATGGGGCGCCAGTTGAGAATGAAACTGCGGTGGAGTGGACGACTGCTGGTGAGGAATGACACCCGAGTGCAAATAGGGCTGTATGGGCTGTCGATGCATGTGGGGATGATACTGGGGGTACGGGTGCGTTGAAGAGACTGGATGCGAGAGGGCCTGACTTTGCGCCGGTTGATTGTGCGAGACAATGGTGGCTCCCGACTGATAGTTTTCGATGACAATGGGGTAGGCCGATTGATAGCCGGGCTCCATGTAGGGCGAGTACGAGTGAGCGCTCTGCAGTGTGTAGCTGGACGGACTGGACGGGTAGCCAATATTGTAGTTGCTTTGAGAGTAGTTGTTGTTGGCGTCGTTGGAATTGTAGCTGTTTGCTTGACTACTATTAATAGTATTGTTCAAATTTTCTTTGTCGCTGCTGTTTTTGAGCTTTGACTTGAAAATTCCGCCCGAGTCGGCCAATTTGACAGAAATTACTTTGGACTGGTTGGCATGGTCGGGAAATGGTTTGTTGTTCAGCTGTTGGATGATGTCATCGCACAGTCGATTGCAGTCCAGTCTGGCAAAGCCCACTCCTTTGGACGCTCCGCTGCGTTCTCTCATTATGCGAGTGGAGCTTACGTTT
Source organism: Brachionus plicatilis (assembly GCA_010279815.1). Classification (NCBI taxonomy): domain Eukaryota; kingdom Metazoa; phylum Rotifera; class Eurotatoria; order Ploima; family Brachionidae; genus Brachionus; species Brachionus plicatilis. The sequence goes on from QEOQ01000658.1 coordinate 554,702, forward strand.
GCCGAGAAGCGGCTCTTCAGCATGCTGGCCAGAACACACTCGTCAATGTCCGAGGGCAGATTGGCAAAGTATAAGTTTGTGGGGTCCTGTTCGCGCTGCTTGGCCAGCTGCACGTCTTTCTGCTCTTTTTTCAGCTCGCTCAAGGCCGTCTTGGCATCGTCCAGACTCTTGAAGTCCACAAAACCATAGCCCTTGCATTTCATGTTTTGTTTGTCAATTATTGCCTTGGTCGATTTGATTTCTCCAAATCTAATAAAAAACAAAAAAAAATAATTAATTTTATTGATGAATTGGTGTTGCGACTGACTTTTTGCACATTTCGTACAAGTCATCGTCAGTGGTGTTTTCGGCCAGTCCTCTGATGTACAAGTTTGTTTTTGACATGGATGTGGGTATGAGTTTTTCACGTTTTGTAACATAATAGTCCGACTTTGAATAGTGAAAATGTGACTTTGAATTGTTGAGGCTTGTTTCGGTTGTGTCTGATAGACTACCAGATGGACTAACAGACCCAGGCACCATTCGTGAGGACTCCTTAAAGACCAAATGAATGAGATTTAATCAAAGAGATAAATTTTTGTTTGATATTTCATGCACTTAAGTTTAAAAAATGAAGAATACACAAAATTCAAATTACATTATGTTTCAAATCTGTTACTCTATATATTATTAAAACTTGAATTTTGAAAATTTAGTCAATGGTGTGTGTATGTGTGAGAAGGATAGAAAAGTGCGTGAATTATTTTATTTGGAAAAAAACAACAACAAAAATTTCTATTTACCATTTCATTGTTCAGGTAATAGGGCAAACTAGGAACATAAACATTTGGTGTTGTGTTCGGAGTGTTGAAGAAAACAGCCTGATTCTTGGACTCATAGAGCCCTGATCCTTGACCATTGAAGTACTTGTGATTATAAGCTGCTGCTGAGTTGCTTTTGTATCCGGGCATGGGACCATTTGACGGAGGAGTGAGCAAATTGGCTGAGGGCATCAGCGAGTATGAAGACGAGGAAGCGCTGGACGAAGAAATAGAAGTTGACGAAGTCGAAGGAACATGTGGTGTCGTTGGCTCTTGAACACAAACAGACTGTCCAGCAGAATACATTTCCAAATTTTGGTATTTGACTAAACTTTTGTAGAAAAATAATAAATTAATGTTTTGTTTGTGAACAAAAAAAAAAATGCTTCTTAAGTCTTTAGTCTTTAGAACATGCGCTCGAAATTTCCAACTCAGTTTATCTATCCCTTAAAAACAAAGCGCATGCTACAAGTATCCTTGCTAGTAGCTTGTTTTAACTTTTTTCGATTGGTTTGAACAAAACAAGAAACTGTTTTTCTTGTGAATGTTCATTACAATCTTGGCTTGCAATTAACTTAATTAGGATTGTTTACTTGATGAAAGAGAATTAAACAAGCTTTTATTTTTGCTAAATTGTACAAAAAAGTTTCCTCAATTTAAGCTCTTCTTTGAAAATAGCTAACTTGGTCCACTAGAAAAATTAAATTTGAAGAAAACAAGTGCTTTGAGAGATAATTTAAAAAATTTATTTTGCTCTGGGAATATAAAAGAATGAAGTAAGAAATAAACTTGAATTATGAAGCCAAAGTTGAATTTATTGATGCCAATTTAGTTTTAATGTGTATTTTATTGTTGGGGGTGAGGAATGAAAATTGTTTCGTTTGTAAGAACGAAATTTGAGCCGTGGAAAATTTGAAAACTCGATGAGAAAATCGAACTATATATAGAATGATGATGAGTGTAAACGAGATCTATTTTGATGATTTAGAAAATCGATGTTCACCAATTAGAATACTTGGCAAACATGGCTCGGAAATTAGGTAGATTATTTGGCATAGGCCGATCTGTTTTCTTAATGAATTATAACTAGATTAATTAGAGAAAGCAAGCAAAAGGATTAATCGTTGCTGGACTTTAAATACACAGCCCTTAAATAATTAATCGTTTGTTTACAAAATAAATTAATTGTTCTTAAAATTTTTCTCGCTGCTATTTTAAATTTAGCATAATAACCTAAAAACATGGAAATATTCTACAACCATAATTATAATATTCTGTTCAGAAAATTCAACTTTTTTATTTTAGTTATCAGATGCTCTCAAGTTCTGAATTTACTTCAAAAAATTGTTGATTTATTTATTTTTCCGATTTTAGAATTAGATCTCAATCTTTTTTTTGAAATGAAAGAAATTTTGATTATTTTTTTGTAGCAATGTCTCTTTGAATCAAATGATTAAATTACTCAACTTTTAATAAAATATTTAAAAAATTTAAAAATGAAGTTATTTTTTTTGTTTAAAAATATATTTGATATTTACAAAATTTTCTTAAATTTGACATGAATGAATTAAAAATTAATTAAATGGATTTTGCTTGCACACTAAAGAAAACTTTAAAAGTTCAATCGAAAAGTCTGTTTATTTAGTATTTGACGAAAAACTTTTATGGAAAAATTAAATTTCCAATCTAAATTTAAAAAATAATAAAAGTGAATTTGAATCTAAATTTTATTCAAGTTAAAATATGTTCTTTTAAAAATAAAGAAAAAAACTCACCTTTATTTGATATTAGCCGTATTAGACTTGATTTCGGTAACTCTCAAATGAAGAAGTTATATTAAATTTAAGTTAGAATTTAAACTTTTATTCAACATTATTTCAAACTTTTTTCTTAGTAAAAATATGGATATTATTTGATTCATTTAAATTGACTTATGTCAATTACAATACAAAATCTTGATGCAGCGATTAAATTATTTTTAAAGTCGAGATCTAAAAATTTGAAATTATGAATTTTTGCTCTTATTTTTTTGGTTGTGTTGGGTGCCGGCCAGACGACAAGGTGGCCGGTCCAAAAAAAAATTTGGCCGTGGCCGGACCGCTGAAACGGCCATGAACTGCCATTTGGACCAGCCGGCAGCAAAAATTGGCGGCCCAAAAAGCGGCCAGTCCAAAATAAGGCCAGAATAAAAAATTTTTCAAATAAATTTTTTTAATTTTCAAAAAAAAATAAGTGTTTTTTTTTCTTATTTTTTTAAGATGAATTTTTTAAAAGAGCATTTTGTATAAAATAAATTTTTTAAATATTTGTATGTTTATAAAATTAATTTTCTTTAAATACGAGATTGCTTGTTATTCAATAAATGAATCACTGGACTTGCAAATTTTTAATGAAAAACAATGTTAATTGGGTATATTTTTTAATTGAAATAAAGTTCATAAAAAATTTTACATAAAAACTAGATCAAATCTCCTGAAAATTCTCCTGACATGGCTTCAATTGAAATTAAATGGAGCGAGAAAGAAATTTTTTTTAAGGTAATAAAGGGTTAATAAAAAAAAAACAATTTATTATAGAACATTAGAGAATATAAAATAGAATTTGCTTTTTTTTTCTAAAATTTACTATAAAAAAAACGAAATTTTCGTTATTTTCTCATTATATCTATCTATAAATTATATTTTAAAGTATTGATTTGACATGATGTTTTCGGAATTTTACGTAAAATTGTTTTACAGAAACATAACTTCTTTTTACCGTACAAAATAAAAAAGTTCAAAAATGGTTCGAAACTTAAAAAAAATTCTAGCCCTTTACGATTAGCGTAAAAAAGTAAAAATTAAGGTAATTTTACTTAAATTTTCGAATTTTTCAGATAAAATTCGTAAATTTTCTTATTTAAATTTACGTAAAATTACATAAATTACTTCATTTTTGCGGAAGTTTTAACTAATTTTCAGTAAAAATTACCAAAAACATCATATCAAATCAATACTGTATTTTACCAATGTTAACCAATAATTAAAGATATTTTGACCCTTTTTTAGTTTTACGGTAAAATTGGTAATTTTAATTGTCTTAATTTTAACGAATACTTATCTTATAATTAAAACATAAGTATTTGAATATTTGGAAGATGAATGATTCAAACTGATAGAACCGATGAAGGACATTATAAAAAAGAAGCAAAATTGTTTAATTTTAAATTTTTTAAGAACTTGATTTTTATTTAAAATTTTTTTGAACTAAATTTTAAAGAATTGGCAAATTTTTATAATTTTATTGAATTTTTTTGTAGAATGTAGTTTTAAAAAGCGAAAACTAGGTAAATAATAATTATAAATTCGATGTGAAAATAATCTTTTATTAATTTAGTATTATATTTCTTGACTAAATAATATTTTTGTTACCCTATTACCCCTTAAAAATAATTAAATTCTATTATTGCATTTTTTCTTTGGAAAAATTTTATTTTTTAAATTATAAAATTTGGATTTGAATTTTAATATTGTCAAAAAATGTTATTGAATTAATTTATAATTTATTTTGAAAATTAATTTTTAAATAAAATTTCAATTTTTTTAAAATCGATTTTAAACATCTGTTAGCCTCTTTTGTATATAACTGGCGATCTCTGCTGGAGTATTTAACTTTTCGTAGTCGGAATCGGGTATTTCATAACCAAAAGCATCTTCTAACTGGACTATTATTTCAACTTGATCCAAACTATCCAAACCCAGATCTTTCATTAAATTGGTTTCCATGCCTATCTGATTTAGAATAAAAATCTGAAACAAATTTTTTTGTTTGTGTAAATAAATTTACTTGGGGATTTGCAGGATTTTCTTTAACCCGGTCAAAGTTTTTGATGATTTCTAGAATTTTTTCTTCAATTTGGCTTTTATCTAGTTTTACTTGATCACTAAACGAACGAATGCCAGAAATTGAATTTCTACTAAATACTTGTGGTTTATTTATGTTAAAAATAACTGGTAGCGTTCGTTTTGAAGTATGATTAGTAATTTGTCGGGAGCAGATAACTTGCCAAGGTATTCTTGCAGAAATCCTAACTAATTTTGTAAGCATTATTGATGATTTTATCTTGAATTAAAACAAATGAAAATTTAGCTGTTTGGCGTGTGTGCAATCTTTCTAAAAGAGCAAAAAATTTTTTGATCAAAAAAGTTATTTAATACAATAACTACATTTACATGAAAAACTGAATGCAAGAAATTATTTTTGAAATGCTCAATATTGCATAATGCTCAAATATTTGTCTTGATGTGAAAATTTAACTTGAAATTTTTCAATTTAAGAAAAATTTGGACAAATAGATAACAAAAACTTCTCCCTGTTACAAGTGAGATTCCATAATGGTTATTTTTTGGTTATTACTAAACACGAGCCCATACGGTGTTGTGAATTTCAAACACAAATTGAACAAAAATTCTTCATTTTTTAATAAATTAAAATTAAAGTTAATAAAAAATATTATAAAAAATGCTGCAACATAGTGCAAAATACTTTGTTGCACCTTTTTTACCTAAAATAATTTTTCTTATGTATAAAATGACAAAAAATAAAGAATCAATAAGATTTATACAGATTATTGATTTGATTTTACAAAAAAGAAAGAAAATAAAAATTTCATTTTAGGTAAAAAAGGTGCAACTAAGTATGTTGCACTTTATTGCAGTATTATTTATAGTATTTTTCATTTAATTTAATTTTGATAAATCAAAAAATGAAGAATTTTTGTTCAATTTGTATTTGAAATTCACAAAACCGCCCATACTTATCTCCCCCTTAAATACTATGCAATTTATCGCCCACCATATTTCTAGTACTAAATTTTACCAGCTTTCACGCAAGACCAAAATCTAAGCTCTAGCACATTTTGTTCGGCTTCCATTAAAGCTCGAAATTTAAAATAGATAGTTTTAATTAATTGAATTAATTTTTCTCAAATTTTCATTAAAATAATTTAATTAAGTTTTATTTAATTTTTAAATTTTTTTCCATTCTATTAATTTGTCAATTTTTAAAGATTTCTAATTTTTTATTTTATTTCATGTCTTAAATACTTTTTACATTTATTTTCACTTGAGATTTTTTACAATATTGAGAATCTTAATGGTCGCCTGATATGATTACTGTTAATTAGCCATCTCTTCTTTTAAAAAAAACACTTAAATTTTCGAAGATTTTTAAAAATCAAGATAAATAAATAAAAATTCGAATATTAAAAAGTCTTATTAATTTATTTAAAAAAGCGATTAATTGCAAAAAAGATTGACAATTAATTTTTATTATTTTGTATTAAAGGATGTAAAAATATGGAGAAAGGATATTAATAACATATTCAGTCGATTCAAAAGAAAAATTGCTTAATGTTTAATGAGTGTATAAAAATTCATTTAGAGCATTAATTTATCTTAGTGGTTACGGAAATTTGAAGTTTATGATCAATTTTTGATGCTCAAAATGATCAAATCAAACTAAAACTATTAAATAAATTGTTATTTCATAATAGAAATAATGTATAGATACATTTGTGGATTTAACATACTATGTTAAATAAAAAAATAAAATCTGCAATATCAAAATGCACAATGCAGAATGCACACCATCAAAATGATGCTATTTTATGTGGATAATTTTTTTCATTATCAAATTAACATCAAAATGATTGATCTCTAATTTATTTAACAAAAACAATCAATAATTTAAATAATTCAGGTTAAGTTAATTCACAAATTGAAATTTATAACTTTTATTTCCATTAAAAGTGACATGACATGTCAAGTAATTGATTTAAAAAAAATTAATTTTTTTTCGATTACTAAAAAAAATATCACAATTTATATTTTGATCTTTTGATCTTGATCTCAAACTTCAATTTGCCAAATTTTCTTTATTTCTCTTGTCAATAAGATGATTAAATAATAATTCGATTTCTACTCATTTTTATGCTGATGCAACTTACAAGCTAGTTTGGTAAGGGCTCCCTATACTAACTGTAGGAACTATTGATAAAAATAGAGTTTTCCATCCTTTTGGATTAGCAGTAAGTTCAAATTAAAAAACGGAGGATTTTGAATTTTTATTTTCAAGTGTTTGAATTTTTCTTATGCCCAATAATAATTTTTAAACTACTCAATAATAATTTTTATAATACCCAATAACCATTTTAATATTACTCGACAATAGTTTTTATGTACCCAGTTTTTATTTCTTTTTCAATAATTTTGACAAAAAATAAATACCCAAAATAAATTAATTTTTACACTCAAATAATTAATATAAATACCCATTTAATAATAATCCATTTATTTAAAAACAACTACCGGAAACTCGTGACCACTCCTCTTGGAACAGTTTCAAAATTTGAGTTTATTCTACAAGAACTAATACCATCGAAGCCATGTTATAAAATTATTTTATTTTTTTAGAATAAACCTTGACTCCTGACTTTAAACTAAGAGTGAGCGCAAAAGCTTGCTTTTATTCTTAGAATAATTTCGAATTTCTTCTGGAATAAACTTATAAAATTTTGGAGTTAAATTCGAAATTAAAAAAAATTAAAAATCAACCTAATAATTTTTTTCTTTATTCTAAGAGTGAAGGTTAAATAAAAAAATCGATTGAATCCGATTTCTGATTAATTTGAACATTATCTGATTGGAATGAATATCGGTCCATGTTAACCAACCGTTTTTTTTTTTTTTTTAAATTACACTTTTGCATTAGCATGATTTAATAATCTCTTTTAAATTATTGTTAATTTTAAAATTTAAAATGCAAAATAAAAATTTTTTGTTGGGATTTTTAGATTATTTTTTTTGGTTCGTAAGTATATTAAATAAAACTTTTCTCTTCTGATTTAGTGAAATACTTTAGATTTGAATGATTAATATAAAAAGAGGCAAATTCAAAAAAAAGATAATTTTATTTTATTTGCATTAAAAATTACTTATTTTATTTTTAAAATTATTTAAAAGAATAATATATGAATGATTTAATTAAAAATTAAAACTATCTTTTTTTGATTTCGAGCTTAAATGGAGGCCGAACAAAATGTGCTAGGGCTTGGATTTTGGTCTTGCGTGAAAGCTGATAAATTTTGTACTTAAAAAAATTTTGGGGATAAATGGACAAAATACAAAAAAAGTTTTTTCAATTTTATGTTAGCTTAACATTAGCAAATAATTCTTCATTAAATTTTGCAAACAATATTTTTGAGTATTTTTCTAAATTATATCATGAACTTCAAATGACAAACATTCATTTTTTATTATCAAAAATTAATTTTAATAATTTTCATATATTTTTTTTTACCAAATTTTAAATTTTTTTAAAAAATTAAAGCATTTTTAATTTTTTCAAATCAAGTAAATGAACCTAAAAACATATCGTTAAATTCAAAAAAAGAAATACAGTACAAATTAAAACTAAATCGTACGCATTTTGTTCCTCGACTCTTCTTCAACTATTCCAGTGGGGAAAGTAAGAGTTGATAAAGAGTCGGGGAAAAGAAATTTACAAGTTTGTTTTAAATTGTACTGTATATCAAAGAAAAATCAAATCGTTAATCTTTTCATTAATAATCATTATAATTAAATTTATGCTCATTATATTTTTTTAAAACACAGAAAATAGATGAAAAACAACATCTAACTATTTTTTTATGGAAAAAATAAAATATAAGTTATTAAAAGACCAATATAATATAACAAGAAAAATCTAATTTTTAAGAATACATATAACTCTTTTTTTAAGTGATTTAAGTAACATATATTTGTTTATTTTAAAGACATATTTCCTTTACAGCGCATTGTAGATTGATGTTTTTAATTAATTAAATTAGTATGATTCTTCTAACCCTTTTTTAAATATACATACAAATTTAAAGATATTCCTATTTAAAATTAGCAAGGACTTAATTAAAATTAATCATGATGGATTATTTTTATCTAGACCTTTTGTTTATTTTTTTCTAAATTGAGGTTTCTTGTGGACTTGGTCGAGTCATTTTTTATGAAAATCAAATTATTTTATCCAAAAAAGCTTTTATTGTCATTAATGTTTGAAAAAAATATTATTTTTATGCATTTATTTGGTTAAAATTCATTCAATTTTTTTAAAATTTCAGCTTCAATTTAATGTAATTAAATTTAGTAATAAATACCTATTTTTTCGATTAAAATTACATGATATTTTATGGCTATAATTGGTTATAATTACGCAACTATGAGCAATAGATTACAGTACCTATTAATATTTTAAATATGCTATAAGCAATAAAATTTAACCATAAAATTCAGCTTTCAGTTATGTCGAAATAAAAGTAGTTTTAAAAACAATAAGATCTTGATTTGAAGCTCATTACTGAACAGTTCCACTTTACAAGAAAGATAATTTAAATTTAAAAAAATCATAATTGGAAATAAATAAAATTTAAATTGAATTTTTTAGTTCATTTTTGTTTGAATATCAAAGAAAATTTGAAGATTTTTAACTCCGTAAGATACTAATCAGTCGTAAAATACCGTCAATAGCATAAAATACAAATGCTCCATATCCAAAAAACTTAAATTTCAAACAATTAAAATAGAAAGTGCTTATAAATAAAACAAATTACTGCTGCTGCGGCATAACTTTCCATATTTGCGTAATTTTTTGCCAAATCAGTGACGATTGCAGAAGCTATAACAATTAAAATTGCCCACAAAACATCAAAGATCAATTCCTTTAATATAAATTTAATAAATCATTTTAATAAACCCGTTTAATTTTCATAAATTATTACAATTATTTTCCAAGGTATTTTTTGAAAGCGTTTAGTTAATTTAAAAAAATGCGTAAAAATCACAATAAGTATGAGAACAATTGCGGTAATTGCAACAAAATTGTAGTATCGAGTTGATCCCCAATTATCGTATTTTATGCTGACTGATATTGCGCCACAGATATGGAAAATCTTGAAAATTTTAATATATAAAAATATGTGAAATATTCCTCACATTCTAGTTTTTACTATAATGATGATTTTTAACCAAAAATGAATAGATTTTAAATACGGAAAATCAAGAATTGATTTGATTGAAAATTTTTTGCTCCGTCCAGTTGTATTCTCGGTAATATTTGGTTCATTATTAGGCGATGACATTATTCTTTGCTTTATTTTAAAATTATAAAATACTTAGAATGTTTATTTAAATTTTGAAATAAACTTTTGGTCGTATTAGTCGATTTTTATGCTAATATAGTTTTTTTTAAATCTAACTAATTTATTCAATTTTTTACCGTTTGTAACCCAATTCATAAAAATTAAATTTATAAATGCATTAAAATTCATACTCAAAAAAGTGTGATATTCATTCATACTCTTGAATTTTTAAATCTACCTTAATCTTGAAAATAAATTTTTTTATTATGCATAATTATTTGAAAAAAAATAAAACTTTATCGATTATTTAATTTTACTCAAGTTAAATAATCTAAAAAAAGACAAAAATTTATTTGCTCAATTTTGATTATCTTTGTCAATTATTTTCGAAGATAAAAAAACTACTTTATTTAATGTCAATTCAAATTAATAATGGAAAAAATTTAAAAAGGTATATAAATCATAAAGCAATAGCTAAAATTGCTTGTTAAAAAACAAAATATAAGAGATAGCGTTATTTTTAGTTTAAAAAAAAACGATATTTTAAAGACCAAATAATATTCCTTAAATATCAAAAAGGAATGATTTATTTTCTGGATACGCTTAGAGCTTACTTAAATGAAGTAATTGAAGAGTTAAAATCAAAGATATTTTTGGAGTTAAAAAATTTTTACCTTAACTATTTTTTAAATTAATTAAAAAAATAAGATAAAAATCTTACACTTATCTAAACAATAATTTTTACTTTTAAAAAAATTAGTAAAATTCCAAATTTAAAGTCCAAGTCACAAAAATTTAACTCTGCGATAATTATCATGCCGTCGAAAGGAAAGACTGCATACCGGTTTTAACCGACCAGAGCTTTGTCAACATTTAATTTTTTTTATTAATTAATTTATATATAATTTTATTAATGGAAGATAATTTTTATAAATTTTTTCGCTACCGTTCTTTTGACTAGTACTCTAAGAGCTAACTCAGAATAAAGCTTTAATCGAAGACAGAAGTTTCTTATTTCCTCCAATAATATTTCTGTTATAATTAAAAAAAAATTAATTAAAATTAACACAAATTTAATCCTAAATTATTAAATTTTTTGAATTTAAAAATTAATATTTTATTTTTTTTTAAATATTTTGTTTTATTATAGGATGAAAACCAGCATTTGAGCTTATTTAAAAAAATATGATATGATTTAAATGAGATTAAAACTATATAGACTTAGACTAATGTAATCTATGCACCAAAATTCTGAAAAATCACCAATTTTAATCATAAATTAAATAAAACAGTCAATAACAATAGCTTATAAGTTTTGACTAATACTAGAATAGAACAGAATAGAATTTAGAAAATACAAACACTTGCAGAAAAGCCCTTAATTCATTTGACAATGTATTTTCTATATTAAGAATAAATTTTTATTTTCTTCGGCGTCTTCAGAGCATATTTTAGTGTGTTTATGATCATCTTTTGGTTTTGTAAGTCTAATATGACCGATTTCAAAATTGATCATTCTGAAATTAAAAAAATTATTTTTTAATTTTTTAAAGAAAAATTAGAATAAACAATTACAATAATAATTGCGGTTTGTGAAGTTCAATACAAAAGAACAGAATAAAATGATAAAAAATTGTAAAACTTTTTTACTAAAAGTTTAAAATAACTTTCGCGATTACAACATTGTGTAACTTTTAAAGTTGCATCAGCTATCAAGGTCTGCAAAACTCTGCAAATTTAGCAGAAATTAGATTTCAATGTGTTCTAGCGCAGTGCATTTTGCAAAGATCATGCACATCATTAGCAGACTTTGACAGTTGATGCAACTTTGAAAGTTACACAATATTGTAATCACGAAACTAATTTTAAACTTATAGAAAAAAGGGTTTCAATTTTTTATTATTCTTAATTTTCTATTACGATAGTAAATTAATAAATACAATTTTCAACTGTAAAGACCGTGAAAAACTTAAATTGAACATAAACAAAATACTAAACTGGACAGTCGACTGGAAAATTGGGCTAAACTTGAGCAAATGCAAAATTGTGCACTTAGGCAATACAAAAATTCATCACCATTATTCTCTTGAGCTAAATGATGTCTGCAATGTCCTCGAAAACTCACAAAGCGAACGAGATCTAGGAGTATCAATTCAAAATAGCCTCAAGTGGGAATCTCAAGTTAACAGTGCTGTCACTAAAGCGAACGACATTTTTGGTAAACTTGAAAACAGCTTCAAAAAATGGTACTCAAAAACTTTTAGACTACTGTTCACATTTTATAATAAGATGCGAACAGATGATTGAAGGATAAACAAAAACGTTCAATGACAAAATTATTAATTAATATTTGAAAAAAATTAATTAATAATTAAAAAAATTTTTTTGTTTTTGGTACAATTAAATTTATTTTATTTCTTAAATTGTATTAAAGGTTTCTTATTTTATTTTATTTTAAAAAAATAGGACCATTGCCCAGTTTAAATATTTCAAAACCAAAGTTTAGGAGTCTAGATAAAAATCTGTGATTTAGAATATGGATCATCATCTACCTCAATTACGGAACAAAAGCTTTGATCTGCGTTTAAAGTTGCTTGAAGTCCAAACTCTTGAAGAAAGAAGGACCAGAGGTGACCTAATCCAACATTTCAAGTCCAAAAATAACATAAACAGTATTGAGTGGCACCATCCAATTTCACAGTGCCAAACCGTTTCACAGTTAGATCAATGAGAAGCCAATACCAGAGTTGTTTAAAAGCCATCAAGTCAAACTCAAGTCAAGAATTTGACTTGACTTGAAAAATTATTTTTTAAATATAAGTCTTTTGCCGTTCCATGTAGTTATTAAGGCGGCCACATGAACTTTTTGCCGTTCCATCTAGTTATTAAGGCGGCCATTATTTCAAAGTCTTTGAAATGACTTTTTTCAGAAAAAAAATTTCAAGCCAAGTCAAAAGAATTGACTTTGAAAAGACTTTAAAATGACTTTTTTTTTCTGACTTTTGCGCAAGTCTGGCCAAAACCAACTTTACCGACAGCTTGTCAAAAATTGCTCTTCTCGCGACCACTTCTTCACCAACCGTATCATTCCGTAATGGAATGCGCTGCCCGATGATGTTAAACATGAAGTGATGGTGATTGATCGACTAAAATAGGGTCTAAATATGCATGATCGGAAGCCTGATCGATCTAGGATCACTATTTTTGTCGATCAATCACCATCACTAGGAAGAATACAGACTGAAGAAATTCAAATATAGAAAATGAACTAATTAGTTATTAGGCTGATTCGGACGTTGAAGTTAGTCTTTTCTGGCTATCCAATTTTGGCTTCTTTGGCTAGAAAACTTTTAGCGATTCCCGCGACAAGTGTTCCTTGCGAGAGTCTATTTTCTAGGTCCTCCTATCAAATTTGGGCTAAAAGAAATCGGATAAGTGCTGAGAATTTAGATAAAGGCATATGATTATCGCTTCAGTAAAAATAATAGAATTAATCAGTAAAAATAATATTTTATTCAGTAAAAATGATTATCCCATCAGTAAATTTTATACAGAAAATTATTTTCAGCAAAATTATTTGTTCATCAGCAGAATTTTATATTGGTCAGCAAAATATTTTTTAGCTAATTATAATAACAATACGACATCATCTAAGCAGCGCATAAGTTATTATAGTAGCGATGATACTGATGTTGAAGCTGAAGAAATCGAAGTACCTGTTTATAAGAAAACGCGAGGTATTGGAAAAATATACGACGCTCAAGGCACTTTTGAAACGCAGTCCGAAACGCGTGGGCCTGGGCGCCCGAAAAATGCTAAAAGAGCACTCATCAAACAGTAATTTTACTGTCAGTTAACTAAAATTCAATAAATATACTGAATAAATAAATATTTTTGCTATTTCTTTTTAATTAATTTACTGAATTGGATTTATTGATTTAATAATATTATATTAACTGAACATTTAAATATTATTTTGAAATTATTACTATTATTTTGTATTATTTTACTAAATAAATTTTGATGCAGATTAAAATACTTTTGCTTAGAAAATTCAATAAATTTACTGAATAAATGAATATTTTTGCTATTTCTTCTTAATTAATTTACTGAAGTATATTTACTGATTAAATATACATAATTTAAGTGACCATATAATATTTTGTCTTAGATAAAATTGTTTTTATTAAAGAAAATTTGTAATTTTTTTTCCGATTTATGTTAAAGAAATTTAGAATTTAAGTTTTTTGATTAGTTTAATACAATTTTACATCAAATTCTTTCTTTTAAAAACATTTTACATTAATAATTATTTAATAATACTTATCCAGTTGATATCTAAATAGCTGATCATGATCCAACGAATGGGATATGATCCAATCGTGATCCAAATTTCAGATCATGATCCGATCAATGAGCCAAACTAAGATCATCTCGATCAGCTTTAAGATCATGATTCAAAATTTCGATCGGTCAACATCAGTGTACACATGCACCAACAGTCAACAGCTTCAAGAACAGATTAGATAATTTTAATACATCTCAAAAAAACTTTACAATCTAAGTTTATCTGCCAAAGCTTAGTACGATAGTGCTCCGCGGGCCTCCCGCTGCAGATTATTTTTTTCCGACTTGTTTTTAAGTCACAATTCTTAAGTCAATTCAAAAACTTAAATTTTTTTTTTTAAGTCAAAGTTATGACTTGACTTAAAATATTTTTCCTTTAGAATTTTGGTTAGAAAATTTTCTTGTATTTATTTGTTGTTTTTATTAAGAATAGTATTTACATAATTTAATTAAATTTTTAAAATGCATGAAAACTTTAAAGAAATTTGTTAAACAAATTAAAACGGTACGAACAAATATTTAAATTCAGTAGAAAATAGAAAAAAATAAAATTTATTCATTTTTTTCTAATAAAACTCAATTTAATTTTTTAACATTTTATGATTTTTGTGTTTGTTAATTATAAAAAAAAAATTTAGTTCAAGTCATAACTTTGACTTAAAACTGTGACTTGTAAACAAGTCTGATTTTTTTATAATAATAACAATTATAATAAATATTTTTTTAAATTTCATCAACTAGATAATTACCAATTTAAATTTTTTCAATTGTTGACAAATTGCACTGGGGTGAAGTTTTCACGTGAATTAATTAATTAAGTGAATTAGTTAGAAAAATATTCAATTTTTTTTTATTTAATAAAAAAAAATATTAAATTGTATTGAATTATTTATTGAATAAGACAATGAGAGTGATTGTAAAAAAAAAGTGAATTGATTGAAAAATTTTTTTTTGAATAAAATTCAAAGCTAAGTAAAAAACAAAATAAAATTGAGTCATAAAGATTAGAGAATAAAAATTAAATAAAAATAAAACTGATCTGTGCTTTAGCTCGGCACAGATAAAACAAATAAATAATAAAACCGAATAAAAGTATAAAAATTGAATTAACAAAAAGTTGAGTAAATCCATGAGATTTTTAATCAATTAATTTGTGGGTTTTGTGAAGTTCAGAACAAAAGAACAGAACAAATTGTAAAAAAATTAATTAAGTTTTTTTCAAAAAGCTTAAAATTAAATCTGTGAATTCAGAATGGTGCAACATTCAAAGTTGCATCAACTGTAAAAGTCTGCTAATGATGTGCAAAATCTCTGCAAAATGCACTACGCTCGATTATATTGAAATTTAATTTCTGCTAATTTGTGCAAATTTAGCAGACTTTTACAGTTGATGCAACTTTGAATGTTGCACTAAGTTGCATTTACAGAATTAAGTTTAAACATTTAGAAAAAAAGTTATTCAATTCTTTTACACTTTTTTCTGTTCTTTTTATCATTTTGTACTGAATTTCACAAAACCTAATTTGTGCTCGAATTCTTTTAACATTTCGGATCTGATCCATTTTTTAAAGAAACTTTCTAGGGTTCTCAAAATTTCAATATTTATGTTTTCAAATTTCAATAGGTGGTGATATTTTTATTTAAGGCTTTTTTTTATTATCGCTTCAGTGCAAATAGTGCACACATTCATTAAAAGATGAATTAATGTTTATCAAGGTAAAATCAGAAAAGCAAAAAATAAAGAATTTGATTTTATTCATTTTTTTTCACTTAAAATAGTTTTTTTGTCACCCCAAAAAAAATTAACCCCATTTTTTTTTATAATTTTTTGTTCAATATTTCCAATACAAACAAAAATTGAATAAAAAATATTTTTCATTGAATATCTTTTTTAACTAATTCAATTTTTTTTTAACTCACGTGAAAACATATTGCCTCATTAAAAAAAAAAAATTAAACAAAAATTTTTATTCAATTTATTTCAAAATAACTAAAACATTAAAAAAAAATCTAATAATAAAGATAACTAAGTAATGTTACAATAACACGATTAAGAATAATATCAATCACGATGCATTGATATTATTTGAGCCCAAAGTGCCGGGCTGAAAAGAATTTAAAACAGCTAAACGAGTTTTCTTCGAAAGTTGACCCATCAGTCCAAGCAATCCAGCAATGTTTTTTTGTTGGTACTCCTTTTCAAAAATCAATTAGAAATAAAAAAATTTTTTTTATTATTTAAATATTTTAATAAACAATACCGGGTGATCTTTAACCCATTTTTCAATGGAAGAATCCGGCAAATAGTAAGCTTTAATAAACGTTTCTACATAGTCTTTATCAGGAATGGGTCGAATGTCAAACAGGGCCTCCAGCTTTACCACAAGCTGCTGAAAGTCCAGTTGCATCAGCGCTCTTCCTTCATTTGAACACCTTTTGACCAAAGAATAACCATCCACCAAAACCCTCATGCACAATCTCAAAGTTTCTTCCAAAATTGAATTGATTATGGTCTTATTCAATGGAATTTGGGCACACAAGTCCTGCAAGTCTAGCTTTAAGTCATTCAATTGGCGCAGAAGAACATCAACATAGCTGTTGTGCTGTGACAGTATTTCATTTAGGTCCCAATTTACTCTGCCTATTGAGTCCACTAACTGATTGTAGTCGACTGCTCGTCGAGCTATGTATGAATAGATGGTTTTTCGTATTTTTGGAGTCTCTCTAAGTATATTTGTATAAATGTCCAGATTATTGATTTCATTCTGCTTTAGCTGCTTCATTGGCAAAATTTTTTTTATCAAAGGAAACATGTTTTCCAGCAGCCTTGACAAATAGACCAAAGACTCTGTGGCTATTATTCGCTGTCTAACCAAGTCCATGTATTCATCGTGGTTTTGAACAATTTTTGCTTGTTCCATTCGTGGACTAGACATTTTTGATTTCTTAAAGATATCATTTTTAATATTTTTAAACAGAGTATTTAAGGTGCTGTTTTTGTCAATTAGATTCAAAATAGAGCCATCATTCTGCTCCGTGGGAATTTCGTCTGTTTGGGCAAAATCCAAGTAAATGTAATAGAAATAAAACTGAAATAATTGCATCAAATAGCTGATAACTTGGAAGGAAATAATCTTAAAAATAGACAGCATGTGAATGTATTTGCCAAAAAGACGAATTATGTTTAAAGTGGTGTTTGTTAAGATGGGCTGTTCTTGGTTAGTAGAGTTGTGGGCATCGAAATTCTGGACTAGGTGCTCATCAAACTCATCTTCCACGCTGTCACTTGATTGTGTTGGACTGCTCTGGGGTGATTCATTATTTTTTGGGTTGATTTTTTTTTTTAGGAAATTAATCTCATCGAAAATGTCTATTTTGGTTTTTTTGTCACCAGAAATATTGATCAACTGAACCATGTTATTGTTTATTTCGAATGTGTTTGCTTTTGATCTTTCCAAATCTGACGAGATGTTTTTTTCGATCAGTTCTAGCACCGAATCTGAAGGTGTTTGGCCTTCGTTAGATTGTAAAAATTTGTACTCATGCAAGTTAAAGACCGAAAAATCACTTCTAACAGGACAACACTGCCATATTTCATTTTCTAGAAACATCTTCAATTCTTCCAAATGAGATAGGTGATAGAAGTTGATATAGGCCAAAGTTTGTTCCTTGACAGCTTGGATTATTATGTCACAATCGGAAGCTTTATTACAAAATTCGTTTCCCAGCTCAATGAAGCGATTTAGGATGACCAATATGTCCAAATAGTCGTCAAATTTAAAGTTAACAAGATCCATTGATCTGAAATATGTGCTTATTTTGATCTGGACCTCTTCCCATATTTTACGCTGAATATTCGCAATATACTTGTCGTAATCTGCGTCATTTGAGTCTGAAAAAAATTTAATTTTTTTTTAGTTTTGTGAAATTCAGTCTAAAATGATAAAAAGAACAGAAAAAATGTAAAAAAATTGAATAACTTTTTTTCTAAATGTTTAAACTTAATTCTGTAAATGCAACATAGTGCAACATTCAAAGTTGCATCAAATATCAAGGTCTGCTAAATTTGCAGAGTCAAAGTCTGACTTTGACTTGAGTCCACTCAAGTCAACTAAATTATTTTCTAATTTTTAAATCTTCTTTAACTTAATTAAAAAAATTATAAAAATGAATATTTATATATATTTACGCTTAAGAAATGTTGCAAATATTGAAAAAAAATGTAAGACTTTTAGTCATTTTTAAAAACACACTAAATAAAAGGAAGTAAAATTAAATATTAAATGGCTTACTTTTTTTTTAAATTAATTTTTTATTTGAACAAATTTTTATAAAAAGTTTTTAATAGTGACACTTTATTGAATTAGTTATATTTAAAATTTACCTTTTAAATTTTTTTTTTAATCTTTAACTTACTTTAATTAACTTTTTTTTAAAATTTTTGACACAAGTCATGTGCAAGTCAGTACTTTGACTTGTTTCAAAAATTAGAAAATAATTAATTCAAAAATTTTACTAATTTTTAACATAGAATTAAAATATATAAAAAAAATTATAAGTCTTGAATTTTTTATTCAGGAAAAAATAGAATTTAAAGTCAAAGTCCAGACTTGACTTTGACTTCATGACTTTGACTTTTGACCAACTCTGATTTAATATCATTTTTTTAAACTTTCCTCATATCAGTTGATATTAGCTAATATCATTTGATATCAGATAAAGCTGTTAATTACCTGTTCTTCGAAAATAATCAATTTCTGTTGTGATTAATTACTTTTTGTTGAAAAAATAAAAATGAAATTTTGGACAGAAAAAATTTACTTAACTAGTTGAAATTAATTAGTTTTTGTTTATTTTAATTTAGTTTTGTTGAAAATAATTTATTATATTAAACAATATTTAGTTTCGAGTTTAAAAAAAAATTCAAATAAAATTGGATAAAAATGTTTAATTTATAGTGGAAAATTGTTGGTTTCCAAACTGAGTGCGAAAAGTTAAAGGTATTTGTATTTGTTCAACAGAGACTGGATATTTGATTTTGAATTTATATTTACAGTACCAAAAAAACAACTAAAAATGTTTACAATTAGGATTTTAAACCAGAAATTTTAATAGCAAATGAAGCCAAGGCTATTACAACTGGGTTATTACAGAATGCAAATAATTTAAATAATGGCAGTGCTTTAATAAAGAAATAGGTAATTCTGAAAATTTTGTTTTATTAGATAAATATAATTTAAATTTAAGAATCTCGATTACATTAACTCGAGATACAATAAACTAGAATTGGATAAAAAAGTTAATCTTGATAAATTGCCATTCAAGATTATTCAGAAAACTTTTGCTTTAAAAGCAAAAGCTAAATAATCTTGAGGAATACTTAGGCAAAAATCAAATATATTTTTTGTTTTTTATTATTTTTTTTATACTCTGATTATTGAAATATTTTATAATATAATAAATTATTATTTTTATTTTTTTCAAAATAAAGAAATTATTTTGAAATTAAATAAATATTTTGTAAATAAACTAATTAATTTAAACAAAAAGTAATATGAATTTCTGTATGTAAAAATATGTAAATAAATTTTTTTTCCTGATATTAGCTGATATCAGTTGATATCTCCAAATAGCTTGAATATTCTAGGATGTGAGCGGCAACCGACAGCTTCAAATCATGCATCTAATGCAAGGGCCATTGAAATCGATACCCCAAATTTTTGAATAAAATACCCCAATTATTTAAATTATGCATAAAAAAATAAATAAACCCTAAATTAAATAGAATTCCGCCTTTTTTAAATACTTGACACTAATCAATAAAATTTGTCACTTTTTATTAAATAATTACAACAAATTAAGGACAAAGTACCTAATTTTTTTATCTTTGAAACCTTTTAATTGATTGATCTGATTCGATTCCTTTACTTTGGAAAGACAAAAAGATTTATTAAAAAATTTGATGAAGGCCTGCAACCTACGACTGATAATCAGATTCAGCAAACGACAAAATCAAATACAATGAGAATCAGTGGACATTAAGTATTTCAAGTGCCATTATCAAATAGCGATAACAGCTTGAAAAAAAAATGCAATTTCGATTCAATCAAATCGAAAAAAATGTAGACCTTTAAAAACAGTTGGAGCTTTGATAAGACAACCAAAAGAGACACAAGTTTCAAACACTGTTCCGAAAGGCATCGAGTCTGATGAGTCTTAAGTTGAGGAAGAATTTGTTTCAAAAAGAGCAAGAATTGAGTCAATGAGTCAAGAGATAAGTGACAAATGAAGAAAAGATGTTACTGGGCTTGTCCGAATAAACGCGGAATTAAATAAAAAAAATAGGGTCGAAATTAAAAATTTTTTTTTTTTTTTTTAATTGTAATTTTAATTAATTTGTGGTCATCTATTAAAAAATAGGACTTTTTTTAATTTTTGTGTATTTTTTTTGTGGTTTTCTTAATAAAATTAGGGTAAAAATTTAATAATTTGGGGTAATTTATCAAAAATTTGTGGTGTACAATCTAAATTTCTCCTAATGCAATATGAGTCTAATAATAATTTGAATAAAGATATGCAAAACGAAAGCTTAGATATTTATGTTTTTCAAGAAGGTCGGCGACAATCTTTATTTGGTACATCTTTCAACTAATTCATCATCTTCCTCCTTTCATTTTCAGTTTTTGGTTAAAATCCAATCGGGTAAATTTTGTTGATACTAAAAACTTGGTTTTGTTTCCTCTTTGACCTCTTTTACTGCTTTTCAAAGATAATTAAATAAATTAAAATAAATTTTTTTTAAATATTTCTTTTCAGCGTATAAAATTTTCTTGTAAATAAAATTTCTTAAAACAATAATATTTTTTTGATCCATTCCAAGCATTATTTATAATCTTCGAAATTGTAAAAAAAAATTGTACTCACAATCTAAATTTCTATGCATCCAAATTGACATAGAATAAAAGTTTTTCATTATTTGCCATAAATTAGAGCACAAATCATTGAGAGATAATTTGTAATCATCGAAAATAACCAGCTAAATAGACAAAAAATAAAAATTAAATTTTTAAAAATTTTTTAAAAGCAATACTGAAAACAACTCATTGGTAAAATTTTTCTGCTTCAGCTCGGCAATAAATTTTTCAACCTGAGCAGCTAAAACTTGGTTGCTAATTTCTTTACCATCTAGCGGAAACCGTCTTGATACTATCAAGCGTTTCAAAGTCTGCAAAGACACAGTGTTGATGGTGTTCACAAAATTTTCATTTAATTTTTGAAAAAAATTTTTGAAATTATTCAATTTTTGACAAGACAAACAGGCATTGGCAAACAAACTCTCATCGTATTTTCTGCAACTTTTAAGCAAACTGGCCATCGAATTTTCTTCTATCAGCTTGTAGCACTCTTCTATGGTCTTTTTCAAACCTCTTAAGCAACTGGTGAATAAAAACCCTGATCATTAAAAAAAATAATAAACTGGTTTACTTTATGCATCTAAGATGGTCATATTTTTCAAATGATTTTTCAATTTTGGTGCACAAATTTAGCGCCTGTAAATAATCTCTAGTCTTTTATTTTAGACAAAATTCAAAAGATGATGATGAAAATAATTTTTTTTACACTTACCCCGATCAAATGAATTATATTATTTGTGATGTTTGTAAGACTTTTGATGTCCTCGATAGTCTCCAAAAGTTTTATTAGTTGAATTTTTTTACTCTGTCTGGTAAGTAATCTCAATTGGGAATAAATGTAGGAATTGAGGCACATGCTGAGCGATCGCCTTGAAATTCGACATATTTGGTAAGAATCTTCAAGAACTTGTTTGAAATCGCTAACTCTCTTTAGTTCTTTTGAGTAAGATTGACTATTTTGTAAAATGATATCACTGAGCTTTCGACCCACGATTTCGTGTTGAATTTGCAGCTTTTTTATCACATTTTTGACATTTATTTTGACATCAGGGCTCTCATAATCAAGGTTTTTAAGCTCAAAGTCTGCCGTATCGTTGTACTCGGAAGTTTTTTCTTGGTCAACTGTCTGATTGGTAAAGTTAGTGAAGTAAACTTTTTCGATCAAGTCATAAAGTTCTTTTTGAACAAAAGGATTCGAAATGTACTCGGGGTTTTTTGTATCCGAAGTTTCTTCTGCCATTTGTAATTCAACTTTTTTATCTTTTTTTTCTAAATTAATCTCAATTAAATTTTTTCCTTATAACATTTTTGTGTTTTATATTTTATGTTAATTTTTTAATTTGTCTTCCAAAATGTAAATTAAAGTCATATTTTTAAAATAGCGGCATTAATGAACAATGTGATAAGCGTAGTAATATTTAAAATATAAAAATAATTAATAAAATTGTTAAGATAATAATGATTAGTTTGAGAGTACAAATAGACTAGGACAGCTGGTTGGAAATTGAACTTTCTACTTCCAGAAATTAAATGCAAGTTTATTTAATTTAAACTTTTTTTTTACTTTTTTTTAACTTTATTGTCTATGTGGTTTAAGAAATTATTAAATGAAAAAAATTAACCAAATTAACTTGATTTTGTGTAAATTACTTTGGAAATTTTTCCAAAATTTACTTGTTATAAGGTAAAATTATTCTTAAGCTAAAAAAAAATTGTTCAAGGTATGATCTCAACAATGTGAAAATTTTAAAAAAATTTTTAGGCTTTAAAAAATAAAAATTTCGAACTGAAAATAGGAGAATCAAAAAAATTACGATCAATCAATCAATAAAATAAATTTATTACTTAATTTGAATCAAAAAAATCTCTTATTTTATATGGAATCATAAGTTATAAAATATCATCACTATATTTGATAAAAAAATTAATCATTTTTGGCTCCCTGAAAATTTTCTCACATACAAATTTAAAGGATTAATAAAATAAATGCATAATTTTTTCTTTTTTTATTAATTCTACGCCATTAAAATATAAATTTGCCTAAATTAACTTATTTTATTTAGTAATATTTTTTCTATATTTTAGAACCAAAAATTAAACAACAAAAAATAATATAAAAAGATGATGAAAATAAATTGATGTTATTAAATAAAATTTTCATTAAAATATGATTATTAAAAAATGCATTATAAAAATAATATTTAATAATGAAAAAATTTAATTTTTTTAAAACATTTATCTTTTAACTATTTCATCATCATCAATCGAGTGTCAACAGCCTGGGTTTACAGAATCATAAATTTATATATTTTTTCTTCATTCGATGTCTAAATTTAATTTTAAGTTTTTTTAAATAAACTATTAAGTATATCTTTTAAAAACAGTAAAACGAGGTCAAAGAGGAAACAAAACCAAGTTTTTAGTATCAACAAAATTTACCTGATTGGATTTTAACCAAAAACTGAAAATGAAAGGAGGAAGATGATGAATTAGTTGAAAGATGTTCCAAAAAAAACAAAGAATTATTTAATTTTTATAAGCTGTTATTTTGTATTGAAAATATTTTGAATCATATTTTGTTGTTTTATTTTTTTTTTCTATAATAAAAAAATTAGTTACAAGTGAAATTATTTACTTCCTGTTTAATTTATTATTTTATTTGTGGGCAAAATATGGAATATAAAATATGAATGATTTATTAAAAGTGTGTATGAATGATTTTTCCTAATAACGGAATCCGGAACGCTGAATACTTTTAGTGCATTTTTTGATTTCAACTGAATTTTTCACCGAATTAAAAAGATTAACAAAAAAATTTATTAAAGAGTTTAATTGTAATTAAATTATTGTAAAACGTAATAATTAAAAAAAAATTTGAATACTAAACCATGTAAGCAAGTCGTTTAAAAAAAAAAATAAAATAGCTCAAGAAATAAATTAGAGGTTTATTTTCTCCTTAAATTCATATCTTAAATTTCATAAAACATGTCGATTTTTATTTAAATATTGACTTTTTTGAAAATTTGGACTAAAGTGAGAAGGTGACCAATCAACATAATTACAAAAGAACTAAACTTTTTTAAACTCAGCTTAATTTTTTGATTGTATTTAAATATTCAAAAATTTTTAATTTTTTATCCATTTTTTCAGATTTTTTATGGCCGTAAATTAATGCGTCATTTATTTTGATTAAAAGCCATTAGAAAAAATGTCAATTAAATGTATAAATAGTCATTTAAAAGTATTAGTTGTCATTTTAAAATTATTAAGTGACAATTTTTAATATAACATAAATTTTTTTAAAATTAAGTTTTACTTATTACTTTTAACCGTCAATAAGAATAATCAAACCGAATAAATTTGGATTGATTTTATCTTGAAAAAATTAAATGTCAAAAAATGTTCATCAATTAACGTTTAATAATGTACTAGAATCATTCCAGGAATTGCATTCTGTTCGAAGAGACAAAAGTCATATAGTCAAGAATTTTTGGATTTCTGGTACATTAATTTAGAAAATATATATAAGAGGAGTAAGGTAACTAAAAAGTTAAAAAAACAGTCAAAAAAAATAAAAGTAAAAATGAATTAATTTTTTTATTTTGAAAATTACTAATATAATTTATTTCTTATTTTTTTAACTGATAAAATTTATTTATTAATTGATGATTTTTTTTAACTTGAATTTGTGCGATGCATTTAATGTACTTTTATTTTAATTGACGATTTAATATTTGTTTAAATGAAGTTTAATCAAAATAAATGACGCTTTAATATTAACTCATTTTTTATTTATTATTCATAAACAAAAGTAAATATAATTTCACATAAAATAAGCAAAAAATTATTTGTCGTTGAAAAATTTGGGATCAGAATTGACAAAGTTAATGTGCATTCTTCTTTAAATATTTTTGGTACTCAAAGTACTGTTCTTAGAATGAAAGAAATACGGAGACCAAAAAGGGCCCTTCAATGGACACCAAGGGCGACGTAAGGTAGGACGACCAACATTAGCATGGAGGTCAACAATCACGAAAGAGCTCATCGAAATGGGAATGACATGGGGAGAAGCAAGGGTAAAGGCAAAAGATCGACTTGAGTGGAAATCAAAATTAATGACCCTATTCTCCACAAGGAGTCAATAAGGAAAAAAAAAATTATTGTTAGAAATTTTTTAATGCCTTTTTTAACAAAATAATTAAATTTTTATCAATATTGTAATAAATCCATGTGACTCCTTTTTTTGGAACGAAGTAGTATCAAAAATGAGGCCAAACAAATTCTCAAATAGGGAAGAATTTATTGAGGAAATTAAAAGAGGTGTCGGACGAGTAAATAAAGAACATATTGAAAAGTCTATAAGATGCTTTAATCAAAGAGTTGAAGAAGCTAAAGGGGAATATTGTCACAAATAATTTTAATTAAATAAAAAAATAAATCAAAATTTTCTATCTTTATTTTTTCTTATTAAGACAAGGCCACTATCACATATTTTATATCAAAATAAAGTATAAACTTTAAGCTTTTAAATCAAGTATTTTATTCAGTAACTTTCCCGTGTTCTCTCGAAAATTTTCAACTTAATGATATCTAGCACTAAAGCTTAAAAAATACTGAAAATCAAGACTCAAAAAATTTATTTTAAAAAGATTTTTTTTAAAAGCTTAATTTCAATTATATATGTGTACAAAATTTTAAAATAATACCTTAAATAAATCAAAAGTTATTCGATAAAAACATAAAACACCCAAGTTTTTTAGATTTTAGAACAATGGTCATTTTTTGTTGTTATTTAATTGTATCTTCTCGAAAACTAGACGGAAAAAAAACAATCTATAGCTCATTTTAATCATAAAAAAATTCTCTACAAAACGATATATTAAACTCGCAACTTTTATATGGTGTCTTATGAGGACAACCTAGGTCGCAGGTAGGGGTCAATTAATAGGCCAGAGTGAACTAATTTTTGAAAAGGCTTCCAATCAGTTTAATTCTTTTCGATCTTACTCTGAGAAAAATCTTGCGAAATTGAGGGTTTTTTTGTCAAATTTTGATTTCTCTATTATAAATTCTTTTGAAAACATTCATGAAAAATGGAAGTTTTTGAGGGATAAAGTTATGGAAGGTGTAGAACTATGCTGTCCGGAAAAAAAGGTTAAGTTGGCTCAAAATAAATGTTCCTGGTTTGATGATGAGTTAAAAGCAGCAAAAAACCTTAGGGATTTTTGCTATCATCATTATAACCAAACAAAATTGGCTAATCATTTAGATGAGTACAGGCAAGCTCGTCGGGATTTTAAAAGATTGAATAAGGCAAAAATGACGAACTATTTTGGTTCAAAAAGAATGAAAGACTTTAAAAATTCCAAAAAATTTTGGAGTTTTTATAAGTCGTCAATTAAAATTGGAGGATTTTCTTTTGAATCTTTTCCTGAGGTGATTACACATGATGATTGTGTGGCATCTGGTTCTGTTGAACAAGCTGAAGTTTTTAATCGATGTTTTACATCGTTTGAATCTTCTTCATGTTCATCAGAAAATGATTCAGCGAGATTTATCTTTGATAAATTCCGGGATCTTAAGCTAAATAATACTTTTAAAACTCCAGGCTTTGTCTTTACTCCTTTCAGTTTAAATGAAATAGAATCGGCATTATGTGATTTACCAAGTTCTAGCTCTGCTGGATTTGTTGGAATCCACTCAAAAGTCCTTAAAGCTATGCCAGATTTACTCTGTCCAATCTTATTTCAACTTTTTAATTGTTGTCTGGAATCAAATAAGATTCCTGAAGATTGGAAAATAGCTGTAGTTACTCCTCTTTATAAAAATAAAGGGGAAAAGTCTAGTACTGATAGCTATAGAGCTATTTCAGTTCTTTCGCCGGTATCTAAAATGTTTGAAAAATTATTAGCCAAACAAATTGTGTCTTATTTTGAGTCAAATAATCTTTTTTTTAAAGGACAGAATGGATTTAGAACTGGATTTTCCTGTCAAACGGCAATCCATGAATATATCTCTGAGCTGAACAATAGCCTAGATAAAAAAATGATTTCATTGTCATTATTTATAGATTTTAGAAAAGCTTTTGATCTAATCGATAACAATCTATTAATTCTCAAACTTTTTCATTATGGATTTGACAATAATTCACATAGTCTTCTTGCGGATTACTTCGAAGATAGATCGCAAGTAGTAAAAGTTGCTGAACATGTGTCGAAAAAGGCTGACATAAAACTAGGTGTGATTTTAGAACAATGGTCATTTTTTGTTGTTATTTAATTGTATCTTCTCGAAAACTAGACGGAAAAAAAACAATCTATAGCTCATTTTAATCATAAAAAAATTCTCTACAAAACGATATATTAAACTCGCAACTTTTATATGGTGTCTTATGAGGACAACCTAGGTCGCAGGTAGGGGTCAATTAATAGGCCAGAGTGAACTAATTTTGAAAAAAAAGTTTTATAAAAGTATCAATTTTAGAAACTAGAGAAAAAAAAGATGTAAACCCTCAAAATTTCACTATTATATCATTGTCCGTTCTCCATTTTTTTTCTAAATGAATTTTAAGACAACCATTTTTGGCCACGGGTGGTTGTCTTTTTTGCGCGTTGTCTGTTGTCTTTTTGGCCCGTTGTCTTTTTTGAATTCATATTAATATTAATTTGTTAAAGTATTTTTGAAAATATGCTTTTATAAAATAAAAAGAACATATCCAGTTAATGTAATTAAATTAATACTTTTTGAGGTAAATAAATTTAAACTCGGAATCTTTGTTATGTTGAAAAAAATTATTCATTTTGAATGTGTATAAGAATTTTCAAAAATGAATGCAAAAAAATTATTATTCATATACAAAAGCATTTTTTTCAAATATTTTTAAGAGTAAGCGCAATAGAAATGATTTTTGTTTTATCTAAATTTGTAAAATTATTTTCAAATATTGAATTAAAAATTATTTCAAAAAACTCACAAAAATATTTATCTGATAAAATGAGTTCACAAACTTCAGATTTTAATTTAATTGAAAAAGGCAAACAAAATTCTGCACAGAGAGCAGTCGATGAAAACATTGATCACGTGAGTTAAAAATTATTTTATTTTTTAAAATTTTCCTTTAATATTTGAAATAAATTATATATTGATAAGCTGTTATTATTGATAATGTTAAGCTCTAGATGTAATAATTATTTCAATTTTGTAAAATTTTAAAAATCCTTTCTTACAATTTTTTAAAATTTTCTTTAAAAATCTATTCAATTTTTGCGTAATTGGAATAAACTTTAAAAATCATCTAAAAAGCAAACAATTTTTCAACAAATGCTGAATAACATTTAGACATGAATCAATAATTTTTAATTTAGACAACAAAAATTATTGGGATTGGTAGTGGTTCGACAATAGTGTATGCTGTTGAGCGTCTGGGTATTAGCTTTATTAAAATAATCACTTCTTTATTTTTATATTCATATTTTAGCCCAAAGAGTTAACCAAGAAAATTTGGATATTTATTGTATCCCTTCTTCCTTCCAGGCGAAGCAGCTGTTGACAAAATACAAATTAAAAATAGCCGATCTAGAAACATTTACCAGTGTAATGATTGGCATCGTAAATTTTAGAGGAAAAAACTGAGAAAAGATTCAAAAAAAACTTTTTTATAAAAGTCTGAAATGGTTCGATAATTGTATCACCTTAAACATTCAATTTATCATCTAATTCTAACTTAAGCAAAAAATTAAAAAAAATTATTCATTATAATGCATGAAAAAACTTGATTAAGGTGATACACGGCCGATTACAGAACTAATTTTGGACATGGGACCAATCTTACTCTAAAATTAACAATGTCCACAAATTTTTTTTGTCAGAATAAAATAAATAAATTAATTTAGATTGATGTAACAATTGATGGAGCTGACGAAGTAGACAAAGATTTAACATGCATAAAAGGTGGTGGTGGTTGTCACTTACAAGAAAAGTTAATCGCATTTTGTGCCAAAAAATTTATTGTAATTGCAGATTTTCGTAAAAACTCAACAAAATTGGGTCAAAATTGGTCCAAAGGTATTCCGATTGAAGTATTACCTTCGGCGTATAGACTAGTTCAAGACAGAATTCAAAAGTTATATGAAGGAAGTGCGGTTTTGAGAGAATTTTCAGGTCCTGGACGCGGAAAAGCTGGACCAGTGATAACAGATAATGGAAATTTTATTTTAGATTGGATTTTTAATTCCAACGAGGATAATGATTGGAAATCGATCAATCAGGGGATCAAATTAATTCCTGGTGTTATTGAAACTGGTCTATTTATCGGCTTAGCAAAAATGGCTTATTTTGGAAATTCTGATGGAACTGTAACCAAAATATCATCTGAATAAATAATTTTAAAATTTGTATAAATTTTTGATACAATTTATTTCTGGTTAAGTATTTTTTTTGCATTGTTAATATTTAATTAGTATTTTAATTTTAAATTTATTATCTAATAATTTCTCATAAAACAATAAGTCACCTAAATGTTTTGTTTAAGCAAGCTATTTTTAAAATTTATCTTCGGTTTTAATGGTGATTTTTTGTTCAAGAATCTTAAATTTAAGAGTACTACTCTTTTAAATGGGGGATTTCGAAAAGGAATCTCCCATTTAAAAGAGATACATTTAAAAAGTGAATCAAGCATTAATATTTATTTTTTTTAATTTTTATTTAACATAAAATTTATTTTTACAAAATCAAAACTAAAATAGATTTAAAATATATTTCAATTCACTTGAAAGGCTTAGTGCCATACTCTGTAGAAAGTGAACCCATTAATTAAAAAAAAGAATTAAATAAATAAAATACAAAAAAAATCTTATTTTAAGGTTTTGATCACTTCAATAATTGAATTCCAAAAGAAATTATAGTCAATTTCTTGTTCATGGGACGTAATGAAATAATAAATTAGATAAAACTTTCGACAAACGTCTGTTAAAACAAAAACCATTAAGGAAAACCGTATTTATTTAATTTTGAAATAATAATTTCTAACTTTTTAGTATAGTTCACTTTTTCAAAAATCTAAAATTTAAAATTTTAGTTTATGCTGTTGTTTATAGATTTTTATAGCAAATATTTTATAAAAAAATCAACTTAAAAGAAATAAATGAAAATTAAATATCTTAATATTTTTCAATAGAGTGAGAAATGACATTTTTGAGCAAAGCTTCAGCGTTATTTGAATTTTGGTGAACAAACTTTAAAATATTAAATCAGCATTGTTTAAAATATGGAAAAAATTTATTTTTTGATTAGTAAAAATTAACAATTAAATACAATTCAAAATAGGTGTCTAAAAAATTCAATTAATCCTATGAAAAAATCTAAACAATTTATTCGGGCCAAGAAATTTGTTTGTATAGAAAAAAAAATAATTATAAATTAAATTGTCCAAAGTGAAATTTTAATTAATTTTTTATTTTTAATTTTAAAATTAGCTTACTTCAAAATTATTGTTCAAGAAAAAATTCAAAAGTTTTGTGAAGGCTATAAAATATTAATTAAAATAGTTAAAATAATTAAAATTTTAATTATATTTAATAATATTAATTTACACCAAAATTTCGGATTTAGCTAAATTATCTTTATTAAAAATATCTTAAAAAAGGTTTATTGTATTGGGGTAAAAGCTTTTTCAATACGATCGTTTCAGTTCAGTTAAACTGAGATTACTGTTTACTTTAAGGAAAATTTAGAATAATTTAGTTCATCGTAAAATGCTTTATTCAATTTATTTTAATTTTTAAATAAAAAAATTTTTATAAAATATTTTTTTGATTAAATTTTGTTTTCAATCCAGACAAGTCAGTTTGTCTTACTTTGAATCAGCTTCAAGTAAATTCCAAGATAAGTTTATTATAAATGACGTTCACATTCCTAATGTTGATGGGTTTGAGTACTTTGGACTTCCGCTTAGGATGGGGAAATTAATCACTAAATTTATCGAAGAGAAATGGAAATTTTACTTTTACTCATTATATGGACTTGGTTGTAAGCCATAAGTTTCGAATCCTCATTTGATCGGCTTTCTGTTCAAAAAATATTGTCAATCGTCTATTACTTACTTGATAATGTTCTAATTACAGATATTTTTTTAAATGAATTAGAAACTAGACAGACAGAATCTTCTACTAAAGAGAGTCATTGATTTGAAAAAATTTACTCATATAACTTCACTAAATGAGGCACTTAAAATTGAGTAAGTTGGTCAAATTTATTTTAAGCACAAGATCTTTTTTCTGGAACAGTTGATAAAAAGTCCACTGTTCCAGAAAAAACAAGAATTATTTTTTTTTAAGACAAAACCAAGATGAGTTAAACACAAGAAGTACATCGTTCTGTACCCAATTAAATAGGTTAGGAAAACGCATATTTATCAAATCTTTAGAGTATGAACCCAATTTATTTTTAAAAATATCAATGTGGGTGTAAGCGAATCAGTGAAGTTTATTATTGATTTAAATTTTTTTTTTCAAATTTTAATTTTAATTTGAAAACAAAAATAGAAATTTTGCTTAATCGGGTTGAGATTTTTAGCGGTGTACCACAAGGGTCAGTGATTAGTCCACTATTGTTCGTTTTGTATATCAATGATCTACCAAAAAGAATAAAGAATGTTGTCAAAATATATGCAGATGATGCTTAAATATTCTCGCAAACGGTATCAGAAATAAGCGCAGTTTTAGATTTAATTTTCAAGTGGACCCAAGATTGGCTTCTTCAATTCAACACATCAAAATGTGTGGTTATGCATTATGGTCATAAAAACAAAGAATTTCCTTATTTTATTAATGGTAAGCAGTTGTTAACGTCAGAAATCGAAAGAGATCTTGGAGTTATTTTCAGTACAAATCTTAAATGGAAAATCAAGTGATATAAGCTACAAACAAAGCAGGAAAACATTCGCTCGTTTTGATTGTAAGTTATTTCGTCCTATTTTGGGATTTGCGGTGCCTGTATGGTCTCCAATTCTAAGTCTGACTGTGAGAATTTTGAAAGAATTCAACGCAGAGCTACGAAATTTGTTTCTTCAATTAGAAACAAACCGTATGAAAGTACATTGAAGGCTTTGAACATTCCAAATCTTGTGGAAAGAAGAAAAAGAGGTGATCTAATTCAATTTTACAAGTTCGTGCATGGAATAGATTTGTTTAAAAA
This sequence comes from Brachionus plicatilis, assembly GCA_010279815.1. Lineage (NCBI taxonomy): Eukaryota > Metazoa > Rotifera > Eurotatoria > Ploima > Brachionidae > Brachionus > Brachionus plicatilis. The sequence continues at coordinate 587,125 of QEOQ01000658.1, forward strand.
AAACAATAATTTTAATGTCACTAACATATCACAAAAATAAAAAGAAACTGGTTGTTAGTTGTTGGTACTTGTTGGTCGTTGGAATTTGGCCAATCACCAACTACCA
>QEOQ01000658.1:587300-602763 GCA_010279815.1 Brachionus plicatilis
TAATTTTTTATTTTTATGGTCCAAAGAGTTGACCGGCCAAATGACCGCCCGCCAAAAAGTTGGCCGGTTTTTTTTGCCGTCCGTGTATTTTGGACCGTTTATTTTGGCGGTCTAAAATATAGACCGCCTGGCTGACCTGGCTGCCAAATGACCGCAAAAAACCGTCCGTGTAATGGACCGGTTTGTTTGACCGTATCCAACACTAATCTTAGTGTGCCTCATCAGCATACTCGCTGGCTAGCCAGCTACAGTCAAAACAAACTACTACTACTACTAAAAATTAATCAAAAAATAATTTTTAAAATATATTTCAAAACAAAAAATAAACTTAAAACAAATTGAATTTCGCTTCGATTTGAGTACTAAATGTTTGCCACATTTTCCCTAATATTTTCTCGACTTTTTTATTTGGGCAGTCTCATCAACCTTATCCGAAACCAGAAAATAGTTGTTCTGATTAAATCAACACTACAAAAGTACTTTAACTTTCTAATATTTTATTCAAAATTTTTAAAATTATTAGTTAAATTAATCCAAAATTCAAATTGCTCTTTAAATTTAAGTTAAGTTCGAATTTTAATTTAAAAATCAAGTCAAATCTAAATTCAAATTTTTCTTTTATTTAAGATTTTATTCTAAAACAATTATTACTTCTTTAATAGTCAATAACCTTTTCAAATTTTGTATTTATTCAAGCTTCAATTTGTGTCCAAAAAACCAATTCGATTTTATCTCTAATCAAAATATTGAAAATTATTTTTGAAATTTATCGTAAATGGAAAATTAATTTTGTAATATTCTAGGATAAAAAAGACAATTTTAAAAACTTTGCAAATTTTTAAAAAAAATATTTAATCTTTATTTTAAAAAAAAACTTACTTCGTGTAACATATTTGACAATGAGCTTGATGCAAGTTGAAACAATTTCAGCTGACACAGTCGATAAAATAAATGGTTTGATAAATGTTGACCGAAACTTGCTATTTGACCACGATAAGTTCAGAGAAATAAGTTTCAAATTAAACAAAAAGATAAATGCACTAAAAGATAATATAGCAGTCAGTTTGCCAAGTCAATTTTCAACCCTTGATCAAAATGAATTTCTGCTATTTTGTTCCAGAATAAGATCGCTTAGCAAAAAGCTGGAACTTATCAAAAAAAAGGAACAACAAATACGACACTCGACTAACAACTTCAAATTGGCCATTGAATCTAACAAAGATGATTATTCAACAAATGGTCTATTAAAGCAATTTATATTGAAGTCTCTAAGTTTAAGCCGTGAGCGTGATTATTTTTCCACTTTAATTACTTTGGAAAATAATAAGCTTGAAATAGAAAAAAAATTACAAAAATACAATTCAATATGTGAAAAAAAGCGACTTGTTGAAAATTCAAGAAAAAAACAGTCTGGCAATACCGACCAAGAAATAAATTTACACATTGAGCAGGCAGAAGTTCTAAAAGATTTGCTATTGAGTTACCAAGAATTGAAAGCTGTTTCAAAATCTTTGATCGAAACCCGATGCACCAATTTGAGAACATATATGATCGATCTATTAGCTTTTATACAAAAACAATTGAGAGAAATTTTGACAGATGAACTCGAGGCAAGCTTACAGAAATTAAATTATCCTCATGTTACATTGGAAGTAAATCGAGCAGAGAATTTCGAAAATTTGAGAAAAAAAATTCACGATCACATTTACTATTTACTGGTTATTGATGTACCTTTTTTAGAAGAAGAACAAGATGGTGTATGCAGTCAAAATAGTGTGATCGAAACTTTGATTAAGCCTTTTGAAAAAAGATTTAAATTTCACTTTTTTACCAGTCGAAAAACAAACGATATTAATAAAGTATGACAATTAGATGGCTAATGTATTTCTAAATTCATTTTTTCATTCAAAATTTAGCCAGAATGGTATCTTTCCCAAATATTGCAGTGGATAAAAGAACAGCAGGATTTTTTTAGCCGATTGATTCAGCCCATTTTTGACAAAATTGAATATTGGAATAAAAAATCAGCATTGGTAACTACATAAACAATTTTTTTTATGCACTACGATTTTCTGTATTTACCGAAATTTACGTAAAATTATCCGGTAAATTTTAGTAAAAATTAAAAATTCCAAAATATTCTAAAAATACTTTTTATGTTTTAAAATGAGGATTAAAAAAAAAAAAAATTCTATTTTTTTTCCAATTTTCATTTCTTTTAAATGATGTTAATTTTAAATTTAATTTTTAGTAAAAAAATCAAGGTAATTTACACAGTATTTTCCTGAATGTTCATAATTTTTAACACGAGTTAACATTTTCTTTCACAAATTTTTCAAAATTTTTAAGTCAAAAATTGGTTAAAAATAATAATAATAAGTTACATCAGAATGCCTGCGGAGCAAGACTAGCCGTAGTTTGGCTATGTAGGTGTGTTTCCTTAGAAAAAATAAATGATAAGTTTAATTCTTTTTTTTTCTTTTATTTATATTTTTTTCTGCCGAACGAAATCGAGTCAAATATGAGTTATATCAAGACAAGATCATGACCATATAAGGATTCAAAAGTAATTAAATTTATTTTTATGTTTCTTTATTTCTTTTTGGATCCATGTGTCTTTTTGTTATTTAAACAAAACATGTTTGATTTGACTTGAAGATATCATAAAATAGGGAAAAGATGTTTTTTAAAAAAAAAATTAGAGAATATTTTTAATTATTTTAAAAAATAAAATTACAGAAATTTTTAAAATAATATTTTTTAATTCCATATTATACAACAGTGATTTTAAATGAGAATTTACATAAATGTTCCTAAGCTAACCATATTTTTCGAAAAATAATGTAACTTTTAAAAAATTTGTGGAATATTTCGAAAATTTACGATTAATTTTAAATTATTAATTTATAGTTTTTGAAGAATTTTTTCTCCATACTTTTTGATTTGATGAATTAAACAAAGAATCAAGCTTTACGTCAAACATAAAAATATTTCCAAGAACACATTAGATCATACAACATTAAATTATTATTGGATCTCTTATTTACTTCATATGTTTAATATGATTCCCGTTTTGTTTCTAGTTTTTTTCTTTTGTTCTCTTTAATGTTCTTTTAACTACTAAGCAATAAAATTATCTAAGAAAATAATTTTTAGCAGATATTAAATTTAAAAGAATTGAAGAAAGATACATGATCTGGGGAAAAGGCTATCGAGTGCTTGACTGAGGCCAATTTATCCTTAAACAAATTAAATTCAACTTGGAACTTTTTTTTACTCAATATGTTTTAAAAAAATAAATGAATACATATTTTATATTACTGGTGGTTTTCTTTAATTTAATCAATGGCAAAAGAAAGTAAAAAATGATTTTTTTTGTTTTTAAATTTTGTTGAAAATAAAAAAATAGGAGTATTAAAAAAAAAATGAAGAAAAAAATTTACTTAGTTAAATTAGTTAAAATTGAGTCAAGTTTTAGCAAACTCGGTTGTATTTTTTCATTAATGCCTAAAATGATCTCATGTATTTAACATTGAATACACTTTTCGACATTTCGAGCTGGTATCCAGCGGTCAAGGTCAATATTTTAAGACCACACAAACCAAAGTTCTAAAACATAATAATATATTATTTGAATTTTTTTCAAATGTTAATATTTGTTCTAAAAAATCGCATTTGAATATTGATTCATTTTTACACATTTAAATTTATGAATTATAATTTTTTTTTTAATTTTTTTTTAAAAAAAAGTCAATTGACTTGACTTAAAATTTTTTTTATTAAAAAAAAATCACTAAAAATGAAAAATTTAGAGAATAAATAAAATAAAATAAATTTTTATTTTTTTTGAAAGATGTCGCTTTTTTTAAATTAAGTATTGATGTCGAACACTTAATGTTAATTTTTCTTTTTTTGATATTTAAAAACAAAATTAAAAAAAAATTAGAGAATACAATACTAATTAAAATACTGATTTAATAATAAATTAAAAAAGTTTGTTTTTTTATATCATGCTTTCCATAAGAACTATTCAAAAAAAAATGATACTTTATAAAGAATTCAAATTTTTTGCAAAATTTTTTTTTTAACTTGACTTTGACTTGACTTGACTTTGACTTAATGACTTTTGCCCAAGTCTGGTAAAATACTGATCTCACATAATGTGTAATATTTTCATCAAATTTATTTTTACAGGGCACACTTTAAAAACATTTTTTACCTATTTCACGTTATCTTTCAAGCAAAATTAAATATGTTTTTATAAATAAGCAATTCAATTGCTTATTTATAAAAACATATTTCTAGATTTTTAAATTAAAAGTTTTAATTAAAAAATCTAAAAAATTTGTGAAAGAAAATGAAAAATCAGCGTTCAGAAAATAATTTGTAAATGGCCATAAGTATATTTAGAGAAATAAAGACAAAAATTCCTTTAATAAAAAAGATAATAAATTACCTTTTCATTTTTTTCATTTTTGTATAAAATTTTGATACCAAGAAAATTTACCGTAAAAACTGACAAACTAGCCCAGGGCTAAACATGAGTGCTTATAGGCTAATACGGTATTAGCCTATAAGCACCCCCCCTAAAAAATGATATAAGCCCATCCCATAAAATACATATAGGCCCTGGGCTTTTAATTAAATACCTTATAATAAAATTATCATTATTAAATACAAGCTCATGGGGTACCGATACCGAATCGGATGATGAAAATATTTGATTTTTTTCTCTTTTATTTTCTTTTTTCTAAAAAAACTAAAATCGAACATTATTTTATATTTAAATTTTAACAAATTTTCACTTTTCCATTATTTAATAAAAAATATTGTACATAAGTCCATGGTAATATTAATTTTAATATACATATAAGCCCTGGGCTTCTCCTTAAAATAAAACCAAGGTTGATATTTTTTAGCCCCCCCAATTATTTAGCATAAGCCCATGGGCCTGTTTGTCACGGTATTTATTGATTTAACAGGGCTAGGAGAAGTAGCTTAAAAATATTCATTTTTAATACAAATTTTTATTTCAAAAGGTAAATTTTGAGTAATTTGGTGTAAAAAATATTCAAAAAAACTAATTTTATTTTTACAAAAAAGTAGTATACAGGAAATTTTTTGTTTTATTCAAACGCAAAAGGTTCAATTATTTGATTGATTACCAATTTTTTACTTAAAATAAGAAAAAAATACATTATTGGTTTGTGTTTTAGTTATTTAATCGCCTGTAAAATCCACTAATTTATTAATAATCTCAAAAATCAGGTATACTTTAAGTTTTTTCCTCTTAAATGCTTAGACTATGAAGGGATATTTTTATAGTTGAAAACTTATGCACAAATAAAGTCATAAAGGAAAATTGAGCCACTAACACTGTTTTATTGAGAAAATGAATATTTTAATTAATTCAACAATTAATTTTTTGAATTAAATTTAAATTAACCTTTTGAAATAAAATTCTTTTTTTTAAAGAATTTAATTAATTTCGATCTAAAAGTAAAAACAACAATAATCGAAATTCTACAAAAAGTACATTTTGAAATTTTTCTTTTTATTTCCGATAATTTTAGATAAATAAACATTTATTTAAAAAAATTTTGGTAAATTTTTTTAAAACAGAAAATAGTAATAAAATCATAAATTTATTAATACCATTTAAGATTCTATTCATAAACAAACTTGTATGTCTTATAAGAGAAAAACTTGATGCTGACATTAAAAAGCTTTTTGATAATTCGGAGCAATTTTTGCACACAATTGATGAACTCTTAACTTTTAGTAATCAATTGGTATCTTTTTTGGATTCGACCGAAAGTTCAAGTCTTTTTTCTGACCATCAGCATTTTTATACGTGCCTTCACATAATATGTGAAAACCAATTTTTATTTACCCATTGGCTGAGTTTAGAGAAACAAATTTGGCAAAAATATCTTGATGAAATGTTTTCAAATCAAAGTCAATTATTTTGTTCAAATTTCAATATTGAAAAATCACCCATGAATAATTCCGATTTGAAAGACTTATGGCCAGCAAATCATTCAAATTTTAGCTCATCAAAGTCAACCAAATGTGCAGAATGCTTTATACTGATCATCAAATCTATTCAAGATCGTTACTTCAAATTGCCATATCCGTCAAAACAATTACGTTTTGTCAGTTTGCAGATCGATTTATTAACAGACTTTCATCTAAGATTGTGCCAAATTTTACGTGATGAAGCAAACAATATTTTCTCGAAGACATGTTTAGGTGTCTTAAATACAGTCAATTATGTTATCAAAGTTTTAGATGAATGGAAAAATTCAACGGTATCTAAAAATTAATTTTTAATTTTAAAATAGTTAATTGAATAAGGAGTTAAATTTATTGTTGAAAAAAAAAATAGAAATTACATTTACAAATGTAAACCCTCGAAAACTACACATAATTTTAAACTGAAAAATATTTTTTCTTACAAAAACTCGTTACCAAAATTTAAAACAATTGATGCAAAAAATAAGAATTTTTTGTAAGAAAAAATTTTATTTTATTTAAATTAAAAAAAAAAATTTACTGAAAATTGAAAAAAAGTGCAAAAATTATTAATTTTTTTGAACTGAATAGAATTTGCTTAGTCTGATAATAATTTATATATGAAACATGTGAAATAAAAGCACTGTAAATTTAAATAATTTTTTGGAGTTATTTATTGCATTATATTTTATTAAATTTATTTTGTTAAATGGGGTTATATAGAAAAATTTTATTTTATAGCATTTTTAAAATAAACAAAAAAATTCGAATGTCATTGGAATTTGAATTTATTTAAGGTCCATAATTTTCCTCATCGCTAATTTTAACAAAAACACCGCTATTCAAAAAAAAGTTAAGACTAAATTATTAAAAAGACCGAACCTTCTTGCTTACACGAAACCCTAAACCAGGGATTTGCCTCGGACCCCTACTGGCTGCACCTGCTTCTAATTTAGATAAGTTTTTATTAAAAATTGCGGTACCAAAACATTATTTGTCTTTATTTAGTTTTAAAAAACTCTAGACTATTCAGTTTAATTTTATAAAATACAAAAATAAAGTCAAAATATTGGATTAATAGTAATGTCTTTTATAATTTAAGTAATAAAATAAAAAAACATCGGTATTTACAATATCGTGACTCTATTAAGAATTTTATGAAATCAAACTGATCTTTTAATAAATTTAAATCTAAAAATTTTGCACGAAATTTAAAGTTTTATTTTTTTTAAATTCAAAACCAATTTATCGTAAATTTTATATAAGAAAAGTAAAAACTTTTAGTTTTTGACTAGAGTTATAATGAATTCTAATGAAATAATGAAAATTACAATTCAACTCAACTACTCTCGGTTCATCCTTCTAGTAGTTGAGTCTAGATAGGAATTCAAATAAATAAATAAAAATTCTAACTTGTTGTTTTTCAACTAGAAAAATTAAATTCATTGAATAAAAAAAAATAAGCCATTAATTAAAATTTTGATTTAAGTTTTACATCCAATTGCAATTTTATAAACTAAAGTTTGATCAGTTCGTCAAGAAATATCAATTAGTAGAAAATTTGGATGCAAATAATTTTCTGAGTGATGAAGGTGAAGATAGAATTGGTGAAGAGTTAAGCGATTCATTTGATAAAAATATTAAATCTGCTAAACCATTTCTGGAAATCGAAGGAACAATATTCGATGATCTATTACCATCATATGAGAAGGTTAAAAATGACATAGTAAAACAAATAGTCCAAAAGTGCAAATGGGAATTCACATCGAGAGCTAATGTTTATAAACATGAAAAATGGATGTGTATGCCTTTAGTCTCTGAATTTTACAAGCAAACACTGACTGACTCGGCATCAGACATGCTCATATCTTTACGAAATATGCTTCATTTGCTAAAAGATTCCATAAATCAAGAAATTTTCAACACAATAATTAAAAAACTGTCAAGTGAATTGGACATTTTCTATTATAAGGATCTAATTCTGCATACCACCTTTAATGAAGGAGGCATTCACCAACTTGACTATGATATAAACAAGTACCTAATGCCAATTTTAAATGAATTCGCCATAGATTTCAACGTCAATAGTTTCTTTAGATTGTAAGTTAAGGTAAAAAGATCTAAATTTAAAATTTATTTTTTTTTTTAGAACAAATGAATCAATCAGTTTGATAAAGATGAAACAAGGACCAGCCATATTGCTAAAAGGTCTCATCGAGAAAGCTTTGGTCATAGAAGAAAATAGAGGAATTATTCAATCGAGTGATTATGATTTAAAAACTAATGTTTATAATGCAAAAAATGCGCTAAAAGAACTCAATATTCACCATTTAACATGTGAACAGTCTCGAAAAATTCTAAGCTTAAGATCCGATTTGATGAATTAAACCCATTTTATTAAATTCTAACTAAAATAAACTTATCTAAAAAATAACAATTCTAAATATTAAACAATTTTTCTATCATTTCTGATTATTTATTTGTTTATTTCTGGATCAGCTCCTTCCAAATTTTAAAAAATAAAATAAAACGAAATTTAATTTAATTCAAATAAAAAAATACCCTAGATTTCGGGATTAAAAAGATACGAAAAAATATTGAAAATTTTTACGATTTTTTATTGAAAAATATTAAATAAGTTATGTTTTATAGCATTTTTCTTCTTTAATTAAAAATAAGGCTATTTTCAATTAATTTTATTTTATTATAAACAAAATAGAAATAAAAATATTATAGATTAAAAATTAATAATGGTGATGAAAAATTTTAATTTAAAAAAAATTATTTTTCGTTCTTTTAATGAACAAGTATATTAAATTTATGTTTACAAGCATATAATAATAAGACTTTGAATATATCAGATATTGATATCGTTTTTTAGAAGTCAGCTGAAGCTTTATTGGATCAGATTTGTCTTAATCTAGCTTTTAAGATGAACGTTCAATTCGTAGAATTGTTTAGTTGATAGAATAATATTCACCAAAAAGATTTTAAATAGAATAAACATTTAGTAGAAATTTTATTTTGAAATTTTTTCGAATGATCTGTGATAATTAAAAAAAATTAATTAAAATATAGTAAATTCTTTCAAAAATTAACAAGAAAAGTGAATTTCGATATATATAATTCAATTTCAGGTGTTGAATTTTCGTTTTATAAAATTTGCCAGCAGCTATCAGAACAAGCTTTAGATTGGTATTGATGAAAAATCAATATGAAATCTGCTGTAATTGAAAATAATATAATAATTAAATAAAAATCTTTATTTTAAAATTTTTCAAAGAAAAAAAATTCTATAAAAATTTGTTTCTATGGGTTTTTTACGTTTTAATTAATTTATATGCCGACTGAATATTCATCCTTAGTCTTTTCGGATAAAGCAGTTCCATTTAGTCTGACAAACTATGGCATTATTTATGGAGGCCTTAGAATCAAATTAAAAAAAAATATATATTGATAATATATTTTATCTTTTTAATATTTTTTCCATTCATTTTTATTAATCTTAAAAATGTCGATGTAAAAAAGGAAGTCTTAAGGAGAGGCATTTATTTGCAAAGGAGTACGGTATTTACAAAAGCGCTCATAATGATGAACTTGTTAATAAAATATCTTTTCATGTTTTTAAATATATTATTATATAAAACGTCTTTTTATTATTTGAAAAATAAATATTTCCCCCTTGCTTTCCTCGCCCGCTTTCCTGTTAGAATTTATATTGCTTGATATAAATTTTGTTAATTAATATAAATTTTTAAAATTGATTTTATCAAAATTTTGGCGAATTTACTCGAAAACCTATAATTTACGTAATTTTAGATTAGTGAAAGACAGTAAATATAGTTAGCAGATTTTAATAGAATTTACTAAAATTTCTGTAAAATTTTACCTGATGCACTAAAAATTTCAATAGAGACTAATTTTTTTTGTTCCTTTTTGGCTCCAGAAATTTTAGTTCTTTACACTAAATAGTTATATTCTTTTAAATTCGTGAAAATTTTAGTAAAATCAATTTTAAAAATCAGGAATGTATATTTTATTAATTTTTTGGGAACAAAAATAAAATAATTTTAACAATCGTGTTTGGATGAATTGAATTTAAAAAAAAATAAAAATACATAATATTATTTCAATATTGGATTTTAAATAAGTAAAGAGAGATCTGATAGAGGTACTTTTGTGAACTAATAAAAAATAAAAAAGGTATTTTTTTATTGTAAAAATATTCGATGTAGAAAAAAATGGTTTAAATGAATTGTAAATGTAAATGATTTGAATAAAAATAAAGTCTCATTGTATTGTATTTGTATATGCTACGTAAATTATTATTTTAGATTTATAATCATAATAATAGTTAATCGTTAAAGATTATTTTAAGTTAATAGTTAACTTCCGTTTTATGATAGTGTGTGTCTGTTTTTTTTTAAGAAATTATCTCCTCTGTAGAAAAACCTAGCTTTCTAACACTTCAAACGATTTTTGAAGGTTAAAACTTTATTTGGGGAATAAATTAAAAAAGACTCTTGAATTAAATTAATTTTTATAGCAACAAAATTTGTCATTAATTTTGATCAGTATAGTTATTTTAAATTTGAATTCAAAGTTATTAAAGCTTTACAGTAATTATGAAATTAAATTAATATTTCTCATTTGAGATTTAACTGAGAAAATGTGAGAAGTTCATCACTTTCTCATTTAGAAGCATTGAGAGATCGAAATGAGAAAATTTCCTGGTTATTTGAAGTTTGAATATTTAAATTATTAAATAATTTTTTTATGAAATTCAAAAAATTACTCAAAGTATTTTAAATTTTAAAATTGTTCAACTCTCATTTTAAATGCAAAGATTTAATTCAAAAAATTTTAGAAACTTAACTCAAATTTAAAAAAGTTTTTAAAAAAATTGAAAAAGTTAAATTTAAGTTAATTCTGAAAACTTTATGCTTCTATATTGAATTCAATGATGACTTTCTTGATAGATTAAAAATAAAATTTTAAATAAATAAAAAATATGTCAGAATATCAATTGGATAACACCCCTTCAGACGCTATATCATCCATAAAATTTGGACCAAAAAGCTCTCAATTTTTACTGGCAACCTCATGGGACAATTCAGTCCGCCTCTATGATATCGATTCGAATCGCCTAAAGCATACTTTTAGTCATAAGAGGCCCGTTCTTGACTGCTGCTTTGGCGATTCGAATAAATCTTTTAGTGGTGGTTTGGACAAATATTTGGTAATGTACGATTACCAAGCACAAAAAGAAATCGTAATCGGATCTCACCAAGAAGCAATAAGATGTGTTCACCACTGTAAAAATAAAAATTTGGTAATAACTGGTTCTTGGGACAAGTTAATTAAACTTTGGGATACAAGGAGTCCAAGTTGTGTTGGGTCCTATGAGCAGCCGGACAAAGTGTATACATTAGACAATTGTGATGAAAAATTGGTAGTTGGAACAGCAAACCGGAAGATAAGAATATGGAATTTAAACAACATGGGCATGTCGGAAGCTAGGGAATCGAGTCTGAAATATCAAACCAGATCAATTAAGTGTTTTCCTAACAAGCAAGGATTTGTTCTTAGCTCCATTGAGGGAAGAGTTGCAGTGGAATATTTTGACATGAATCCAGATGAACAACGAAAAAAATATGCCTTTAAGTGTCACAGAATAAAAGAGAATGATGCTGAGCTAGTTTTTCCTGTGAACACCATTTCTTTTCATAATATTCATAGCACGTTCGCAACTGGAGGTGCTGATGGGTAAGTTATGAATATCTTAAGAGAGTCTGTGATTAAAATTTTAAAAAAGAATGGTTAACATATGGGACCCTTTTAACAAAAAAAGGCTATGTCAATTTCACTCCTATCCAACTGGAATCACGTCGCTTTGCTTCGACTCACCTGGAACAACTTTGGCAATTGCTTGTTCTTATTATTATGGCATTGGTGATATCGATCCTAGCCAAATACCAAAAGAAAATATTTACATACGACGCGTATCTGAATTAGAAACAAAGCCTAAGTAGACAGTTTTTTTTCTTGAGAATTGAATCAATAATGGATTTAAAAATTGTAAATAAATAATGGTTGAATAAAGAATTTCTAATTCTTATAACAAATTTTCAGTTTAAAATAATTTTTTTTTTTATCATAATTATAAGCAGTAATAATGTGTTTTTTAAATTTGAAAATAAGTTTTTTTTTCAAAAGGAAATGAAAACTAAGAAGTCAGCAAAAAATGAATTTTAACTCAAAAGAATTCAAAAAATGTTCATCGAATCATGCTCATTTTCTGATAATAAATGTCATAATCAATAGAATTTCTAAATTAAAATATTTTTTTCTAATTTCAAAACAACAATTTTAAAGGTATCTTGTTAAAATAAAAAATCGATTTTTGAAAAAAAATCAAATCCGCTTTTTCTCAGTTTATCTTAAAAATCAATAAATTTTCATTTAAAATCCTTATCGAATTCATGAAAGAACAAAAATCATTAATTTTTAGAAAATTAAAAATATAATTTGAAAAAATTCGCCTTCAAATGGAGATATCACACAATCACCTCCTAAGTAAACCGTCATATCCTCGTTATTACGCATTTCAAAGAGTATTTTAACAGCCCCCTACAATAAAACTTAAATATTTATCAATTTTTTAAAGATGGAAAAGGTTATAAAGGCAATGCAACACAGACAAACTGGCATCCCAATAAAATCTCAAAAATTGTTTCTGACAACCATATCAAATGCGTTTACTGGCGAAGACCTGATAGATTGGTTAGAAAAGAATCTCGAAATAGAAGAAATTGGTATTTTTATAATATTTATTCTTGACCTAATTTTCCCATGGAAAATTTTTTTAATATATCCGGGTAGAAAATTAGATAACATTAACTGAAAATTTTTTTATTCCAATTTTTTTCTTGGAAATGATGTGTTTAAGAAAATTTAGAGAGCTAAACTGCCCAAAAATTTATTATCAATTTTAATTAAGATAACAAAAAAAAATTTCTGTTATAAATACATCCAATTTAGCTTATATTTGATTTTTAATAAAATGATTGGGGTTAATAAAAAAAAAGAGTTGATAATAATTCAAAAGAATTTAATAGTGTTGACTGTCTGTCCAAGTTTTTAAACTGTTTTTAAACCCACTATTGAAGCGGATCAGATCGGTGCTTTTAATCATTTGCTTAGTATCTATTTTCTCAAAAATTTTAAATGTATTGTTCGATTTTTATTTACAAAATTCTAAAGATTTTTTAAAAATTTGACTGTTGATAGAATTTTTATATTTTTAAATATAGTAAGATAATTATCAGGTTCTCATGGTTAAGTTTAAAAAAATTGCTTTTGTATTTTAATTTTTTTCAATGATAGTTTAAAAAAATGAAAGGACATATTAGGGAAATGAAAGTTCTGGTCGAAACTAAAACCATAATGAAACTGCTTCTAAAATACCAGTTCTGTTTTGAGATCAAAACTTTGATAATTTGGGGGATATAACTCCATTAAAAAAAAAGTAGCAGATAAAAACTATTAATAATAAATAATTAATAATTCTATACCGAAATAATGAAAATGTCGAAAATTTTTTAAATATTTAAAAAGTATTCTGTTTTTCAATACAATTGCTTTAACTAAGATCTGAATTATTTTTTCTTTCTTGTAGGTCTATGTTTTTAAGGCAAAGTAAAATTTTTGATCAAATTTCATATTTAAAATTTAATCAAAACATTTTAAATGCGCAATTAAATTTCAATTCATTTTTTACAAATTACAATCTTTTTTCAAAAATTTAAAAATAAAGCTTTGAAATGTCATAAAAAAATAAAAATCTGCAATGAAATTTGAAAAATGAAATTTGTTCAAAAATGTGTGATCGTATTGTGCTCAATCGATTAGAGATTTTATGTATAACATTCATTGAGATTCATTGTCATTATCTTCTTTCTTCAACGGAGTTCAAAGTCTCAAGACTCCTCAGGTTAGATGAAGAGAAAAAAATGGTGCTTTAAACTATTTTGGTAGGCCCATCTTTAATATTATTATTTATTTGTATATCTGTACCGATCTAAACCTCCCTCTTTCAGATTAAAAAAAAATAATAATTTTAAATAAAAAAATTTAAAAATAAAAGGATTGTTGCTAACCAGGAATAATAATATATGAGTTTATAAAATTTAATTAAATTAGTATATAATAAATATATTTTTTAATAAAAAAAATAAATTAAATCGAGCATATAATTATTCAATTTAATCACAACCGCTAATGAACCGCTAAATCAACTGCATGCTTGAGTATGTATTCCTTAACATAAACTGGGAAACTATATTTAGCTTTACTCCAAATATCAGCACTCTTTTAACGTACCATATATTAAATGATTCAAAATATTGTTCAAACATTGATAACTTGGATAATTTAAACCATTTTAATTCAGTATTAGAAATAAAATAAGTAAAAAAACTGAAAAATATTAAAATTAGATATATTGAGATAAAGAGTCACAGAATACATATAACTATTTCAATTAAAGATATGTAATATCAAAAATAGCCAAAAATTTACAGTTTTTCAAAATTTTGGTTTCGACATGAGTGACATGTCAGTAAGCTTAATTATGTTTTCTTAATTTTAATAAAATAAGTATTAAGATTTTAAAAAAAATGTATTTTAAATTAAGTTTTTTTTTTTTTTAAAAAAGAAAAAGAGAAAATTCAACTTAAGAAATTACTAATTAAAACTTTAAATACAATAATTCCAATAATATGATTGATATGGCCTCAAAACTTTTGGCCAACAATCTCCACAAATCCAATTGTCACACTCCTCACAAGAAATCCATGAATTTTGGTCTTTGTCTGAATGAAAAAAACACATACATCCAAAACATCTCTCATCTTGTAATCGAATTTCGAAAATATTTGCTTTTCTGTGAATAGGTGAGTTGACAGAAACTTTTGTACAAGACGCTTTGCCGAAGCTATAACTCTTGATGCATCAGCTGGATGAGCAGCGCCTGTCTAAATTTTCACATGGTTTACACTTCTAATAAATTCTTGTACAACATTTTGAGAATCTTTTGGAAACCTTTTCGCCGAACCTGACAATCGCCTAACAACTAAGTTTTGCCTTTTCATGAAATTTCTTAGTCATCCATAAGATGCTTTAAAATGGAAATTTTCACTTAGTTCATCTTTATTTTCATCAATTAGTTAGTCTTTTTTTTGAAGTAAAAATGATGAAGCTGCAATTTGTTCTTTTCGCTTTGATTCAAACCAATTAAAAAGACAATTTTTGTCATCTAGGAAAAAAAGGTTTCTTTTCAGTGTCTGTTTCCATTTTAGATTAATTTAGTCGATCTAGTTGTCTTTTAAAATAAATTAATTAAAAAAAAAGACTTTTTATTTTAGAAATTATCATAGAAATATTAAAA
>QEOQ01000658.1:602795-658272 GCA_010279815.1 Brachionus plicatilis
TAGCTCGGTACAGATATACAAATAAATAATAATGAAATTATTTTTTAAATAACGTATTTGCTCGAATTTAACGACATGTCGTTATGTATATACCGACATGTTGTTAAATAATCTCTTTAATGTTATAAGACCCTGTCGTTAATTCACATATATAAAGACATGTACATACATGACATAGTTAAAATCGAGCAATTACGTTATAATGAAAAACAAAGTTTAAGTATTTAAAATGAACACCATAACCAGTGAATTCTACTGAAAATTTAATTTTTATAGCAAAAAATTACCATCAAATATTATTGTTGTACCTTTTGTAACAGTTTATAACATCATTTTGTGTAAAATTTTGTAATTTTGTAATAAAAAGTAAAAAAATGTAAAATTTCAAGTTGAAAAAGTGTCAAAAAAAACTAAAAAATTAAAAAAAAAAATCAAATTTTTGTTCAGAAAATTTGACTTTTTTGGCCGTCAGCATTTTTGTTAAGTTTTGCTTGAAATAACGTAATATTATGTAATTTTACATCGTTTTACGCAAGCTAACATTTCATTTCATATATTTTTTGATGAAATTTTATGTAATCTTACATTTTTTGATGCAAAATTACGCAAAATGTTGTAATATTACCCGTTCTGCAGTTTAAAGTAAAACATTGTAATTGAAAAAATTCATCTTCTAATTTTAAAGTTAATATTTTTTTAAGATAGAAAATACATTTAGACTTTCAATTGTTTTATTGAAAAAAAATAAACTTTTTAACAAAAATATTAATTTATAAAAGCTAATATTTTATTTCACGTTATATGACTTCGAATTTGACAAAAATTCTAATAATTATTTTGTGAAAAGATGAAGCGCTTCATTTGGCAACATTGCTATGCAAATTCGGATATTATTTTCAAGTGACTGAGAACGGTTCAACTAATGTGAAAGAAGACAGTGAATTATACAGATTTCAAGTAATCTCAATATATTTGAAAAGCAATAATAAAAATTTGATTTAAGTCTCCTTATTTTTGGATCTCCACAAATTGGAACGCTGGACACATTGATTACGGTAAATTAGAAAATATTAATTATTTAAAAAATTTAATTTTTTTTATTCAAGCTATTTATTTACTAAAAAGAACCATGAGAAATCAAGAAAAACATGGCTTAAATGATTTAGAACTTTCAATTCTTGAAGATTTAAGAAAAAAATTGGCTCATCAGTGGGATTTTGTGAAGATGCAAGCTGATGCCCAAATTAAGTAATTGACAAGCTTATAACTACTTTTGAACAAAATGTTTATTTTCTTGATTCTTTAGGGTTTTAAAAGACAGAAAAAAAGCTGAAAAAACTTTCCTAGATAGTCAGGAGCGAGCATTCTGGAAAATTATGCGCTCTGCTGTAAGTTTTTATCTTTATATGAACTTTTTCTATTCATTTTATCTGAAATAACTTTTCTATTTAAAGAATAATTCTTCATCAGTTTTAGAAGAGGATGCTCGAGTAAATTTAATGCAAGTGAATCCAAAATTTACCAAAAAAGATGAGTTTATTCGTAAGAAAATAAGTTTTTTTGAGCAATCTTTAAAGAATAGAGTTCGCACAAAAGCGTCTCAAGCTCTACAAAATCTTTGTGCATACAGTGAGATTTATTTTGAATATGATGGCATTTTTGGCCACTGTCAACCATCAAATCCATGGATCACCGATGATACAACTATGTGGGAAGTCAGTTCACCACTAGTTGAGCAACCAACTCAATTAAGAGTCAAGAAATGGTTATTTAGCTTTCGTGAATTACTATCTGATCCTACCGGAGTACGAGAATTTATGAAATTTTGTGAGGTCGAGTTTAGCGTTGAAAACTTAAAGTTTTACTTAGCATGCCAGGCTGTAAAGCGCGCTCCATTATCTGAATTGCCAATTCTGGTGCACAAGATCTATAAGTATGTAGTATTTTTTAATTTTTATTAAGGATCATGCCGACTTTGTGATCAATATGAATTCATTTAATGGAATCATATAATCATATAATCGAATTGAGGAAGAGTTGAGAAAGAGTCGAGGAAGAGTTGAGGACAAGTTGAGGAAGAGTTGAGGAAAGGAAATGTACAAGTTAGTTTTAAATTGTTTATTTATTCATCATTATCTCCTGAAAAAGCGAAACAAAGGAAACTTGAAGTTCATGATCATGATCAAATGATCAAAACTTAATTGATTATATTCTTAATAAAAATGATTAATTTAGCTTTTTTAATTATTTTTTAAACATAATATGTTTACTATTTTAATTAAAAAAAACAAAACTTTTTTTTTCTAATTGATCGTTAATTGTTTCTTCTCAAATCTTTATTTGAAAACTTTAAAAACAAGTTTAAAATCCGTATGAAGGTATTCAAATTATGACTTAAAATGGTATTTTAATATTAATTAAAATATATTACGGCGAAACAGAGTAAAATTTTATTTTGCTAAATTTTAAGTTATTGATTGAGATTTTTTTTTTACTTTAGCCTAAAGTAAAAAAAAAATCTCAATTATAATTATGAAAATTATTTGAATTTTTATCCGATAAAAATTCAAATAATTTTCTATCTAATTAAAGATAAAACAAATCATGTTTAATAAAGTAAAGTCATTTTTATCAAAAAATTGATAAAAAATTAGTGATGAAATCGAATATGCATATTCGAACCGATATTTGAATAAGAAGCATTTAGAATGAAAATTAGTTTCGAATTTAATTTTTGAATAATATACTTGAAATTTAATTTATTCAAATTAAAAATTAAATCTCTAAAATATTCAATTTAATATTTGAAAATAAAAATTAATCAAAAAAATGATTGATCAAAAAAAAATTTAATTAAAAACGAATTCATTAAATAAATTGAATTAATTTGGATACTAAAAGTGTTTAATACACCGCCAAACTTTCACCGTCAACACCACTTTTTCTATCATTTCCTGGATAACAATAGTCTTATCCATCTTACCAGGTACCAAAAAATAGGTGTTATGATTTAATCAACGCTATAAGAGCACAAAAAACTAAATTTTCAAATAATTAATTTTTCAAATATTTTGTTCAAATTTAAATACTTTTAGATTATTAGTTGAATTTATCTAAAATTCAAGTTGTTTTTAAATTAAAGTTAAGTTCGAATTTTAATTTGAAAAAAGAAAGTTTCGAATTTTTTTCGAAAATAAAAATAAATCAAATATAAATTCAAATTTATTTTATACTCAATTTTTTAATCGAATATTCTACCTTTTCAATAGTCTTTTCAAATTTTTTATTTATTCAAGTTTTATTTTGTGTCCAAAAAGCTAATTCGATTTCATCACTATAAAAAATACCTCTTTATTTAAATCAAAAACTAAAAATTTTGATTTGAAATTTGCATTTGATCATGAACTTCAATTTGCCCGAAACAAACACTTTTAAGGATATTTTACTCAAATAATTTTTTTTTGCAAGACATTTAAATTTTTAAAATGATTAATAAAATCAAATTAAAATTTTTCTTTTTATTAATTTTGGTAAATAATTTTTTTGGGTCAAAAGCCGAAACCAAATAAGTAAAAAAGACCATCACTTGGAATGCAATATAATTAGTCTTTGTTATTACTTTGTTATTACTTAATTTCAATTTAATTTCAATTTTTTGGTCGTTTTATAACAAAAAAATGTGATTAATTTTATACCTGGACATGATACGTATGATCACACCATTTTGTGAATTCTTAATCACAAAGTCGACCCTTTATTAAAATATTAAATATAATAATTTATTTATTGAAGAGAGCACTTATCACCTGAAGCTGGAGCTGAAGTAAATGTTAATGATATAATTAGAAACAAAATAACAAAAGAACTTGACAATCCAAGTAGAACTATTTTCTATGAGGCTGAAAAGCACATCTTTGAGTTGATGAAAAAAAATAGCTACTCAAGATTTGAACAATCAGAAATTTATAAAAATTTATTGGAAAAAGCTATTATTCCTGCACCCAAGAAAAGGTAATTGAAAAAAGTAAAAATATATTTTTTTTTAACTTGTGATGAAATACTTAAATAATTTTTTTTTTTATTTTAATTTAAATGAGAAAAATTTTTCAAAAGTTAGGGAACTTCTTTAATTAAAAATAAATTTTTAAAAGGTAAAAAAAAAATTGATTGATTGACACCCTCTAGAAATTAGAATCTTAAAACAATTAGTGTTCGCTTAAATTAAATGTTGTAAAGCCCTAGATTATGAACATTTTGTGTTTTTTAAAAGATAGTTCTAAATTTATTTTTTTGTAGTAAAATATTTCATTTTGTTACTTTGGATTATTTCCGTAATCGTGATGAAAGTACAGATGAATCTGATGATGATGAGCAAAGAGGTGATTTTGTGGCAGGAGGAATTTATGCTCCAACTGCCCAGTCGATTTCAGCTGCGGCAGCCGGTCTTACTTTATCAATAGCAGCAGCTGCAGGGATTAAAAGGCATTTTAGTAGCAGTATTGACGGAAAATCAGATACTGCTGGTTTGGCAATTCAGAATGAAAATTAAAACTTTTAAATAAAAATTCTAAGTAGTACATCCTTTTTTTAATAAAATTTAATTTTTAATAAATTACTAATTTTTTAAATTTGATATTTATTTGATATTATTTAGACTTATTTAGACTTAAAAGTCTAAATTAGAGTTTATCCTCAAGTCGCTATTTTTCAAGTCTTTCGACCAAAAAGTCAAGTCAAGTCAAAACTTGACTCGATTTTTTTAAGATTTTTCAAAAGATTATTTTATAAATTTATAATTTTTTGGTTAACAAAATGATTCAATTAAAAATGTAAACATTAAAGAGATTTTAGAGAAAAAAAAATCTAAATTCAATTTTTACATTAACTATAATTTAGTAAAAATAAAATCAGACAAAACATCAACTCAAGTTACTTTTTAACTTTTTCCTGTAAAAAAAAATCAAGCAAGTTGTGACTTGGACTTGACTTTAGACTTGAGACTTGATGAACAACTCTGGTCTAAATTAAACAAATAACTTTTTTTAGTTAATTTGAAAATGAAAAATTGAATATTAAAAAATTGTAATTGTAATTTAAATTATTAAATTGAATCTTGGATCAACATTTATCTGAAGTAGCATTAACTCGTCACAGATAAGCAAAAAAATAACATATTTATCTTATCTTCTAAATAAAAATAGAGGTTAAAACATTTTTTTATGAATAAACCAGAAAATTGAATTTGAATGAAAAAGTAATGATTTTCTGAGGAAAAAATCTTTAATAATTTTTTTTCTCATAATTTATTTATTAAATCATTAATTTTTCAATGATTTTGTAATGATTCTCTAAAAATCCTTTTTTCATTACTGTTAAGCTGACAGGGTAGCTTCAATAAAATAACTTTATTTATTTGTTTTACATTTAAACTGCTTATGAGTGTATGGGTTAATTTGGATAGAAATCCAAATAATAAAAAATAATTTAAGTTAACTATAGTTATCTTAAAAAATATTTTTTAAAAAAAATCACAGGAAAACTAAAATTTTAAATAATTAATTGACAAAATTATGATATGATATGATAAAAATTCTGCTTTTTGAAAACAATTTTTCAATATTTATTTTTTATTAAATTTAAATTAACAAAAACACTTATTAGAAGACAATTTCCAAATAATTTCTAAAAAAATTTCACTTCACTTAATTTATTATTTTTCTTTTTTCTAATTATTTCTTTTTATGGTAAAACTTATTATTTTTATATTTTTACACTATTTTTTATAATTTTACATCGCCAGAATTGGCGTTAATAGAATCTAATAAATAAATAAATAATAATTTTTTTTAATAGAAATTAACAAAACTTCTCTTTAATTTTAATTACCCTCATTCTCTAAACCAGGGCTCCGTCTCGTATTCCGTTTTCTTTTTCCATTATATGAAAAAACTTACTCTAAATTTATCCAAAAAATGACTGAAAAATATAAAAAAAAATTTTTAGATTAGATAAATTTAAAATCTTAAAGGCTAATAAGGTTCACACATATTAATTGCAGAATATTCTCCTTTATAAGAAAAAGACACAAAGCACCAAAAAAGTTTTTAGTATTACAAATAATAGGGCTGGTAGACTAAAAAACTGAGCATACCTCTGGTTAAGCTAAGACACATAACTAACGTAAGTTAAGTTCTAATTCAAACAAGGTTTAACCCGTTGCTCCGCTGCCGGAATAATAATAATAAAAAAGGAGATTAATTGAAAAATTTTATTATTATTTTGAAAAATTCTAATTAGAATTGATATTATAAAATTTGTTTATATATATTGATTAAATAATTAAATAAATATTTCTGTATAAACAACATTTATTGTAAGAAAAACTTTTACAGGTAATACTGCGCAAATATTATTTATTGAAGACACTCTTGACAAAGCTACGTATAATTGACCATGCGTAAAAACTGGTTCAGATAAATGAATACCAACGAATTTTAAGGTTAGGTATTCATTTAAAATAATGAATACCTAACCTTAAAATATTAAGGTTAGGTATTCATTTCACGTGAATTATACTTTTATTGCCCATTCAAGGATTGGACTTTTTAAAAAAAAAATTGACTTGACTTAAGACTTGAATTTTAAACAACTCTTGAATGTATTTTTTTGATTTTTTCTTTAAATACATACTTACCTTTGGTCTGTATTTAGTTTGTCGAGATTATTGTTTAATTCTAAATTGTAATTCAATTCTTCATTAATTAAAGGATAAGCTGGTAACTTTTTAATTAGATCATCTTTAAACAATCTTTTAGTTTACAAGTTTTGCAGTCCACTAGTGGAATTGGATACGGTAAAGACGGATGACCACTCTAGCCCTTATCAATACGCGGATCAAGACATTAGAATCTCTTATCATAGCCGTTGAGGAAGCCTTAGATCTATCTAACAACGTCATTAAAGTCCAGAAGAAGACAATCGACGCCTGTTCACGACTACATCCATCCAAAGATTGTCCAGACTGTGCAGCATCCCAGATCACATTCACTAATCACGAGAGCTACAATGCGGTACTAACCTCTTACTCTAAGGGGAACGTTGAATAGCTGAAGTCTCTAGAAACCGCAGTGAAGGCTGGTCGATCGCCAGGGCCACATCATAAAGAAGTTGATAGGTTTCTAGAATTTGCTGCAACACCAAGAAGACTATCCAATCACGACATACTAATGAGCGATTCAACTCCAACAACTGGCTCAGCAGTTGACTACGACCAAATATACCACAGCCTTAAGCAACACATAAATCAATACGGCAAAGATAGAACCCTCCCAAATAACCTTACATCAAAACATCTAAAGGAAATCGAATACTTACTCCTGATTTATCTGCAGTTAAAAGTTCTTAACGAGGAGACAGTCACGGAGACAAGAAGACGTATCCTGTTCTTTTGGAGGGCACATAAATTAGGATTCGCAGTGGCCATACAACACTACCCAAAATCTGATACAGAATCAGAGTTCTACAACACAGGGATCGAGCCTCCCTCCAAGTCAGCTAAATCATCTGAATCAATTGTGAGACACTACCATTACAATGTCCCAAGAGGAGGCAGAGGAAACCAATCTTCGACTCCAGTACCCAGATCCGAAACGCATAAGGATAGAAGATCCGGATCTCAGGAAAAGTGGAGAAAACGTTCTTCATCCAGAGGACGTAGATTTAACAAATATTAATGAGCCAACGTCGGTGATGAATGAAACCAACAACAAACCTGCTTCCGATGTAAAACATAGAGCGGTAGCTCTCGAGGGATCCAAACAACCAAATCTTTTCTATGAAGGAGACCGTAAAAAGCTCCTTAAAATGACTGGACAATATGGCCCATCTACATACAAGAAAGCGGACCCTAGGACTAAATTTAAATATAACCTCAGTAATATAAAAAATCTTACTTTTTCCCCATACAATTCTTTAGAGTTGTTCTTCGACACCTTCGACGCACCAGCCTGCATCAGGAAGACATACAAACATGGAGTATACATAGACACTGGAAACATAAAATGGAAAAAGAGTAACAGAAAAGCCACACTCACCTGACGTCGAAAAAGCTACCAACGCAATGATACAGCAACTTATCGACCGCAGCATCCTAGTCCCAGATAAATAGTCACCTTTCTTAGCCAACGCCAGCGTAGTGCCAAAACCAGATGACAAACCACGGTTGATAATAGACTATTCTCATCTCAGAAAGGTCATAAAGGTACCTAAACAATACCTACCGTCAGTTTATGAAATATTTAACAAACATAAATACTTAGCAAAGAAGTATTTCATCAAATTGGATCTGGTCAACTCCTTCTATAACATAACACTGCATCCACACACTGATCATGTCGCGATGATTAGATTCAATGGACAATTTTACAAATTTACAAGACTTCCAATGGGCATTCAGAGCGCCCCATATCATTGCCACAAAATTGTCACTGTCGTGGCTGACTGGATCAGAAAGAAGGGCTTCAATATGGACGATATACTAATAACAGCGGATCAAATAGGTAAACTTAGAACCTTTGGTATGAAATTAAGGTCGAAACTAAATTCAACGGGATGGTTCGTAAATGATAAAAAATCAGAACTTACTCCAAAGAAGAACAATAAATTCCTGGGAGCACAATGGTCCATGGACAAGCTACTGAGACCAAAAGAGGCATCTCAGAAAATGAACAATGTGTCGTATTTTATCAAAAGGCCGCACAAATTGAATCTCAAAAATCGGCAAGAACTGGGGGTTAGGGTTAGGGATTCTTCAACTACTTTGCAACATATGCAGGAAAAATCTCAACGTTTTCCAGGATACTCCTCAACAATACTCGAGATATAGCCAGAAGCAACCTTATGTATGAGCTGTATAGAAACGTCATAATAAAGAACAAAACTTACCGTATACCTGATGACCCAGTACAATACCATCTAGTTTCAGACGCCACTACCACATCTTATGGATTTATCAGTAACAGCAAGTGCGCTTTTGCGGGATAATTCAATATCCCGTTACCCATAACTTTAGCAGAAACTATCTTGGTACTCATCGCATTAAAACAAATATGCGACAACGCGGAAGAAGACAACATCTCCATCATATGCCAGATCGACAACATGGGTACTAAAGCAGCCAATAAAAAGAACCGAATGAAGTATAAATCACTTTCGGCCATTGGTAACTTGACACTGCGGATTTTCTCCGAAAACAACAAAATTTCTTTGAAACAAGGGTCACACCCGTCTATATTGCCAGCGAAGCAAATCCAGCCGATGAGATATACAGAATAAAATGGAATGAGTATGTTTACCAATGGATTCCCTATAAAAAATTTTTTAGAATCGAGTATGACCCAGGAAGGATCCTAAATAAACTAAAGATCCTCGTGGAAATGGTGCATCCTCTGGAAAACAGCTTTAGATAAAATAACCAGGAGGAATTTTTTGTCAAAACTGAAGCATCAAGGATATCTCTTTCTCTAAAGAGACAATCTTCTAAATCAGAAAAAGTGTTAGCAAAACGCTAAAAATTACCAAATGTAAACCCGGATGTCCATGTTGATGAAGTATCATTAGCCGACAACATCATACCTCCAGTTACAGAACAAATGAAGGAACTGTTGAATTAGAACTTTTCAACTCCCAAATGAGGGATCTATTGGACATTCCGGCATGAAGAGATGAGCTAGAACAACATGATATCGATTTTGAAGGTATCAGATATAAACAAACCTTTATCCCAACTTCAGAGACCATACAAGAGGATAACTCGAAATCTACTGAAGAAGAACAGGACAGCATCACTCCGAAACTACACATACTAGACAACATCGAAGGGACCTTGAATGAATCAGAACCAGAAAGCATCGAACTGGAGTCCATAAATCCAAATGCCATACTAAACGTGAGCATTGACCCTAAAAGAAAAATTTTGAGAAAATTTAAGTCACTTACCTTGGAAGATAGGTATCCATATCTCATGGAATGGCTGCAACCCATAAAATACCAAAAAATCGATTGTAATATTTCTTGATCTGCTGGTAGGCTTTTATTCCCCAGTCAGACTTCTCAAGTACCGTTTTGGACTAGAGGGTTTCGGATTAAACACAATAAGGTTTTTTAATAACTTTATTGGGACACGAAGTCCAAATCCAAAACCAAATATATTCTTATAAAAGATGGAAAAATAAGATCTTATTATGTTTTTAAGAGAAACTTTATAATTTGGATTATCAGGACATTTAAATGAACTACTTCGTATATTATCCGATCTTAAACATGATATGCAGACATCTTGACTCAGGCTGTTTTTGTCTTGCATCATTTCCAAATTAATGATTTCGAAATTCAATCGCTAAGCAAAAGGTTGTATTGAATTTTCTTGCTGAATTAAAAATTTGAGTAAAATTTAAATTAAGAGTAAAATAATATAAATATTACATTTTGTCGTTTTGGTGTGACTTTTTAGGCAAGAAACTTAAGTTTGATAAAAATAAATTAGTTAAATTAGGAATTCCTGGTATACATGGGAAAGTTATTATTTTTATAATTTTAAGAATTGAAGTTTAAGGAGAGTTCATTATTCTGGAAATAAAAAAAATTAAAATTTTAAATTAATATTAACCAATAATTTTTATTTTAATTAGAAATATAAAAATGAAAAAAAAAGTTATAAAAATGATAAATAATGATTTGTTCAGATTGTTTCGTTATAATTTAACAATTGTTTGTGAATCGCTTACTAAAAGATTTAGTTCATCGTTCGTTTTTAAAATTGTTTTTTGCATTCTTTTTGAAAAATTCTCTTTATTTGTTTAATTTATTCTCTTGTCTTGAGAGTGAATCTCTAAGCTATGTTAAATCTTTTAGATCTTGCTTGAATTTTAACATTTGTTCATAAAATTTCAAAAAAATCTTTTTGTTTGAATAATACAGAAGATTTTAATGTCGTCCTGAGACTTAGATGTCTAATTGAAATGATTTCAATTCAAATTTGTACATGGATAACATTTATCTTTATTCTCAATTAGAAAATACTTTGGAAACTAATGAAATTAATGACTTATTCCTGCAATTGGCGACTATAGCTCAGTCTAGGAGAAGTTTAAAAATGATGAGGAAGTTTTTTTTAATGAAATTAAAGGGGCATTTAAAATAATCTTTCGAATTGATTTTGATTTAAAACAATTCGAAACATAATTTCAAATACTAGAATTCAAAAAAGAATTTAATTTTCCAGTAAAAAATGTATTTGAAGTATTTTTTGATAACGCTACAGCTCAAAATTTAATTATAGATTTCTTTACTACTGATTATTTAGGTAAATCAGTAGTAATTTTTTTGGTTTTCTAAAATAATTAAATTTTTTTCTTAAAGATTGAAACCAGGCAGACAATGTCCTTATGACCAGTTGAAATAGGTTGATGATCTAAAAAATGAACTAATTTTAGAATGCTTTTTTCAAGATGGACCAATAGATTGGAAAAGTAAAGATTTATGGCAAATTGCTCTAGATCTAATTTATGAATTAGACCCAAAAATACAACTAAAAGAATTGAGAAAAATATTTTGTCAAAGCAACAAGCATTTTTGGCTAAAAGTAATCTTGAAATTTTAGCCAAAAAATATGGACATAAAATTGTATTTTTGTCGAAATTTCATTGCGAGCTTAATCCAATAGAAGGTCTATGGTATAATTGAAAACAATATATAAGAGCAAGAACAGATCAAAAATTCTCTAGAATAATTGAGCTTTTAACAGAATCAAGAGAAAAGTTTTAAGATTCAGATCTTTTGAAAATGGTAAATTAGTAATCCCTGGGACTACATACGATTAAACTGAAAAAAAGTATTCT
This sequence comes from Brachionus plicatilis, assembly GCA_010279815.1. Lineage (NCBI taxonomy): Eukaryota > Metazoa > Rotifera > Eurotatoria > Ploima > Brachionidae > Brachionus > Brachionus plicatilis. The sequence continues at coordinate 614,693 of QEOQ01000658.1, forward strand.
TTTTGACTTATTTTCAATTATTAAAATTAGAACACCCTTTTTTCAAACAAAACTAAATACCAGGGTGTAGAAAATTTTTTGCTCTTTCAGAATATAACTATATAATTTTAAAAAACATTTTAGTTTTATCTTTGAGTAATTGAGTCTGAAAGACCTACAACTTTTTAAAGGGTTCGTTCTTTTAAAACCCTAGATATAAATTTTTTTTTTTAGTCCCCCTAAAAAAATGAATTTAGGGTTTCAAAGGACGTAGTTTACGAATTTCAAAAATTAGAAATTTAGATAACACTTAAGTTTTGAATTTCTGAAACTTAAACTAACTCTTAAACTATACATGATGATTCGAATTTACACTAAGCTGAGAAATTGAAATTATATAAAGGCCATAAAAATTTGAGTCAAATATTATTGCACAAAATTTTTGACGCACATCATTGATCTCTAATTAAAAATCAATTAATTAACTTAAATGGATTTTTAAATCTATTAATTTAAAAATTATTCAATAAGTGTTTAATTCATTAATGAAAGATCGCTATTAACTTTTTGCTGACTGTCTGAGACTGAAAAATCTAGGTAATCTGTAAATTAATGTCAAATGATTCTAATGTCAAAAAATATTTTAAGAAAATAATGCTAAATAGATTTATTGCTAATTTAGAAAATAAGAAAATAGTGCCAAAAAATTTAATGTTAAAGTAATCTACTGCTAATAAAAAAAATGCCAAAAAAAATCAATTATAAGAAAAAAAAAATTAAGAAATTCTAGAGATAACTCTGAGTCTCGCCGTATTTGTTTAGAAACTCAGATGCTAATTGAACTTCCACTTTTTCAGCAACTTTTTTGCGTAAAATAAACATTGCAGCGTCTCGATCCTTTTTCGAAATACGTTTTCTTGATTCGCTCCCACTGGATCTCCACATGCGTTTTACTTCATCTTCCATATCCTTCGAGGTAATAGCAGCTGTGTATTCATCTGTTAATTGTTTTTTTCGCTCTTCTTCAGCTTTCTTTGCGTTTGACATGGCATCTAAAGTTTCATGGTTCATCAAAGAACGAATATAGTTGAAATGCGGCTCCTCTGGATCTTCGTCTAACGTATCTAGAAATTGTGCTGTACTTGGAGTAGATCTAGTTTGGCAATTTTCAGCCTGAACATTCATTTGGTTTGATTGCCAAGTTAAATCCGGGAGATCATGAATGGTTACTAGTTGAGCATACACAATCTCTTGATCATGGTTTCCACATTCTTGTATTTCGCTAGATTGTTCAATGGTTGTGTCTTCATCGTTATTAATTGCTCCTTCAGAATCAAACCAATACTCGTATGGATACTGAATTAACTGACAAAGTGCCAGCAAATAGTCATCAATGTTGTTTGAATTTTCGTATTGCACTTTGATTAACTCAAAACTTAACTCTTTGTCTTTGTTTTTTTTTGACATTTCCTGAACTTTCTGGCCTAGTTGGATGCGAGTATAATCTACCAATGAACAGTCTTGTTGAACTTTCAGGTGTTTGATCAGCACAAAATTTTGGGATGATAACTAGTTATCATTTTGTTAAGACCCGAATGGAAACCCTCGATACGATTATTTGTGCGTACATTTGAGTTGTGATGATTCCACTCTGAAATGTTCGTATTTTTTATTCAACTGGCGTTCAAAATATTTATAAAGGTTGTCACATTTTGGATCGTTTGGCATGTAGGATTTTATTTTTTGGAATCCTTCTTCAACTTTATCTAGCGGCAAGAGCGAGAGAGCTCCTAATAAATTAATAAATTCTCTATATTCATCTTTATGATAGTGCTGTTTTAAACCAAATTTTACTGCATTTCTAAAAACAGCTTGACGAAAGTGGAACCAACAACCTTTCAGAATCACATTAGGAAAGTGAAACTTTATTGCGTTAATGCTTGCATTTTCAAAATCGGCCATTACTGTCACTGGATTCAATGTGAAATTTTTCTCAATCGCAAGATCTTTAATAAACCCAAATGCTTCTCGGTAAGTTTTTTCGTCCTTAAGAGAAGCTAAAATGTAAGCACATGGTATCGTGGTGTACTCGATTGAACCTTTTATTGCTACGTGAATTGTAAATAGCTGAGTGAGTTGTATAGGCGATGCTTTAAAAGTGCCATCCATGAACCACTCCTCACTATCGCTCATTATTTTTAAGCATTGGTCGTCCAGAAAAATAATAATTCTTTTATCTGGACTTTTGTTGTCATACCTCAAAAATTGATTTTTGTCAGTTGTAAGTGAATATTCACCTTCAATTACAAGCTCAGCAAAGACATTTGGAATAGAAGGAAGTTTTTTTCCTCTTTTTTTATGGAGCGTGTTAGCAATTCTTTTTAATGGGGGTAAGTTGGCCGCAATCATTCTTTTTGGAACATTTTGTTCTACCAATTGACTTTGAGTATTGTTGTAACATTTTTGTATTGATTTTGTTATATCTGCTGTTACCTCTTTTTTTAGATCTTGAGTTGACTTGAGTAAAATGATCTCGGAGTCTGTCAACGAATCATGGTAATGCTTTCCATTTTGCTTCACTACTTTGTTCTGTTTAATACGAATGCTGGCAAAGCAATTGGTTTCACTACAGACATATCTTGTTGAAGAGTCTTTATTGTCAGTTCTCCACCAATATCGAAAATTTTTATATATAATTATGGGATGAGAGTTTTTTATATTATCGATACCGAAATTACTTGTAATATATATTATATCTTGATTCATTTTTAGATATAATGTAAATAAATAGAATGGAATAGAATGGTTTACTTATTTTTGGAGAGTTTAAATTTATATAATGTAAATTTGCGGTTTCTATTTCTTTATTATTGTAAATCAAAAAATTTTAAATAAATCTTGGAATTCAATCAAAAAAATTTTGTCATTGCTTTCATTAGCACTAGTTTCTTTAATTTTTATTCGGCAATAAATTCTTCATTTAGAGAGAAGACATTAATTTCCTAAATATAAAATTGGCATTAGTTTCATTATTTAAGAAAGAACAATAGATTCCTTATTTGATTTTTGGCATTTTTTTCTTATTTAACGATTTGACATTAAAGTAATTGACATTAAATTTTTGGCATTAGATTCATTTAGCATTAGATTATAGTAAATCAAAATCTATACATCGGTATCCTAAAAGATATTGCCAAAAGTAATAGGGAAATTGCTAAATTAGTACAGTCGATCCTCTGTATAACGAACCCCCATTTACAAAATCCTCTATATTACGAATAAGAATCCAGGACCCGATTTTTTATAAAGGAAAAAGATGGCTAATTTTCTTTGATACAACGAACCTCTTTATAACGATATCCCGATACAACGAACTAATAAAAAAACCGAGTTATTCTTTTCTTAAGAAAAAAATCTTTTTATAACGAATTTTAAAAAAATGACATCCGTTAATTAACACCTTGATAAAAAAAATAGTAATTAAACACTTGAAAATTACTTATTATTGTTTATTCTAATTGATTGAAACGAATGAAAAGCAAGTTTGCAAAAAGAGAAAATGTATCTCTCTTGAAGTCAAGACAGAAATTATAAAAAAACATACTGAGCAAAAGATAACCACTTCAAAGCTGGCCAAAGAATTCAACGTTAATGCTTCTACAATTAATACTATTTTGGGTATCCAATCATAATAGAATGTATTACAATAAAATCAATTAAGAAAGAAAACTAAAACAGCATTAATTAAAAAAGCACGAAAGCTAGATTAAAAGAGCAGGTAAAAATTAAAACCAATTAAAATAGCAATTAATTTTTTATTCTATTTATATAATCAATTTTTGTTGAATTAATCTGAGCAAATGATAAAGATATTAATACTTTAAAATTATTTATTTAAACATGTATCGCAAACTTCATCATGTTTCAATATATCTATTTTTAATTCAAGGTTTTTTAACTCTTATACAAACTTTTTTCATATTTCTATTTTACTTAACTTTTTAATTTTTAATTTTACTTAACTTAATTTTTATTTTTTTATTTTTATTTTTATTCTGAAGGAGCTTAAGCTCGGTACAGTTAACAAATAAAAAAATATTTCATTTAAATGAGCACAAGCCATATTTAACAAATGATGAAGAAATAATAAAAATAATTTTTTTATTTTGTAAATGCCTTGTTAAAATAGAATATTGCAAGTTTTTTTTTTTATTTTACATTTTTAGAAATAATTGCGTAATTAAATTTCAAGTTTTTACATGCTTAAGTATTGAGTTTAAATTAAATTAAATAACGTAATTTCAAAATTTCAAAAAAGTTAAATAGAAAAAAAACTTGCCATATACTATTTTTTCTGCTAATTTAAACATGCTAATTAATATGTATTGCTATTTTAACATATTCTATATTATTACATGTTAATTTAAAAATGCTATTCTATTTTGACGATTGCTATTCTAATACAGTGCACTAGTTTGTCGTCTAATATTGAAAATTTTATAATTGAAAGTAGCTTTACCAAGCAACCATCTATTACCGATTTTTTTCAAAAAAATTAACTTTATGTTGTTATTAATGTCCATCACACTCAATTTTCTTTTTTTTCCAATTTTTTTTTCAGAAGAACTCATTAGTAAAAGTCTCACCCAGTATATGTACGATGAAATGAAAGGCTAACAGGCTACATATTCTGCCATTATCTGTATTTGTAAGATCGTAGCTTTTAATTTTAAAGTTCCTTCCAATAGTTCGGATTGATCGGGTTTGATTTGCAGTAGAGTTCATTTTAATATTTAATCTATAAATTTAAACAAATTTAATTAAAAAATTCCACCTTCCATAGAACATTGTTTTCCATCATCACAAAAATAGCATTTCTGATTTTGTCCAACAATTGACACATCACACTTTAAACCATACATTATTGTTGGGCCTGACAAGGTTCCGATAATGTTCTCAACTTCTTTTGGAAATGATATTCTCACTCTTCTGACACCATTTTTCCAAATTTAATAATCAGCATTTAAATAAGACACATTAGTTGTAATTATCGCATCTCTTACCCTAATAATGCATATTTTTCGAACAAGTTATTTTACTGCTTAAGTTAATTAACTTTTTTTTTTATTTTAAATTGTATTTAAACATGCACATTTTTTAAAAAAAATTTTCAATTTTATTTCACTATGCTCTCTTTAAGACTTATCCGTTGATTAAAAATTTTATTTTATATTAAATAAAATAAACAATTTTGATATTATTCCGAGTTAAATTTTATTTATTAATAAAAAAATTAAAAAATATTTATTAATTTATTAACTCAACCATTTTACACCAAAACCCCATGGAGTAAAACTTAATTAATAAGTCTGCAAGGTTTTACGGAATTGAAAAAAAAATTTACAATCTAAAATGACAATGCCTGTTAAATTAATTTTAATGTTTTTTTATTAATCAAGTTTTAAATTTTTGAACGATCAATTTTCTGTAATTAATGTTCCCTTTAATATTAACCGTTAAAATTTTTTATATTCTTTTAAGGAATTCTTCAAAGTTGTTTATTTTTTTATTTTTTTTCTTAACGAAATAAAGCTATTTCAGAATAAAATATTTAAAAAAAATCAAAATAAAATCTAATTTACTTTTTTTGTTAGTGAAATAAAGAAAAACAAGAAATTAATTTTAATGTTTTTTTATTAATCAAGTTTTAAATTTTTGAACGATCAATTTTCTGTAATTAATGTTCCCTTTAATATTAACCGTTAAAATTTTTTATATTCTTTTAAGGAATTCTTCAAAGTTGTTTATTTTTTTATTTTTTTTCTTAACGAAATAAAGCTATTTCAGAATAAAATATTTAAAAAAAATCAAAATAAAATCTAATTTACTTTTTTTGTTAGTGAAATAAAGAAAAACAAGAAATTAATTAATCATTGTGTCAAAATATGTGTCAAATTTTTGTTTTCAAGTTAATATTTATCGTCAGTTAATTGTTACTTTTTCTAAATTTGAAAATAACTTAAAATTCCAGAATTCAATCACTTTTTTATTTAAAAATGTTTAGTTGATTAATTTTAGATTATTTAGTGCTTTTACCTACCATTTTAATGTATTTAAAATAAAGTATAAAAAGTAATTTTGACATCCCTTGTTTCTACACCACTTTTCAATCTCCTAATTTCACTTAAATTTTATTTTTCTTTATTCTCCATTTGTTCCACTTTTTTAGCAAAAGATTATTCTTAAATTGTTATTGTTAAAGTTTCAATTTTTTAAATCTATTTGATCATTTTTTTAAATTTCGCACAACCATTTTTTGGCACCCTTTACTTCAGTAATTTTTTTGCTGTGATTCCATTCTTTAGATTGAAACTTTCAATCTAAAGAATGGGCACAATTAGAAATTTACCATCATCTTTTTTTTTAACAAAGTTACAGCATACAAATTCAGAATGTAAAAAAAATTAATTTTCGATAAACAGTTTAATTTTAAAGACACTAAAATTGTCTCATTTAATTATAAAATATTTAATTGTGAATGCTTTATTTTCGAAAAAAAAATTTATTTCATAAGATGCTAATTTTGAATAATTATATTATTTTATTTTTGATTTTTATCACTCCAAAAGCAGAATGCTTGGATTGGAAAACTAGAAATTGTACAAATTTAAAAATTGGTCAATTTAGGTGCAATATTCCGGTAATTGACTCGGTCAAACAAAATGAAATTAACTGCAGCAAAAATGGTTTAGTTGAAGTAGAGTGTTTTCCAGCAAACAATATAATCTGTGAAAATAAGGTCTTTGACGGAAATACAGTTGGTTTTTACCGACATTTACAATGTAGGTATGTGACAAGCTATAATTATCAAACAACTGTCTTGCTCAGCATATTTTTTGGAATATTTGGAATAGACAGATTCTATTTGGGATATTACTCCATCGGGCTCCTAAAGGCGTGTACATTTGGATATATGTTCATTGGATATTTAGTTGAGATGCTTTTAATAATCACACAGTATTTAGAGCCTGCTGATGGTTCCAAATATATCATTGATTATTATGGCCAAATTCTTTACCCCACTAATATCTATAATAACAGAACAGTTAATGTTTCATTTGTTTAACAAAAAATTTTTATAAACATTTTTATTTAAAATTATTTCTCTAATTTGTTTAACATCACCTTAAATAAAAAAAATGAATAGATTTTTAAAAAGAACTATTTAAAAATTTAAAAATAAAAAATAATATTAAAAACTATTTTTGATTTATTCTAGTTTATTATTATTATTATTATTATTATTATAAAATAATCTGCAACGAGCAGTGCTCGCGGAGCTGGGGTTCTATGGTACCCAACTATGACAGATGCGATACATTTTTCTCTAAATAGAGAAAAAAAAAAAAAAAAAATAATAGTTTTAAATTTTTAAGTTAATAGAGTATATATAAAGAAAAATAACTAATTAATTGACATGAATCATTAATTTATTGATTACTTTTAAATTAAAAAAATTTTTAACTTTCAAGTTTAATAAGAAGCTTAGTCTTTTTTATCTTTAATGGAAGTACCCATAATAATGCCATAACCAAACATGCCAAAAAGCAAAAAAGACATTAAATGGTCATTTCAATAGAAATTTTATAATTAGTTTTTCTAACATTTTAAATGATATCAACAATATGTGCGAGAATTGTAAGGTTGAAATCTATAGACTTCTTAAATATTTAAACTCGATCGGTTTTACCATGAAAAAGTATCCCTTAGTCAAATTCAAATTTCCAGTTAATTGTGTGTTGTGTATTTTTAAGAAAAAAATATTTAAAAAATTCTTCAAATGATTATACAATTGGAATTTAATTCTAAAATTTTATACTATTTCTTTCAATTATTAAAGCAAAAAAAGTCATATTATTTAATTTCAAAAATTATTAGAATACTTCAAAAGCTAAGCTTACTGAACAAAAACTAGACATATTTTTGGAAAACTCGTGAAATTGTCTTTCGGTTTATGGTCAGTCGAATAAAACTCGGGAGTTATTAAAGAATAGATTTAAAAAAATAGAAAAAAAATTCAATTTTGGCAAAAGAATAAAAATCTTGAAAAAAATTAATTTAATATTCAAAAAGTACAATAAATTTCGGACTAAACAGTTTGTTAAAATTTTTAAAAATATTTTTGCTTAGTGAAAAAATTGAGGCTTAGTGTTTTAGTAGGACCCATCTATTTTTTTTTAAAGATCAAACTAAATTTCACTTTTTAACAGTTTAGGCTAATTATTATATATAGATGTTTTTATAAAGACTATTGAGCTAAATTGAAATTTTGTTATTAATCAATATTACTAAATAAAATAAAAAATTTTAAGATGTTTTTTGTAAAAATAAAATCATTTAGTAAAATTAGAGATAAAAAATAACAAAATAACACGTTGTATATTATAAACATTTATTTTTTTGAAAATTATATTCGATATTCAGCATTGTAAAAAAATTTAAATAATAAACAAATAATAATTTGATCAAGGCTATTTTTTTCTGAAATAAAAAGATTTGGCTTCGTTTACCAAAAGTTATTCAAAAGTCTAAATTAGTTTAGTTTAGTAATTAATTTTATTTATTTGTTCATATCCGCGCCAATTCTGGCGATGTCGTATAAAATAAAGAATAAAAAAAGAGAACTTTAAAAAAAGAAAAATTTTATGATTTCAATCTAAAAAGTTAAGTTTTTTGCGAATTACAAAATAAGTTGAGAAAAAGAGTTAATAATTAATTATTGGTGAAAAATGAATGAAAATAATTATCAGCAAGAGCTCTACAATTTAAATCACTTGGTACAATTAAAAAATTTAAATAATAGCAAAAGTGTTATCACATTTTTATTTATGAAAACAAGTTTAAAAAACAAAAAAAAACAACTTATTTTTGTAGACGATGTTTTTTCTTATTTAAAATTGATAAATGTGAACTTGGATTTTGAAAGATCGTAGGAGTTGGCAACGAACTGATCCTAAATTCTGCATTATTTCTCAAGCTGGATTCAAGAGCCGGAAAATCTTCGCTAAAATCATTTTTCTTCGCATAATTATTTTCTTTTCTAACCTGGGTCTTTGGTTCTGGCTGTTTGGCATTCCAAATCGGAGTTTTAGCATCAGTAAAAGTGAGCGATGGAAAATCGTTTTCGTTAATATGTGAGGCAGATGGTTCTTTTTTGGAAAACTCTTGTTTCTTGGGTAATTTGAATTCAAGCTCAGGTGAAGTGTTAAATTTAGCTGCTTGAGGCTTTGTCAATGTTTTCACCTCTAAGCCTTTGTGGTAAGTTGTTTGATGAAAATTAATTTCTGCACTGGACAAGTACTGACTGCAACCTGGACATTTGGTCAATTTTTTTGAAAAATTTTCCTCGTCATTTTTACTCACCCATTTTGATGGTTGACTCAATGAACTATTTTTTGAATCATTTTCTATCAAAGTGTCCAGTAATGGGTCTAAAACAGCGAACAGTTCATTTTGTTTGCTGACATCAGGAAGCAGGATCAATAGCTCCTGAATTAAACTCAAAAATTCTGCATGCAGTCTCTTTTTGTCCGAGTTCTTGTTGTTTTTGTATGCATTCAGTGAAATTGGTAAGTTGAGAAGCTGTTGGGACATAAGCAGATAGTCTTGGGCATTCATTAGGCCAATTCGAAAATCAATTGAATAATTTTTGAATTTTTGAAATTCACTTTTGTCAAAATGTTGAAACAAATCACAAATTTTCGAGTCCAGACTCTTGTTTCGCTCTTCATAATCCTGCGGCTTGATAAAATTAATAAAATTATTTCTGGCATAAAAATTCTCATAGCCTGGTGGCGGCTCCACTTCTCTCTCAAGCAAATTTTCCATTTTACTCTTTTCTGTTCTCTCAAAATTTTTGTCTTTTTTCGATGAATTTTTGGACGATTTGCCACTAGACAAATTGGGATGTACTTTTTTTGAATGCTGCAAACTTAGTCCTCTATTCCAAGTTGAACTTTGGCAAGAAACGGCCACTCCATTTTTTTCACCTGCAATCAAACTTGGAAACTCAGCTTCCTGGCCAAACTTTGGAGCAGGCTTTGATTTAATCAAACTGCCCCAATTGTTTTGCAATTGTGATGCTGGAGTTGGTTCTTCCACAGCCTCTAACACTGACTCTACTTGCTGCGATTGATCCTGCTCATTTTTAGCATAGGCCTCGGCGACATCTTGTTTCAGTTGATTTGGCTGGTTCGCTGATGAATCCGCGCTGGCTCTATGACTTGGTCTGTTGGACTCCCTTTCTTCTGAATGCTTGGCTCTTGAATTACCATGCCGCTTGTGTCTGTCTCTGGCCGAATTGGTCAAATTGAATTCTATGTTTAATTTACCAAGGTTTTTTTGCTCCAATTTGGTTTTGGCATGCTGCTGTCTTTTGTGAGCCTGAAAATCAAGATCGGACCTGAACACAACATACTCATGGGTTTGGGCGGCATTAAAGGAACAAGTGTCCAGTTCGCACAAGTAGTGGGCTTTGAGAAAGTGCTGTCTCAGCTGATTGTAGTCTTTGTAGTACTCTTCAATGCCATCGGAGTCACAAAAGTGGCAGTAATAGTGGTCCTTGCGAAAGTGACGGTACAATTCATCTTTGTCAAAGTATCTCACATCACAATATTCACATGTCGGATGGCCCTTAAAAGAAAAGTCATCGCGATCACCATGTCGCTTGTGAACAGCCAGTTCCTCTCTGGTATAGTGCTTTCTTTCAAATGTAAAGAGTTTAAGATTTTCCAAACAAAGCTCACAGTAAAATCTACGATGAACCTTCTTCATGTGGTTGTCCAGCGCCTTAAAGGACTGAAAGGGCCTGAGAGTTTTTGGACATATGTCACATCTATTGCACAGTATTTCCTCAAATTCAGACTTGACCAAGCTGTTATTTTGGTCACAAAACATTCCGGCCTCTTGGTCTAGAACAAGATTTTGACCAGTCGAAAGGCTGGGGTCAAAATTTTTCAATTCAATTGCTTTCTTGGTGCAGTAGACATTTTGGGAAATATTTCTGCATATGGGACAGTCAAGCTTTTTGCACAGTATCCTCATTTTGGCAGAGCAGTTTAGGCAAACAAAATGAGAACATGCATAGTAGGTATATGTGTAGAGCTCGTGTAGACAACAGATACAGATTATGGGCTGAGCTTCTGTATCCTCGCTGCACGAAATCAGCTTTCGTCGGTTGTAGATTTTGTTTTTTTGCTCATTTGACACTTGAATATCTATGACACTTTGTTCATGGCCTTCTGGCTGATCATGTTCAGATTTTTTTTCACTTGATAAATCATTGCCAAAGCTTTTTTGTGAGCTGAATTTTAAATTTTCATTTAAATCGGTGGACGAATTGGGCTGATCTACGTTTTGACTAGAGGAATTTTTTTTGCCATTTGGAAACCTCTTGTTTTTGTCAAATGTCTTCGAATTCATGTAGGCTTTTTTTATGGCTTTTTTTTTTATTTTATTTTATTTTTGATAATTTTTTGAATAAATATTAAAAAAATATTTTTGAAAATAAAACTAAGATTTCTTATATAATTGAAAGTGAAAATTACACAAAAAGAAATTTTATTATGAAATATATTTAGATGAACTGAGCGTTTCTTTAGTCTTAAAAATAAATTTTTGCCTTCAAAATAGTTGGTTGGTAAAAAACAATAATTTAATTGAAAAACTTGTGATAAAATATCAATGACTAACAGATTAACAGATCAACGCTTCATTTACTTCAAATTAAAAAAAATTTAAATTGTTTAAAAAATAAGTTGGAAATTAAAAATTTTAATTTAATTTCTTAATTTTAAATATTCAATTAATGTTTTTGTATATTTATCATGAAATTAATTGAGCATTTCTTTAGTCTTATAAATGAGCATTTGGATTTTAAATTGTTGATTAAAAACAATGATACAAGGTTTATTCATTTATTTAAATTAAAATTTGATTTTTCTTTAAAAAAGTTGAGAATCTTAAAATTTACAATGCAAATTTATACACTTGAAAACCCACCTTTTCTTATCGTCTGGGCCCGAAGAGTCTAAAAAAAGCATTAATTAATGAATCAAATCTATAAACGATTCTATTTTTTTGCAGCACAAATCCTTCTTTTTTATTTAATAGACTCATTATATATATTTTTTTTAATTTAAAAGAAGCAGTTTGGTAAAGTGGTAAAGATTCAAGAACATACATTTTTGGATGTTAATATGCTAAGTGACTTATGTCGAATATTCTCTGGTTCAATCTTTTTTTAAATAAAAAATAGAAATTAATATCGAGTTTTATTTATTTTTTATTTATGTGACCAAAAAAAAAATTTACCTGACCAAAATATTCCAAAGATCAAAATATTAATGTAAATTCAGTTGTCACTGGCTTTTCTAATGCTTTTTGAGTGTCCTTTGATAACTTTGCCTTTACAGTATTTATACAGTGGTGCTACGACGCCAAATTAGGAATAAATTTAAGTTTAATAAAGAAAACTTTTTTCTTTCTTGTCAAAAATAATGATTTTTGTTTTAAAATCAATAAAAACTAAATATTCTACGTTTGATATTATCTATTAAATTTTAATGTAATACGATTGCAAAAGTAACTCCCATATATTTTTTAAAAATTAATTTGAACATCACAATTTTCCCATGATCAATTTTTTTTTAAAAAGACGAAAAAATACATCATAAGTTAACGACTTAAAGCAAAAAAGACGAAAAAATAATTTAATTCCTTTAATATTTTAAAGTATTTTCTTGATATTTTGTCAATAAGAATTTAATTTCAATTTCCATAGAGAGTAAAAAATTTAATCTTAAAAATAAAAAATTTTCCTTTTTTGTTGATTTTTTACTATTTATCACCATTTTTTACAATAATTTACCGAAATTTACGTTAATTTTGGTCAAAAAAGTCAATCAAATTTTTTTTTTTACTTTTTCAAACAATTTAAAAAAAATTTTTATCTATGAAAATGGTTTTTTTTCGAGAAATTTTGGATTTTTTTTCACTTAATCTTACAATAATTATGAGAAATTTGCGATATTTTACAACAATTTATGTAAAATATGGTGAATTCATAGTATCGTAGCAGCACTGTAACTGATCACGCAATTTTTATAATTTTCACGTCAACACTTTCTGTACTTTATTCACCTTGGCCATTTTTTTCAGATAAATTCAAATTTTCAAAATACAAGTTTTTTCTCATTGTATTAAGCTTGGTTGAAAAAAATTTTTCTAATAAATGTTTAATTACATAAAAAAATAAAGTTAACGTATTTGCTCACTCATAGTGACATGTCACTATAGGCGAAAGCCTGGCAATAGTGACATGTCATAAATTATCGAACACTGGTTTTCATTTTCGATTTGTGACATGTCATAAAACCCGAATATAGACAAAAAATAGCTTTTTTTTTAATTTTTAGTACCTATATTTATGACATGTCATAAATTTTTTCAAATTTCAGAAATTAAAAGGGGGGACCCTTATCGAAAAAAATGAAAAAAAAAATTTTTCTTAAATTAAAATTCCAATATATAGATTTTTATGTGCTGATTCAGAATAATATAGGTTTTGTATTTTTTGGATCAACAATACTAAAGTTATAACAAAAAAGATATTTTTTGAAAATTTAGGAAAATTCTTAAAAATGACATTTTTCCCATTTTTCAGGGTACCATACCTCGAAAATTGAAATTATCCGATTACAAGATCGACAGTGAATTTTGTAGATCTTGAGCTAATTAAGAAAAATAGACCTCGGATTTAAATATATCTCTTCAGAATCCAGAGATACAGCCCTTCAAAAATTACCAAAAAACGCTCCAAAGGGGTACTATCATTAAAAAATGAAAAAAAAATTTTCTTCAAAAATTTTTCAAATTTAGCTTATTTATTTATTTATTTTATTTTTATTATTCATATTTTAAATTGAAAGTAAATAAAAGGTTTTAATCCATATTTGATTATTATAATTAAGCAAGCCAAATAAATGAACAGCAAACTCTAAACAAAATTTTTTTTTAAAAGCTTGGCTCAGATACTTATAAATTTAAAGAGAAATCGAATCTTTAGACAAAGAAAAGTCTAAGTTAAAGAAAAAGTTAAGTGAAATCTATTTTTAGATTTCAAAAACCATCATTTCAAATAATTTTTTAGCTAAATAGAAATAAGAAATAATAAGAAATTGAATAGTCGTGTCATAACTTGACTTGACAGTGATGATGTTTGTTATAGCTTTAGTATTGTTGATCCAAAAAATACAAAACCTATATTATTCTGAATCAGCACATAAAAATCTATATATTGGAATTTTAATTTAAGAAAAATTTTTTTTTTCATTTTTTTCGATAAGGGTCCCCCCTTTTAATTTCTGAAATTTGAAAAAATTTATGACATGTCATAAATATAGGTACTAAAAATTAAAAAAAAAGCTATTTTTTGTCTATATTCGGGTTTTATGACATGTCACAAATCGAAAATGAAAACCAGTGTTCGATAATTTATGACATGTCACTATTGCCAGGCTTTCGCCTATAGTGACATGTCACTATGAGTGAGCAAATACGTTAGTTTTCCATAAAATGATAAAAGCCAATGATAAAATAAAAATTAATTATAATTTTTTTGGCATCATTTTTATTTTTATTTTTTCTTTAATGCAGAAAATTAAATTCATTTTTACTAAAAAATTGATGATTTAATTGACGAATCAAGTGAATAATAGTTCAAAATATTTGAAAAAGCTAGAAGCTTCAATTAATGATAGCAAAAACTATAAGAAAAATTGTATTTGTATTGTTTTTTTAAGGGAAAAAATTATTAAGTTTTTATCATTTTTAACTCTAATTAGCCAAAAAGAGTGTAAAAACTATTCGCGCTATGTTAAATTTAACTTTTTTTAAATCTGATAAAATTATCATTATTTTAAATTACAAAAAAATAAATTTTTTAATAAATATTGAGTCATACTGAGCGAATCTCTAATCTTAAAAATGAAAATTCGCTTTTAAAAACAATTTTGTTCTGAAAACTTTCAAATGATTCTTTATTAGATTCCATACATTAAATTGCCGTTTTTTACATTATTATTGATAATTTTTGCAAATTTAAACTGTAATAAAAGGTAAAATAAAGTACAGTTTGAATTTGTTTGAATTTATATGGTCTTGGGGAAAGGATTTAGACAGCGAAAATTGAGGATATGTTCTAGACTAAACGAAATTCAGAAGCTTCAACGCATAATTAGGTGTTTTAGTCACAAAAATAGTAATTTTTAAGAAAATATCTTTGCAGACTTAATTTAAAAAATCAAATAAAGAATCGAAATTGAATAAAATTAAAAATTGCAGATTGATCTATTTTACATTACTGTAATGATTGGTTGTTTTTACTAATATTACGTATATTTACTTTTGAAAAAAAAACGAAAATTTACTACCATATTTTACAGAAATCAACGAAAATTTTAGTTAAATTTAGTAAATTCAAAAAAACTTAGATTTTTCACATTTTTGTGTTTTTTTTGTTGGTTTTTTTAGAATTTTTTTGTTTTTTTTTACGTAAATTTAAATTTTTATTTGATAAATTTTGTTAAAAAAAAAAAAAATGTTTTAAGTAAAAAAGTCATTTTTTCGTAATATTTTTAATTGTATTAGTTTAACTTTTTTTTTTCTTCTTGTTTTAGATAGTTTTTAAAATCTCGACACGCTTCTTTAAAATTTGAATTAATGTATTTTTAATGAGATATTTGAAATAATTTAAATAAACGAAAAGAACTTTTAACTTAAAAATTTAATTTAATTTTAACCCCATTTGAAATTTAATGAAATTTTAACTTAAAATTTAAAAGAAAACAAAAATAACACGAAAATTGAGAAAAATCTGTTGTGGCAAGGAAAAAGTAAGCGAAAGGCCTTTTTTGAATTTACTAAAATAACCTGAAATTTTCGTAAATTTCTATAAAATATGCTAAATTTTCGCTTTTTTACAAAAGTAAATTTACGTAAATTATCTAAAAATTCCAAAATTTTTCGAAAATTTTCGGAAAATTATGAAAAAATGTCTTTTTTTGTCACTTTTTGGTTTCAAATAAATTTACGTTATAATACGTAATTTTACGTAAAACCAAGTGTCACAGGACTACTGTAAAATTTTATGAAAAAAAGATGCCAAAATTGTTCGTCAAATGTTTATTCATAAAAAAATAACTTAGATAAAATATTTAAATTGAGTTTGAGTTTAAAATTTAAAATTGTTTTATTTAAATCAGTTAAATATTTTGAAGAGACAGAACATTTAAATTGCCATCCGAATCTCCAACACATATTATTTCCTGCTTAAAAATTTGAATCGCCTCAAGACTATGCTCACTTATCTTTAAACTTTTGATGGGAAAAAAGCTATCCAGCGACTTTTCTCTTATTTTTTTTGACTCATTCTCTTCTTTCATTTCTGACTGCAAGTCAAGAAAGTGCAAGGAGCCCGTCGCATCACAAGCTATGATAAAATTGTGTAAATACAAAAGCTTATTTAATTTAACCTCTTGGTCACTTAGCTTAAATGAGAACAACTCTGTGTTGGAGTCAATTTTAAATATTTTTATAAAGCCTAGAGATGTGCAAAAAGCCACAGAATCAATTGAGTCAATTTTGGAGTTGAGCAATTTGCAGTCGACAATTTTGCCATAAACGCTCAAATCCGAATGGATCACATTGGCTAGGGAATAAAATGTGTTTTTTTCAATTTCAGAGTTGAGCTTGATCTTGGTCAAAAAATTGGAATGTGACTTTTTCAATGACGATTGACTGCTCAAGTTTAGTCTGTACAAAAACAATGTTCCATCGAAACAGATAGTGCCCAAAAAGTGTTCACTTATGTCAAATGTAAGTATTGATGAGTCATGTGACAATTCTGTAACAAAATTAATTTTCACATTGCTCATAAAATTCTCATTTAGCTGCCATATTTTGATGGTTGAGTCCCAGGAGCTGGTGAGCAAAAAAAATTGCGAGCACGATGTTTGAATGAGACGAATTTTGCTAATTGCGTCATCATGAGCATCCTCAAGACAGTAAATGCACCTGTTATAATTCATATCATAAACATAAAAGGAATTGTTCCAGCATGAAAAAAATAGCAAGCAGGACATGTAGGAAGCGTCCTGGTCAACTATTTGAATGATGTCAACTGAGGACATGCTAAAATTTGTCTCATTGTGTGACCTAAAGATCGATCTGTCTTCCAAAGAGAATATCTTTATCCAGTTGTCATTGGAAACCGAGCAAACTAGAGGAAGTTTGTCCATTTGTTCTATAAAAATCAGCTCATTTACTTGAGATTTGTGTATTTTGCTGCTGTATCTCAAGTCCATTAGCTCAAAATTAAGCTGGTTCAATTCACTAGGACTGTTCGCTTTGTTGACCACTTTTTGCTTATCTGAATTACTTTCTCCTTTTCTTGCTTTTATTTGCAGAATTTCAGCTTCGTTCAGCAGCATTTTTGACTTTGGCAAGTGCGCTTGCTTGAAAAGCTGCGTAGGTATTTGGCCAAACTCTTGGATTTGCAGCTCCAAGCTTTTTCTCTCCGAATAGTTGGTGATCTGGTCCAAATCGACAGCTCCTTCGTAGCACAAATAATAAAATAAATTGTTTGCTTTGACTGCCTCATCGCCCTGTTGCTTAAAGCCCCATATTAGATCGATCCAGTGGTGAAGACTTGAGCTGACATGGGGGCTTTCCAGCGCATCGCGCATTTTCTGTATGAACTCTTTGGCATTGTTGTGCGCCCATTGTGGTAAGATGACGTCATTGACTCTTTCACCATTTTGACGCACTCCCAGATCTAGGTCCAAATGGTTGTTGAGGAAGTGTGGCAACGAGTCAGTGTCATAAAATTCAGGTATCAGCTCCTTTACATCGGAGTCGATTGTCAGACAGTTGCGCCATGTGTCCGCAATAGAATGGAAAAGTCTGTTTGGATGATCGAATTTTCCATTTTGAAGACACAACTGCCACTCGGGCTGCTCGCGCACCAAATAAAACAGGACAAAAGCAGGAGTAGAATAGTGACTTCCATAGAGAAAAGGTGGCGTTCCATCCTCGTGCCTGAACTCATCGAACCTTTGTTTTAATCGATCTAGTCTTTCTGTGTTCAGAGCACCAATTGGTCTAGAAAGATCTCTGTAAGATGACGGATCATCCAGATCCAACACTTGGCTGGTGTAGTCGCTCAGAACCCATGGAAAAACAGGATATTGGGTCAGATCATTGAAAGAACGGTCCGAAGTATTGTTCAGGTACATTAGGTACTCATAATTGGATATAAGGCCATAGCGCCATTTTTGAAGCATGTTTTCATTGTTGAATTTTTCAAAATTTATTAGCTTATCTGGATAGTTTTTGGTCAATTGGTCATAGAAGGAGTCGCGAAATTTTTCGTTTTCAAATGTTAAATACAAGTGAGGTAGACTTTTGTTGGCATACGATGTAGATAGATAATCGGCATCGCTGTTCAAGTACTGAATTTCGAGACCAATTTTTCTGAGATGGTACCGTCGCTTTATCACATATTTGATTTGCATGAGCTTAATTTTGGTGATGTTTGTTTCGGAAGTTTTCTCCGAGTCGTACAAATTATTGAACGGCTTGAAATAGATACACATGTTGGACAGAGCCAGTTTGCCCGGGTTGGCCACCAATGGATTTATCCTGTTAACATCATACTCAAATTGTATCTGCTCCTTGATCACATCTTCAAGCTGGTGCAGATCGAATTTAAATTGGTTGCGATTGAGGCACGACTTCAGAATAAGCTGGATCATGATTTCTTCTTGTTCATAGTCAAGGGTGGACGCCCGATGCAATTGAAGCAAAAGATCAAGTGATTCGGCGCAGTTGGTAAAAATGAATTCAAAATAGTGTAAATCATGGTCATTCTTTCTTTTGTTGATGGAGTAGGGCTCAATTTTGTTGTTGGCTTTGCAGCTGAATGTTTGCTTGACATCAACAGCAAAGCATTTTTTTCTCAGAATATCATCATCTTTCAGAGAATTTTTTACATTGAGTGAAGATTCATTGTGAGCATTCTGGTCATGAAAAATGTGCATTTTTTGGATAAATTTGTAGCTAAATTTTATTAAGGGGTAATTAAAGTCTAGCGGGTCGAACACAAATGACTTTGAGCAAATTTTTAGATTGCCCTTAATCAAGCTTTTGGGTCTGCCACAGTCAAATGGCGAGTCTGTTTCATGGTAATAGACCAGAAAATCTTCGAAATAGATTTCGCCTGGTTCGAGCAAAATTAATGAAAATCTGCTAGTTAAACTTTTATTAATGGAAGTGGCTAAATTTGTTTGAGTTTTTAAAAAATCCATCTAGTCTGATCGCTGTCTCCAGGTGTCCGAATCAAAACTACGAGTACTCTTGCTGCCAAGTGTTTCACCAGTTTGATAATAACCTTTAAAATATCAGACGATTAATTTCTGGGCCCAAAAAATGCTTAAAAATTTTGAATGATAAAAAATTCAAATTGAAATTTAAATATATTCATGTGATTTAAAACAAATAGAATTATAGAAATATATTATACTTTAAATTGCCAAAAGTAATGTTCATTTTATTTTATTTTATTAGAAAAAATAAATCAAAAATTAAAAAACCTGTCCAGGTATTTGCCCAACTAAGTGTTTGATAAATAAATTTTTAATTTGAACTTACCTTCAAGAATGGATGGATAATTTTTTCTCATGAATAGTCTAAACTCTTGGGAATCATTCATTCGTTTCCACAGCGCATAAGATGCAACAAAAGCAGCAACTTCGGCAATAAGAAAAAATTTGCCAAGAGTCAAAGAGGTCTTTTTTAACGAAAATTTATTTTTAGACCAAGAGGTATTAAAATTCCTAATTATGCTTCTAAAAACCATTTCGCATAAATTTGATTATAAATCTTGATTTAAAATAAAGTGTTGAAATCAAGACATCAAATTGTTTTTTTATAAATTAGATTAATTTTACTAAAAATTTTTGATTTTATTCCAGAAAAAATTAACTTAACAAAATTTTTGATTTTTCATTTTATTAAAATAATGCTCAATCGATTAGAAAATATTTTTGATTAGAAAATAAAAGACTCATATTTTATGCTCATACTGAATTTTAATTTTCTTCTACAAAAAATAAAAATGATAATAGAGTTATAAGACCTAAGTTGGATCTTTTTTGGGTTGTTCTTTTCCTTGTATAAATTCATTCTCAGAAACTAAAATCAAAAGAATATTCAAAAATAAGCGACAAATTAAATGAATAATTTCTTTTTTATTGCTTATTCGCTTGAAAAAACCATTAAAATTTTAAATTTTTTTGTAATTCAAAAATAGCTTTATTCTATATTTATGAATTTTGGAAATAAAAAACATATTGTTTATTTAAAAGATAAACGATTAGGATCTTGTTTAAATTTCGATGATAAATAATAAATCAATAAATAAATGATAAATGGTTTTTCATAAGACTAATTTTTATTTATTAATTTATTATTTAGCATCGAAATTTAAACAAGATAAGAACTAACTTTATCTTTTCTTTTTATAAAATTTTTAAAATTAAAAGAAATATTTTTGTGTTGAGTTACTTTTTTCTATAAAATTTATTTTTGAACACAAATTTTTGTGCTGAAAAGATAATTTATTGTTGTTGATGTTTTTTTCTTTGTGATAATCAGAAAATAATTTTGCTGAAATAATATTCCCTTAAATAATTATAAAATACTTTAAAAAATAGTCTAAAATCAATTTTGTTAATTTAGCGAAAGATATATAGCGCTGAGTCATTCTGTTGCATAAGTGGAGGAATATCAAGTGGATTTTAGTTCAGATTTATCGAATCGATAGATAGTAATATTTATTTAAAGTAATATTTATTTTTTATAAATTATATAGTGATTATATTTAGTTTTTTTTGGTTTAAAGTAATCAATTTTTAATAGTGAGAAAATAGCTTTCATTAAAAAAAGATAAAAACTTTATCTTAATTACTAATTTACCAACTTTATTACAAAAATTATTTAATAAATAAAACTAATCAAAATACTTGCATTTTGATATCTTTAAAAATATTTACTTTTTTTAAAGAATAATATTCTTTATACTATTCTTTAGGTAAGTATTTCATTGTATCCTTAAAAAACAACTGTTCGCATGAAGAAACAAATTTATCATAAGAGATAATTTTTTCTGTTGATACTTTTATTTTATTCCACTTAATTTTTAATAAACAGCCTTTTTGATGAAAAAAATAAAGCTCTCATCTTTTTTTTTGCCTTTTTTAATACATAATTTTTTTTAAAAGATACCTTTTCCAGTGAATAATTTTGTATTAAAATATTGAGAGCGCCTTACAAATTTTTAGATAAAGACTAACAATCTTGAAAACTCTGATGGCGTATAAGGTAAAAAGCAAAAAAAAAAGTTTTTTTGCCGCATTTTAATATAAATTCACCTACTTTGTAATTTAAATATTTAAATATCTTTTTATTAGATTGATATATTGAATATTTTTTAAAAAGACTGTCTAATATTTTTAAGTAAGAAAAAACATAAGTTACAATATTCTTAAATATTTAAAAAAAAATTATCTTTCTTAAATGTTAACATGTTAATGTTTGCATTTAACTAATACAGTCAATAACCGGTTATCCGGAATTTTTTATCCGGAATTTACGATTATCCGGAATCAATTTTCAGACCAGCACTTTTTGATTTTTTACTTTGAACTTTTTAACTTCCTACTTTTTAGGCTTTGAGCTAATTAGAACAGCGTATTACTTCCTGTTAAACCTTAATATATAAACATAAACGATGTGAGTCATTATGTTATTCTCATTAAAAATGACAAGACCTATGTATCAAGTCGCTAAGCCTCGCAAGAACGCTAGTAAAAAAGTTATCGATACTCCGATTGCAAAACGCAAGAAGGTTGTTCTTAACTTTGTTCAGCGGGAGGAGATCATCACTAAGAAAAAGAATGGGTACTGCCCAAAAAAACTTGCGCTAGATTATATGGTTGGCTTGAGTACGATTTACGACATTATCGCCAAAGGTTCAGCAGAACTTAGCAAATTCAGAACAAATCGTGTTATCCGGAAAATTTATTATCCGGACGACTTTGAAAAAAAAAACTCGAATCTCATTCCGGATAACCGGTTATTGACTGTATCTATAATGTAATGAAAGTTATTTTCTTACTTTAATAAAAAAAATCTTAAGACTTTTAGTTAAAAACAATATAAAAATATTCAATGTTCGATGTTATCCATTTAATTTCAATGTAATAAGATTGCAAAAATAACTTAAATTAATTTTTTTAAAAAAAAATTATTTGAAACATCGCATATTTTTTTTCTTTTTCAAAATAGTATGAAAATTTTTATTAAAAAGGCAAAATAATGCACCATTATTTATTCCACTTTTTTTTCTGTTAATTTTATATATTTTATTTGAACTTTTTTGATTTCTTTATTTATATTTAATTTAATCTGAATATTTTCAGCTCCCTAGTAAACTGAAAAAAAAGGAAAAATCAATGATTCCTTAAAAAAACAGTACTAATAAATAATAAATTATTTGTAAACAAAATTATTAAAGAAATTTTTCTTAGACGAATTTTTGATTGCTATCCAAATTTAATGAAAGTCATCGTTTATTCATTATAATTTAAATTTTGTGTTTTTTTTTATTAAAAACAAGAAATATTTTTCAATCAGCATTTATGTTTTGGTACACAAGATATAAATATTACACCGGTTTAAATAAAAAAAAGATTTTTTGATGGTTTTTAAAAGAGCTTTAAAAATACTTAATTTTTTTTTTAGGAAAAAGAAGAAGCTTTAGCTTATTAATAAAATGACTTAGTAAAAATATGGTTGATGTTAATCCGTATTATAATTATTTCTACTTTGATATTAAACTCTCGTCGGTTTTTTTTTAAGAATTGAGCAACGGTTTTCGAAACTTTTATTTATATTCCTTTTATTTTAAAACAATTTGGCCTAGATGAATCACTCATTACAAAGATTGAAGTATATTTTCCCATTATATTGTGTTTATTTTTTCGATAAAAATTTTTAAAATAAATTGGACAACGAAAAGACATAAAATTCTCTTTACTTTGACACCCACATTTAAAGTTAATATCATAAGAAAGAAAAATTAAATTTTTTTAAGTTTATTCTATTTTGTTCATTTAACTAAAACCTATAATATAAAGTTAAAATTATCAAAATTTTATTTTTTCGTAAATTTGCCTTAAAAAAGTTTGATTGTTAGTTTGGTCTTTCCAGGGTTAAATTAAATAAAGAATAAAATTTAAAAGATAAATTGAAATTAGCAATTGAGATTCATCAGGTATATAACAATGAAGAAGATCAAGTTTTAGATGAGAAAGTTTGTTTGGCTGGCAAATGACGTAAAATGAACAATCAAATTAATAATTTATATTTTTTTATTTCAATGAACGCCTTAAAGCCGATGTAAAAAGTAAAATTTAAAAATTAGAATTAAAAATAAAATAAAAATATGTGTTTGAGTAATTTCCAAAAATATGGTCTAATTTGAAAATGTTAATTTTTTAATTTCGCTTATTATCATTCATTCTGTGCTTGTTTCTTAATTATCCTATATAAAAATTTTTTCCAATCTTTTTAAATCGAACAAATCAAGCAATTTAATTGTTTTCAATTTAGTTAATGTTAACCATGATTAACCATGTAGCTAGATGGGGCATCTTAAAGTTGATAATCAATTCAAAAAGTTTATCATTAGATATTAAAATTAATCTCTGAGTTAATCTAAATAATTTTTATGTAGCATGCTTTGCGTGTTATTTAGATTTAAAAAATAAACTAAAATTTTTATTTCAAAAATATTTGAAGAAAAGATCGATCTTTCTTTTTATTATTTATTTGGCATTTAAAATTTAAAATTCATTTTTAAATTTAATTTTAATTTTGAATGCTAGATACAAATTATTTTGAAATAAAAAATTTCATAATAACATTTACAAAAAATTGGTTTAAAAATTTTAATTTAAAAATCGATTTTATCAATGGGTTGAGAAAATGAATTTTCTTAATTATTTTATTTTTTCAAACTACATAACATGTAAAACATGTTACATTAAAATTATTTAAATAAATTTAATGTTTAATATTAATATCTAAAGATAAACTCTATGAATTGAAATGATATTTTAAATGATAATCAACTTCAAGATCCCCTGGATGTCGATTCAAATGCGTTGAATTTAGTAACAAGATTTTTTTCTTTGTGTTTTTTTTAAATATCATCAATACAGATTAGTATTATTTTTTATTAAATAATAAATACATGACGATATAAAATGACTCTTTTGGTTTATTCATTTGTTATTCTTAATCCCTAATTTTATAATAAGAATTAAAAAGAGAATCGCCACCCTTTGTGAATAAATTCCATGTAAATCGTGTCATTTTTAAGAATTTAGGGCTTAAGCAGACAGAAAATTTATCTTTAAAAATATAATTTATTTTGCTCTTAGAATGTTTAATTAAAAAAAAAGGAGATATGAAGCATATCAGATGTTGCTTCGCTTATAAAAATGACGGTCTTATTTGAATACGAGAACAAAATAAGAATAATATATGAGTAAAAGCAATTAAAAGAGAAAAGAGTAAAATAATTTGAAGAATGATTTTTACTAAAAGTTTGAAGTAATCTTGGGTATATTTGTAAATTTATGCTTTGAACATTTGCTGAAGCTTTTTAAATCTTAGTGGAGTACAAAAAATAATGTTAATTTAAACTCAAATGAATCTCTGTTTTTTTTTATTTTGTAACAGGTGCAGAATACTTTTTTTTTCTTTAGCAAATTTTTAGAAATTTTTTTAATTAATTATACAGATTTGACACTTTTTAAGGCTTTCAGTTCATTGTATTTTAAAATGATTGATCTGATGCAGCAAAGTTTGTTACATACAATAAGCGATTGAGGTACAGGAAAATATACAAAAGCTATGAAAAAAACTTAAATGTAATTAAATATAAAATTATTAAATTTGTGTCTTAATTTTTTTTGGAAAAGTTTACATTTAGCCTGAAATTTAAGTACATTTTTATTAATTTATTAATATATCCTTTTATTGAAAAAAGAGAAAAAGAAAATATAAAAAATTTTATGGTTACCTAGTCTAACCCTAAACCCTAACCCTATTTTTTTATTAAATATTTCGCTCCCATTTAGTTCGAAAACTTCAAAAATAGTCACCCAATTTCCGCGAATTTTTTAGGTCATCCCTTTACCTCAATTAATTAATAATAATGATTATTGATTATTGATTATTAATTATTAATTGTTAATTGTTAATCATTAATTATTAATATTAATAATAATAATGTTAATTGTGTGAGGTCCAAAGGAATATACTAAAACATCGTAAAATCATGGCATATCCTAATATTATAAAATTCTGCAAAATATTCTCATATATACTTTAACATGTGCTGAATCGAATAGTGGAATATGTAAGACCTGTAGTTAAACTAAGAACCTTTAAAATCGTTTTTATGGAATTACTAATTCGAGACTTATTCACCTCATTAGACGTAGTCAAACTTTAAATATATCTCACTCAGATTCTTATATATGTTTATTCTTTATGTGTGTAAATTTTTTTGAAAACATCTTTTAAAAATGAAGGAAATACAGCAGTTTTTAAAATTTGGCTATTCTATTAACACATAACCACTTAAGACGTCGTTAGCATATACTTTTGATTGAAAACTTGTGTTTTTTAAATATACAATTGAATACTAAAGATAATTTCAAATTTATAAAATGTCAAAATTTGCAAATATTTTTTATTTAAAATTGAAATATAATTTTTTAAAACAACAGATGTTTAAATTTTTTATTTGTCTTTTCATAATGAAGGCCAATCGAAAATAAATCATCTCAACAGCTTTAAAATCTTTAAATAATAAATAAAAATATTCTTTTAATAAAATAAACAGTTTAATTTAAGAAGATGTCGGCGTTTTGTCCCTCATTTAACAATTAGGTCGTCTTCATCATTTCATACTTTTTATTTAATTAGAATTTAATTTAAATATGGAAATTAAACACAAATTTTATTTATTTGAATTGAATTAATTTATTTTTGATTAGAAAAATTATGCTCAAAAAAAGCCTTCTAAAAGTTGGTACATTTTAGTGTTCTTTCAAATTATTGTGCATTTATGTCGAAAAAAAAACAAATTTTGGCTACAGAAAATTGCAGCATTATTGTATTCTTTCTTGAATTATTTATTTAACACTCGTTTGTTAAGATAAGGTACAAAAAATTTTGCCCCAATCGCTTTTAGGGTAACATTTTTTTCCTTCTCTAAAAATAAATTTTTTTTCAGCAAATTTTTAACATTTTTTTAAAATAAATTATGGATACATGACACTTTTTTTGTCTTTTAATTCTTTCTATTTTAAAATGAGTGATCAAATGCCGCAAAGTTTGTTCCATTGTGTTATACAAAAAAGTTAAAAGACAAATTAATCATATTATTGTTTTTAGCAGCTTCTTTGGAGCTGCTTAATAAAACTTCTTAATTTGCTTTTCCACTTTTCTAAAGCAACAAAACAATAAACTAAAAACTAATAAACAGCTAGCTAAATATCCAAAGTCTACACATAGACTCGTTTGATATTGTATTTTGCATAAAAAAAAAGTAATTTAAAAAAGCTCTAGATTCATACACTCTTATATAAAAAATATATGCTAATAAATAGTGGTGTGGGGGGTCCGGGTGGCCGGGACCAACATAATGAATTATTGTTGTTTCATGTTCTTATTGGATACTAAAAACACAAAATTCTAATTTTTAGCTAAATATTTTGCTCACGCGCGTGACACCGAGTGCTAGCACTAGACGTTGAAGACTAGAGATATTTTTGGCAAAATATTAGTATAAATAGTTGAAAAACGCTCATAGTTGGAAAATTTGAAAATAGAATTTTCTTTCGAAATATTTTTTATTTCAGAAAGGAATTACTACTGCCCGCTTCGCCAAAACGCCTGTTAATTGACTTAACATTGCCAAGGCAAACTTTTTGTCTTGTTCTCTCACTTTCACCATTTCTCTCATCGTCGTCCAAACACCCATTTCAAGGCCTCTCTAATCATTTCCCCCTCACAATCAACAAATAAACTATTCCAATAAAAAATCCCATCATAAAGCATAATTTATGATAAAAACTAAAACACACAAAATTTTCATTAATTTGCATTTTTACACACAGACACAGAGAGCGGCCGTTTCTTGTCTCACGTGACTTGACTCCGCCTAGCATTCATAATTTAATCGCTAATCACCTGCTTTGTTCATTTTAGATTTAAAACGCAATTCATGCACTAATGGAATCATATGATCAAATAGTAAAAAAATTAATTAAAATTATTCAATTAAAAAGTGATGATAATGTTAAACAATTAGAAGATTTGTGGGAATCGTTTGAAAAAACAAATTCTAACGATTTGAAGCGATCTTTTCCCACCGATTGCTCGAACGGGTGCGACAGTGCGGCCAAAAAGCCCAAGCTAAACACTGCCAACCCGAGCAAACACAAACCCAGAGCTGTGCATTCAGACAGTGCGGACCAGTCGTCGTCCAGCTCGCTCTCGACCACCGGCTCGAGCTCGCTCAAGTCCCCGCAGCTGGATGACTTGTTCGACGACGAAATGTTGGACATGGACTTGAATTGTTTTGTATGCAAACAAATGAACCAGGACAGAAACAACAAACTGGTGGAATGCAAAGCCTGCGCTAAATTGTATCACCAAAAATGTCACAGTCCGGCCATTGATGAGACCAGGAACTTTGCCAAGTATCAGCAGGAAAATAAGATGTCGTGGTTTATCGAGCAGTGTCAGTCGTGCTCGAGGATAGCCAATGAGGAGGACGAGCAGACAAGAATGAGCCCCAACAGTCTCAGAGAGCCGACAAAGGGCCTGGCCGGCTTGGCCAACAAGTTTTCTGGCGGCAAGTTGACGCGGCCAAATGACTACAGAAATTCAAAGCTTTCAGCGAGTGCAATGCAGCAAAATCAAAAGAGCGTTTTCAATCTGCCTCCAATAAGTGTGAATACCAAAAAGTGAACTTGTCTATATTGAATGGAACTTGGTTGCAATTTTCGGGTCAAAGATGGGGGCATTTGTGGGTCGCAAGCGGATAAATCTAATGCCAAGAAGAGTAAGTTCAGTTGCATCTAAGCTTAAAAAACGCAGACTGTGTCTTTTAATATGTTTCTTCTTTTTTTTTGTTTTAAAATAAAATTTCACTTCTTAAAAAAAAACATTTACCCAAATATTCACTAAATTGAATTTACTTGAGCAATTTTTTTTTTATTTCTAATTAAAATAAAGCATCTGACAATCTTAAAAATTATTTACCACAAAAATAAAAATTTATTCATGGACGATTAAAATCGGGTCAGCTAGAACGAAGCATATAAATTGAAAAAAAAAAACATAAATAAAGAAAATGAAACATGTGGGAAAATATTGATTTAATTAATGAGAAAAAAATTATATAACTGATTTTATTAAAAAATAAAAATTCAAAATCCAATATTTTTTAACATTTTTTTAGGGGTCTTATTTTTCGTGCTATAATAATTTAATTGTTTGCTATAAAAAAATAATGCTATAAGAAAATTATTTTTATTTTATTATTTTCTGCTATAATTCTTTATTTTTCTAGTATAATAAAAATACAAATGTAATAAAAATTAAAAAAATAAAAAAAAAAAAACAAAGAAAAAAAGGTCAACTATTTTTTTTTTGGTCTTTTATGAGTATTAGACCCGGTTGATTGATCTTTTGGTTTATTTTTTGAGCCAGCTGGTCTTCCTCTTTTTTTTGCAACTACAATAGGATCAATATTTTCTTAATTATCTGATACTGTTACAACAAAATCATGACGATCGCTTGAGCCAGTTTCATCATTATGTTGTGTTCTTGCTTCCAAAACATTTGTTGTAATTTCTTCCATTGATTCCACATCATTTTCATCATCATCATCGTCTAAATATATATCAAAGGAATCGTCCATTTCATCGTCACTTTTGTTTTCATCTTGGAGTTCAGATGGTTGATATATTGTCATTACATATAATTTTATTCAAAATTCACTAATTAGTTAATGCTCAATTAATATATTGTCATTACATATAATTTTATAACATCGGTATTTTTATTTTATATCACAGGTATTATTTATTATATCAGATTATGTCAATTATATATCAATTTTATTTTTTAGTTTATATCATTTCCGTTAATTTTTATATCATTTTATTTTTTTTTTATTATTGCAAAGAATTAAAATATTATAGCACGAAAAAATATAAGTCTTTTTTTAGTTTAATAAAATATAATCAATTTTAAATTAAAGATATAATGCAAAAATTCAAATAATTTGCACAAATAGACGAATTAACTTTTTCACGTAAATTTACAAGTATTTTATCACGTTTATTAAAAATAAAATATAAAAAATACTTATAAATTTTTCAAACTGGAGGGTTTTAACTATTCCTGATTTAGATTCAGTCAAAGTTTTGTCTTATATTGTAATATTGAGAAACTTAAGAGCGTGAAAAATTAGTGAAAAAAAACGTCAGATTTGGTTAAAAATTGTATACGAAGGATAATAAATAAAAAAAGTTTTTGTTTTATTTATTTATTTTATTTGTTTCTGTACCGAGCTAAAGCTCCTTCAGAATAAGTTAAAATATAAAATAAAAATGAAATAAAATAAAATTAAAGGTAATAAAATGAGATAAAAAAAAGAATCAAAATAAAGTAATTGAGCCAAAAAAAAAAGCTAAAAAATAAAAAGGTAAAAAAAGCTTTTAAAAGTATTTGTTGAAAGTGATAAGCTTTTTTTATGTAAGTTTACGGAAAACTGCAAGGACACTTGTTATCTACTATATTGAAGAATTGAAAATTAATTCTCTTAAAACAACCGATTTCTTAATTAAACAAAGTTACCGAACATTTTCACATCCTGCACTTAAAGAAGGCAATTTTTTTTACGTAAATTAATTAAGCTTATTTATTAGCTTATTTATCCATTAGGAAATAATTATATAAATTATAATTTATTAATTTGTCAAATTTTTACTTAAATTTTTTCATTTTATTATTTTTATTCAAAATATTTAAATTTTATAACAAAATATCATAGGCACGGTTAAAAAAATATATTGAAATATTTTATTTTAATTCAATTAACTAAACTCGCAGATAATTTTTTAAAAAAACTTCACTTTAAACAAAAAAAATTATGTTTTAAATTCATATAAAATTCTAGAAAATTTCACGTTCTTATCAATTTTAACGTTTATTTACGTTTGTCTCACGTTAGCCATTATCACCGGGTAACAATTTAAGTTTTTTTTTAAAATAATTTATGTTTTAATTCTTTTTGATTTTTTATAATTTATGTTTTTTTTTCTCTCATTATATAAGCTAAAATTAGTAAAATTGACTTAATGTTTTTTTCTCTTTCCTGTATTTTTATTCTCTCTTTTTATGTTTTTTTCAACCTCACCCATTTAAATGGCTAATGCTAAAACGCGGACCGCGGTCGGATGGTTTTAGCAATTATCCAAAATGTTTTCAAGAAAATGATAAGGCCTTGACCTTCCGACCACTAATTATATTAAAGAGAAAAGCCTAGACATTATTGCAGAAATCCACTCGTCCTCGAATTACTCGACAATTTGATACACACTCAATATGGAAAAACACCAATCGAGATGCTTTACATCATTAGATGAAAACAATTACTATACTTCTTCTTTTTAACTTTTTTTAACGCTATTTTTTCTCTTTAAAAGAAACATTTCATTTTATTTAATTATTTAAACTAATTGACAAACTAAATTTTTATTTTTAACCGGAAGGCAAAAGAGCAAAGCTCAAGCCTTTTAAATCATTAAATAAACTAAACTAAACTAAACTAAATTATTGCAGAAAAATAAATAGTCACCTAGCTCTTTTTTTTCAAAAGCTCATGGCTGAAAAACTAAGAATATCTTTTTTTTTGGGAGAATTCTTCAATTTCAAAAAAATGATACTCATGACATACCGTTTTGAATTTTATTTTAATCATTTAAATAAAAATTAACGTAATAAAAATAGAGTTGTTTTTTACCTTTTTTTTTTAATTATTTAACGGCTTAAAAATTAAATAGTTATTAATAATAATAAATAATAATTTTCGATTGCTAAATTAAATAATTTAAAAATCGAAAAATAATAACTCTTAGCAAGTTTGATTATTGCATTTTTTGAAAAATAACATTCAAGAGTGGAACAATAATCAAAATAAAGCAAATTAAATGAGTATATTTTTACGGATGTAGTTATCTAGAAAAGTCTTCTATAAGTAAGTTCAAAATCTTAAACTCTTATTAATTTTCTGTGAATAATTTTTTATAAATTTATTTTTTGTAAAAATTATGAAAATAATACATGCAAAACTCTTATTCTCAATTTATTTTGTAATTCGCAAAAAACTTAACTTTCTAGTTTGATATTATACAATTTTTCTTATTTATTCTTTATTTTCTACGACATCATTGGCGCGAATATGAATAAATAATTAAAATAACAAGTAAGTTTTGAAAAATGAAAAAAATCAAATTATAAAAACTAAGATGATTTAACACTGAACCTTTAGATGAAGCAGATTAGACATTACCTTGACGAAGCATTTGTGATGTATTGCTAAAATAATTAGATAGGAGACCTAATAAACTATAATTATATTTTAATTATTATTTTAAAGAAATTCGTATTTTCCTAAATCACGTAATTTTAGGGAAAATTAGAGGAACAAATATTTTTAACTTATTTACACTTTTCTTAAAAAATAGCACTTTTTACTAAAAAATGATAGATAATTTAAGAAAAAATACCTAAATTTTGTAATAAAAATGTAAAGAATAAAATAAGAATAAAAAGTAATGTTTATTACAAAATTCTAAACTTCAACAATTTTTATTGTAAAAAAAAAAAATTTACATCAATATTCATTTTAAAAAGTTATTAATGTTTTATTTGAACAAAATTTCTTTCATTTGAAATTTTGATCCTTATCCACTTTGGAAAATAATAACCTAGTAGGAAATTTTGACCGAGAACTCTAGAAATAAATTTATATTTTTCATGTAAGAATGTAGAGAATTTAATTTTCTACAAGACGGTATGCTATATGTATCAATTCTTTAAAATTGAAGAATTTTACCATAAATAAGTACTAGTTTATTTTTTATTCAATAAACTATGAAGTGTTTCACGATAAAAAAGGTAATCTAAAAATCTAAAAAGGCCCTAGCAATATTTAAATAATTTATTATCTACTGGAAAAGCTTAAAAAAAAACTTTAAAAAAAAACACCTGGTTTAAATAAATGACGGCAGTTTTTTTTTACATGAAAAAGAATGTTTTATAAAAATCAAAAATAAAAGGATCCCATTTGAAATACAGAATTAAATGATAGGATTAAGAATAAAAATTTAAAAAATCAATCAGAAATTTCCATTTAAAAACTTTTAGTACATGAGATTTTAAAATATTAGAGTATTTTGATTATTTTTTTCTCTAATAATTTTTATAATCAATTTTGGAAATAACTTCTTATTTAAAAAAAATTTAAAATCTAAAGATTTTTACTTTAAAACAATAAAAACTAAATATTCTATTTTTGATGTAATCTTTTTCATTTAAATGTAATAAAATTGCAAAATTAACTCCCATTTATTTTTATTCATATGTTTTATGTACCAATTGGTGTATTTTTTCCAGAGTTGTTTAAAAGTCACAAGTCTCAAGTCAAGTTCAAGTACGGACTTTAAAATTTTGAATACTGAAGAAGAAATTTATGCTAAAATTGCAACAAAATTCTGAAATATGGCAAATTTATTGCATTAGACAACCCAAGAGTATATTAATTTTTTGATATGAAGCCTGATCTAGCAAATTTAAAAAAAAAAAATTCTGGACTTGGATTTTTAAAAAGAAAAAAAGTCCAAGTCCAGAATTTTTTAAATAAAAAATATTATATTTTACTGCTGTATTTTCTTGAGAATCTGTATTGTTTACAACAGTCTGTGGCTGAGGCCGAGTATTTTGAACTAAAGCCTGGGGTCGGGGCTGAGATTGAAGTTGGCTATTTAAATCATTTAAAACATAACGCCCTGATAACTGGAGTCGTTGAGTCTGAGCTTGAGAAGTTGTTACAGGAGTTACATCATTTAGATTACGATTTGACAACATATGTGTAAAAAAAAGGGGTCGTAAGAGACTTCCTAGAGATGAAAATGGAAAAATTATCCGACCAAGCAAATAAAATTTCAATTAAATACATATATTTATTAAATTTAGTTCTGATTTTTTTCATTTTTTTACACATAGAATAAACTCAAAAATTGGAAGAATCCTTAATTCATTTTGACTTATAAACAAATTCGAATTTAATTCTACATTTTTTCAATTTTTTTTTTTTTAATTCTGGAATAAACGCCAGAAATTTATTAGAACATTAGTTAAATTTAGCTTTTATTAATAGAACATTTCTTAATTTTAACCGGAATTCTCAAAAAATTCAAAAAAATTACTTTAACATGGTTTCGATGGGAACTATTCCATATAGAATTCCGGTTAAATTTCAGATTTATTCCTAGTATGCTGGGCAAAGGTTTACGGTATAATATTTTGTTAACAAAAAGTATTAGAATATTAGAATATTAGTACTTTTTTAATAAAAATAATTTTTCTGATGTAAAAAAAGACAAAAAATAAAGCATCAATACTATTTAAATAGATTATAGATTTGATTTACTAAAAAAAGAAAAAAAAATTTTATTTAAGGAAAAAAAGTGCTACAAAGAATGCTGCAATGTGTTGCAGTATTTTATCTAAAATTTTTTATTAACTTTAAATTTAATTTATCAAAAAATGAAGAATTTTTGTTCAATTAGTATTTGAAATTCACAACACCAACCAGTCCTCCTTTTTTATGATGAAAGGGGTTTAAACATTCGTCCCATATTGCAGAGATATTTTGAAGATTTTTTCACTCTCAGCGGGATTTGAATCTTCGATTTTTTGCTTGCATGACTAACACGCAGACCATTCGCCTAAACGGCTTAGACTGCCAGAAGAGAAATAAAATAAATCCTCAATTACAAACTTATTTCATTGTAAACGAGACATTTGGTAAGTTTTTTTTTTTCGAGATCTTTTTTGTATCCAAATTAAATTTTGTAACAGTGTTTTCAGACTTCTTTCCATAATTTAAAAATTGTTCATTAATAAGAAATTGAAAAAACAAAAAAAACACATGACACATAATAATGAGGCTGAAAAGAAAGCGCTTGGTGGTTTTCCCCTCAAATTATTTTTTAAAATAAATAAATAAATTAAAGAGAGTTAAAGGGACATTTTTTCAACAGTGATGGCGTTTCTTACTCTATCAAAATGCGTCTAGAAAACTTCAGATTTAAAGATTATAGTTTATTTTTAAATGAATTAATTAGAACTAAATGAATTTCATAGCTTAAAGTTCAGAAAATTCAATACTTGTTATTTTCCTCTTCATTTTACTACAATTGTAATACTTTTTAAAATTTTTATGACCTTTTTTCAAGATTTTATTTTTTCTTCTCCTGATGGAGGTTAATTAAATTCAAAATCTAAAAATTGTGACAAAAACCCAGAACAAATGTTTTATACAATTTTTAGAAACAAATCTCTGAAAATTAACTCAATTGCCACCTGAATGATACATCAATCATCAGAAATAAATATTGATAGGTTATTTAGAAAATGAAATGACGTGAAATTTCATACAAAGTTTTTTATACAAAAATAAAATAATTTTATAACTTTTCTAAATGTCAAAAACATGTTCTTCAAATGAAACAAATTTTTTATGAAATTTCGCAATGCATTTTTTTTCTATATTTACACATTTTATTGTTTAAAATAAATTAATTTTTATGGTAAGAAAAGTTTTAAATTTTTCTATAAAAATCATTTATATTCTTGAAAAAATTAATTTGTCAAAAGACGCCTTCAAAATAATTCTCGTAAATAACCTTGATAATTTAGATTGATTTTCAAGTTTTTTTTGTTAAACATTCTTTTTTGAAATTTTAGTACCAAAAGGAAAAATGTTATCACTTTTTTTCTAATTTATAAAGTTTTTTTATAAACTTTAAATAAATTGTTTTTTTGGCTACCGTCTCTCAAAGATTAGTTGTCTTCATTCATTTTTAATCTTTATAATAAATATTTTTATGACTTTTTTTCCAAGCTACAAAACGGTGTATTCATTTGTTTTAAAAAAAAGTTTCGATAATTAAAATTGACCATGGACGAAAAAAATTTTGAGTTTTTCACTATTTTTGTATCTCGTCCTCGGTTAACCCTGTAATCCCAATTTTTTTGCAGACTCAGAAGCCAGACAAAGATTTAAACACATTTTTTAGCTCACTTTTTTCAATTTTTGATATTCAAAGTCAACAACTTTATACCAAAAAGTGTCAATGTTTGTAAAAAAAAATTTAATTTTTTTTTTTTTCACTTGTTTTTATTAAAAAGTAAAGTCATGTTTAAGAAGTCACATATTATTTTTTATGTTTTTTAGAATATGAAACCAAAAGGTTAGACTGAAAATATATGTTGAATTATTTTTAAGGATATTTTTCTTAAGATGAAAAATATTATTAATTAAAAAAAGTTTTGTTAGATTTTTTGATTTTCAGATCAAAGAAAATCTGTTTTTTATTGCTACTTTTATTTGTTCATTGCATATAATTCTTTTTATTTATTATTAATTCAGAATGACAATTTATTATTTTTTCAGCATATATTTCAGAATAAAATAATACAAGTGGATTTTTTTAAAATTTAATATTTTTAATTTTTTTTTAAATTCAAAATTATCTATTTTGAAAAATGCCATTTATTAGATTCAAATATACCTTTAATGTATTTTAATGTAGCTTTTTTTTTCCAACTAAAATTGCATTAAAATTGAAGCAATTTTTTCAAATTTTTTTCTCTTTAATTTAATAGATAATTATTCATGCACAGTGTTTATATAAAAGGTGTAGAATGTACTAAATTACGTAATTTTACATTATTTTTAGTAAGCTTACATATTCTTAGGTGAATATTAGGGCAAGTTAAAGTTTATGATCAATTGCTGATGCTCAAAAATGATCAAATAAAACTAAAACTAAAAAATAAATTTTAATTTTTCAATAGAATTAGTGCAGAGATAAATTTTTGGCTTTAAAAAACTTTGTTAAATTTTAAAGTAAAATCTGCAAAAGTCTGCAAAAAATTATCCACTTAAAATATCATCATTTCGATGGTGTCCATTCAGCAAATGTATCTAAACATTATTTCTATTAAGAAATAAAAATTTTTTTAATAGTTTTTGTCTGATTTGACCATTAAGAGCATAAAAAATTGACCATTCACTTCAAATTGCCAATATTAGTTGATGAAAAATTAAAGTTCACGAAATTCAAAACTTTAGTGCTATCTGAATTTCACATTTTTGACTCAAAATTCGTAATCTACGCCCTCGAAAACCACAAATGTTAAAAAACAAAAAAAAAATTTTTTAGACCCAGAGTTCCAAAAATAGCAAACCCTTTAAAAAGTTGTTGTTCTTTAAGACTCAAAATCTCAAAGATAAAACTTAAATATACTAAAAAAGTATATATATTCTGAAAGATAATAATTCTCTACATGCTAATGTAATTTAGAAAAAAAAACAAGTGTGTGGCGGTTTTTGTTGGCTAAAAAAAGGAAAAAAATGTGTTTTTTCTGGTTTAAATCGTATCTCCTCTGAGGGATCAATTATGACCCAGTTTTTTTTTTTTTTTTTAATCCAGACAAAATTCTGAACAAATCTTTGGTTTTACTTTTTTATTTTATTGCTTTATTTTCATTAAACCGTAATGAATATTTAAATAATTTTAAATACTTTCTTTTTTAACCTTTTATTATTTTTGATCTTTATTTATCTGTGAAATCTCTTTGCCAAAAAACTAAAATAAAAGATAAATTTAATTTAGATGATCACATTTTTAAATTTATATGTTTATTTTCTACTAATTTAATGTTATTAATCAATATTTATTTAATATTTAAATATTTATTTATTTAAAGGAAATGGATATTGAAGTACAAAACGGAGATGGTTGGTCAAATAATTTGAAACTGATCTTTCCTTAATCACAGAGCGTTCGGTTTATAAAAAAAGTCATACCATTTTATAATATTTATTAATTATAAAAATTAAGTAGTTTACAAAATGTTTCACGAAGAACGAGTTAGCCTAAAATTACATATCCTTATCGACTAATAATCACGTAATATTACGTAAGCTTACTAAAAATAATGTAAAATTAGGTAATTTAGTCCATTGTGTACTTCGATCAAACAAAGTGTTAAAAAGCTTTTTTTCACCAATTATTTTGTTTATTTTTTTATCTCCAGTAAAATGCTTAATCGAGAATACTCGAGAAAAATAGCTTTAAATTTTTAATTAAAGATCACTTTTTTGTCAAATTTGTTTTTAAGAATCATGCAAATGGAATAACTTTATTTTTTATATTTTTTTAAGTATTATTTAAGTAAAGTATTGGACTTGAAATAATTACTGATTTTTATACGAGTTTAGGATGAGTCCAAATTTTGATGTAATTTAAAAAGATAAAGCATCATAATTTTTGAATTAAATATTAGAATTATTTATATTACAAAGGTGTAGCTAGGCCCCGGTTATTAGTCCTTTGATATTCATGGGTGTCATGAATCTAGTTGCTAGTTTGTTAGTCAAACTCAACTGATTGATTGCTGGCGCCAAGTTAAGAAATATATAAATAAAGTTTAATTTAAATAAATTGTGGTGATTTGTGTTCTGAATAGAAATTTTTATATCTCAATTACTACCATTAATACTACCGTAATTTCACACTATTCCCACTAATATGCCAAAGAGATCCAGTCAATCTACTCGGCAACAGAAGTTGTACCAACAAATTTTCCATCATAATTGCAGCCTTGAAATAACATTTATAAAATTCATAATTTTTTTTAATCCTTGTTCAATTATTTCTTTTGTAAATTTGTTTAGCAAATTACCAAATAGGTTAAGGCTTTTTTTCCAACATTTTAGTTACAACAGAACTGTTATCAACGGAGCTATTATCATTCATTTTAAAATCTTTCTAAATAATAATAAAATTAATTTTTTTTTCAAAATAATAGAATAAATGAATTTAAAGAACGTGAATTAGAAATAAAACATTGAATATATATCTACATTTTTATTTGTGTAAATCATATTTTATAATTCATAAGAAGAGTTAAAAAAATTTTTTAAAAATTTTTTAAAAATTATGTAAAAATAAAATTAATATCTTACAACTCTTTTAATCCTTAAAATATCTTTAAAAAAAATTTGAGAAAAACTTTTAGATTAAATTTTTTTAAATTATTATTTTAATCGTCAATCATAACAGTCTGCAGTGTAAAACATACTAGTCGGAATTTTTTAAATCTTATCGACAATGCAAAATCGAAAACTTACTAAAAAATATTTGCATAAAAGGTTACTTCGAGAACAAATTTAAAATAAATTTGAATGAAAATTTTTATTCAGAGATTTTAAATAAACAAATTTAGAATCCAGCGAATGATGATGATCCGCAGCTTGGAGCTTGCAATTGAGGAGTTGGCAATGACAATGGAGCAGAGAATTCCCAACCAGTGGTCAATGGAGCAGCTGGTAATTGAGCTGGCAATTGTGGGGTTGGCAATGACAATGGAGCAGAGAATTCCCAACCAGAGGTCAATGGCAATGATGGAGCAGCCAATGGAGCGGAGAATTCCAATGGGGTTGACAAGTTTAATCCACAAGACATTTTTCAAAATTTAATTTTTTAATAGAATACTTATTTATTTGTTTAAGTGATTTTTCAATATTTGATAAATGCCTTTTATATCCATTCTTTGCTATTGTCATGGTTTGATAAAATTTTAAACATCATGGTTGTTTAGTTTCTCTTTATTCATTTCTTTTGTTTATTTGAAATCAATATATTCAATCGATGCTATATCGATTTGATATTTTTATGTTTCTTTGCTTTGTTTTTCTAAATGTCTTTAGAATGCTTTTTTGTTTTACATTGTTTTATCATATCCACACACACACCATCGTTTCTTGTTTTATCTTATACACCTATATGATGATTTTACAATGGTTGCTGAGTTTTTATTTTCTTTGTTTTCTAAATCTTCAAATGAATTCTGTTGTCTCTCTTTTCTTTCAAATAATTTTGATTAAACTTTATTTTTTCAAATAATAATTGCTGCAAATCTTTATGCCACAGCTTTTATTTTATTTTAAAAATTTTAACTTTTTTCATCAGAAAGTAAACCTTAAATTCATATTTGGTCACTAACTAAATACAAAAAAAGAATATATTTAAGTAAATTAATCTCAAAAAAGACCATTTAAAGAAATTCAATTTGAAATAGTTATACGTTTGCGGCTGTGAAATAGATGCAATCAAGGAATTTGAGAAAGTTGTCATAACTGTTCTTTTTTTTAATTAATTAATAAAACCTCCCCTCAAATCCGGAGATTACAAAAAATTTTTTTGACGACTCAATTGCCTTAGAAACTAACGAAAAACAACCATATGAGTTAAAGAAGGTGGTCCTCTAAAGATACAAAGCCTTAACACAGGATTAGTCCGTTATACTTATGTTATATTCCTCCTAATCAAAGAACTTAATAAGCAAAAAAAAATATCGAATTAGAAATGAAATAAAATTTAATGCATACAAAACGCAACTCATAATATTCGGGAAAGAAATATAAATGTTAGAAAGAAAACCGAAGATAAACAATGGATGGATAAACGTTGTTGAAAATATGAAATACCCATGCGTGTTTCTAAAAAGGAAATACTATAACAAAGACCAAATTGAAATTATTTAAAGTATTAAATCAACCTTTTAAGCGATGGCATCATTTAAACATCTCCATACTGAAAATCAACAACTAAATGTCAAGATAAAAATCCGATAAATAATACAACAACAAAGAACACAATTATCAAAAGAATGTTGAACTTAAATAGAAACTCGCACTTTATAAATCTACTTTTAGCTCTTGGTCTTGAAAGAATGGTACAAAAACTGATGAAAGAATAACAAGGATTTTTAAAAAAGACCTGTTAATAATTAGCTGACAAAACAAATACTTGAAATATTAGAAGAATGCGAAAGTGAGACTAAAAAATTTAGCAATAAATCAAGCCTAAAGAAAATAGCTGAGCATTTAAAATGTGATGAACTGGATTATAATATCTTAATTCCCCTTAAAATGAAAGAACTCTCCAAACAAATAAATAGTGGTATATCTTTATGTTTATGCTGGTAGAACTAACCAAACAATACAAAGAGAAACTTGGAAAAAAAAGAATAGGAAAAAAATTATAACGAGAAAGAACGCCCATTGTTGAAAGATTTGGGATCTACTTTGGTTTGACTTCTTTGCCTATTTTTTCCTAGTTCGACTAGATCGTGACCTTAGTACTTGAGTGGTATGGTCGTGGAATATAGAAGCGTCTTATCTGAAAAAAGAAATTTTGTGAATTAAAAACTTGAATAATAATCTAAAAATTAAAGAAAGAAAAAATTTATGAGAATTTAAAATTCTCTATCGAATATTACTGTTCTTTAGTCTTACATTTTTTTTTGTACTGATTGTTTCATTTTTTTATCTTATATATTTTTTTTTTACATCACCTACAATAAATGATTGAATAAATAAATAAATTAATAAAAAAGAAATTCTATTTGAAAAAGCAAAAAGTTAAAAAAAAAATCATTTTTTCGTCGATTTAAGATAAAAATTGGGGGCTTTACCAATTTATTTGGCAGCAAGTTCCAGATGCTATAGGTTTTGTTAAGAGAAAATTTATTTCTATTTTGGAGCTTCAAAATTTCTTTTTGTTATTTGAAGCAATGACTTTTTCCTTGTTTTTTGTTACATCAAAATTGTGCTTTTTTCAGCCAATTAAATTCCATTGATGAACTTGTTTAATTGAATTAGGTCCCCTCTTGTTCATCATGCACCAGATTTGAAATATTCAGAGCTTTCTGTTTAATCTGCTTTCATACGGTTTGCTTCCAATTAGAGAAAAAAAATTCGTAGCTCTGTCTACCGGAACAATTTTTTATAATGATGCGATCTAACATTTAAGTTGCTTTGTTTGTAGACTCTATTTATTTTCCCATTTCAGATTTGTATTGAAAACAACTCCAAGATCTCTTACAGATTCTGAAGTTGATAAATTCTTACCATTAACAAAATAAGGAAAATATCTGTTTTTCTATTTTTTAAATCTAAATCTGATTTTAGTATCGCCAACCTTTTTCTGAACATTTTTGAAAAGGAACAGCTGAATATAAATTATTTATTTTAAGACAAACAAGTTCCCTTTTTGGAGGTTTTATTAATCCTTGAATTAAGTGAAACATCTTTTCATCTTCTGCTTTGAATGAAATTTTATCAGGAAGAGTTATAAATCTACTTATATTGTTTTCAATCGATAGACCCTGCCTATTTCTTAAGTATATTAATTAAGATCGAATTTTTTGATCATGATTAATATTGCTGAAAGTTTCCTGAAAGATCCAATTTCGACCAATTAAAAGTACAAATAAAAAAATAGGCATTTATCCTAAAAGTAAATTTTATATTTTGTAAATAAATTAAATATTCATTTTATCGGCCAATATTTTCAATTAATTAAGAAATTAACAAATTAATTTCAATAATTACAAATAATATTTATTTATTCAAAACTTTTAAGTGTTTATTATAAACACTTAAGAATTACTGAAACGATAAATCTAACAGTTATATTTTGTTAAATAAGATTTTCCCATTTTGTCGATAAATTTGCTTTGATTTTAATTAAAATCATTAGAATCTTTTAGAAAAGGGTAGTTTATATTTTAAAAACCCATAATAGTTTTCATGATATGAATTAGTTCCATATTTATCATGTTTATAACCTTATTTTTGAGTGATTTGCAGACTTGGGCAAAAGTCATTTGACTTGACTTTAAAATGACTTTTTTTTTTGACTTTTCCCCAAGTCTGGTGATTTGATTCCTTTTTTAAGCTTGTCTCACAATAACTCGTTTTTCGCATTGAAGTGTTAATGTCTTGTTTGTTTATCTTTTAAGATTAATTGTTTAATGGTAAGACGGACTAAAAATCTTTGCTTTTTGCAGCTAAAATTGTAGAATCCAGCGTCAACTTATAGATTTTTGTTAGTTCATCAAATTTAAAAGCTAATGATTTGGCATTCAAATGATACATATTTTTTATTTATTTAGGGCTTTTGGAAGTTAGTTTTTTAAGATATTTTAAACAATCATGTTTAATTAA
Source organism: Brachionus plicatilis (assembly GCA_010279815.1). NCBI lineage: Eukaryota > Metazoa > Rotifera > Eurotatoria > Ploima > Brachionidae > Brachionus > Brachionus plicatilis. The sequence goes on from QEOQ01000658.1 coordinate 657,312, forward strand.
AAATTAAAAAAAAAACGCCACTTTTTCTTTTTAATATATATTTTATATAATATTTATATTATTTTATTTAAATTTATAATATTAATTGAATAAATTTTGTTGTCTAGATAAGAACATAAGACCTGAAGGGTCTTTTATTATTAACTCATCGTATATTTTTGAAAAGTTAAATTCTCCGATAAGTGCACCTAGTCAAAAATAAATAAATAATTTTAGAGGCATGTTATTTTTTATTAACATTGATTTTGAGAAATAAATTGTTAAAGATAGCCAAAGTCCGTAAAAAATGTTACCAAATACAAATTTTAAATCAAACACACTGCAAGGCTGAGCCGTGAAAAAGTGCTGACAGCTTTTTCCCTTGGCAATAGAAAAGAAGTGAAATTAACATGATGATTATTGCGTTTTGAGTTTTAAAAAAAACATTTACCTAAAATTTATTAAAAAAATGAAATATTTTTCAGTTTTTTGCTATTTGAAACAGAATTTCTTTTTATGGTTTGAGCTAGTAGCCAAAAATGACTGAAGGTTTACTTTCAGATGAAAATCAGAGTTGTTTTAAAAATCCCAATAAAAGGTCTTTGTTATTAAAATTAAGTCCAAGTCCAGACATTTTTTTTAAAATTTGGTAGATCAGGCTTCAAATCAAAACATTCATATACACTTGGGTTGTCTAATGCAATAGTTTTGCCATATATCAAAATTTTGTTGCATTTTTAACATAAATTTCTACTTCAGTATTCAAAATTATAAAGCCTGGTCTTGGACTTTTGCATGAAAATTTAAATAAAATGACTGAACTTGGAATGACGAATCTTTGTATCCAGATTTTTTGATTCTATTTCATTTATAAGGCATTCGACGTATATTCAGCAAAGCTTTAGTGATAGAGGACCACCTTCTTTAACTCATATGGTTGTTTTTCGTTAGTTTCTAAGGCAATTGAGTCGTCAAAAAAATT
>QEOQ01000658.1:662805-867407 GCA_010279815.1 Brachionus plicatilis
GGCCTTAATAATCAAGATATTAAATTGATTGAACAAGAATATTTGCAAAAAAAATATTGTTAATTAATTAAAGTTAGACCAAAATTAATTTCAACCAAAGATGATAAGTAAAATTATAATATTGTTTTTCACAAAATAAAAAAAAATATTTAAATTCAAAATCTGAGATGCCCAAGGATGAACAATCGTTATTTGATTTAAAGTTGCTTATTTACATTCATTCAATAAAATAAAAATATTGATTTTCTATGGGTTACTTGTTTCAAGACAAGAACATTGAAATCAATGGCCTTAATAATCAAGATATTAAGTTGATTGAACAAGCATATTTGCAAAAAAAATATTGTTGATTAATTAAAGTTAGACCAAAATTAATTTCAACAGGAGATGATGAGTAAAATTAAAATATTGTTTTTCACAAAATAAAAAAAAATATTTAAATTCAAAATCTGAGATGCCCAGGGATGAACAATCGTTATTTGATTTAAAGTTGCTTATATACATTTATTCAATAAAATAAAAATATTGATTTTCTATGGGTTACTTGTTTCAAGACAAGAACATTGAAATCAATGGCCTTAATAATCAAGATATTAAGTTGATTGAACAAGCATATTTGCAAAAAAAATATTGTTGATTAATTAAAGTAAGACCAAAATTAATTTCAACAGGAGATGATAAGTAAAATTAAAATATTGTTTTTCACAAAATAAAAAAAAATATTTAAATTCAAAATCTGAGATGCCCAGGGATGAACAATCGTTATTTGATTTAAAGTTGCTTATTTACATTCATTCAAAAAAATAAAAATAATGATTTTCAATGGGTTACTTGTTTCAAGACAAGAACATTGAAATCAATGGCCTTATAATAATCAAGATATTAAGTTGATTGAACAAGCATATTTGCAAAAAAAATATTGTTGATTAATTAAAGTAAGACCAAAATTAATTTCAACAGGAGATGATAAGTAAAATTAAAATATTGTTTTTCACAAAATAAAAAAAAATATTTAAATTCAAAATCTGAGATGCCCAAGGATGAACAATCGTTATTTGATTTAAAGATGCTTATTTACATTCATTCAACAAAATAAAAATAATGATTTTCAATGGGTTACTTGTTTCAAGACAGGAACATTGAAATCAATGGCCTTAATAATCAAGATATTAAATTGATTGAACAAGCATATTTGCAAAAAAAATATTGTAGATTAATTAAAGTAAGACCAAAATTAATTTCAACAGGAGATGATGAGTAAAATTAAAATATTGTTTTTCACAAAATAAAAAAAAATATTTAAATTCAAAATCTGAAATGCACAGGGATGAACAATCGTTATTTGATTTAAAGTTGCTTATTTACATTCATTCAAAAAAATAAAAATAATGATTTTCAATGGGTTACTTGTTTCAAGACAAGAACACTGAAATCAATGGCCTTAATAATCAAGATATTAAATAGATTGAACAAGCATATTTGCAAAAAAAATATTGTTGATTGATTAAAGTAAGACCAAAATTAATTTCAACAAAAGATGATAAGTAAAATTAAAATATTGTTTTTCACAAAATAAAAAAAAATATTTAAATTCAAAATCTGAGATGCCCAAGGATGAACAATCGTTATTTGATTTAATGTTGCTTATTTACATTCATTCAAAAAAATAAAAATAATGATTTTCAATGGGTTACTTGTTTCAAGACAAGAACATTGAAATCAATGGCCTTAAAATAATCAAGATATTAAGTTGATTGAACAAGCATATTTGCAAAAAAAATATTGTTGATTAATTTAAGTAAGACCAAAATTAATTTCAACAGGAGTTGATAAGTAAAATTAAAATATTGTTTTTCACAAAATAAAAAAAAATATTTAAATTCAAAATCTGAGATGCCCCGGGATGAACAATCGTTATTTGATTTAAAGTTGCTTATTTACATTTATTTAATAAAATAAAAATAATGATTTTCAATGGGTTACTTGTTTCAAGACAAGAACATTGAAATCAATGGCCTTAAAATAATCAAGATATTAAGTTGATTGAACAAGCATATTTGCAAAAAAAATATTGTTGATTAATTAAAGTAAGACCAAAATTAATTTCAACAGGAGATGATGAGTAAAATTAAAATATTGTTTTTCACAAAATAAAAAAAAATATTTAAATTCAAAATCTGAGATGCCCAGGGATGAACAATCGTTATTTGATTTAAAGTTGCTTATTTACATTCATTCAATAAAATAAAAATAATGATTTTCTATGGGTTACTTGTTTCAAGACAAGAACATTGAAATCAATGGCCTTAAAATAATCAAGATATTAAGTTGATTGAACAAGAATATTTGCAAAAAAAATATTGTTGATTAATTAAAGTAAGACCAAAATTAATTTCAACAGGAAATAATAAGTAAAATTAAAATATTGTTTTTCACAAAATAAAAAAAAAAATTTAAATTCAAAATCTGAGATGCCCAGGGATGAACAATCGTTATTTGATTTAAAGTTGCTTATTTACATTTATTCAATAAAATAAAAATATTGATTTTCTATGGGTTACTTGTTTAAAGACAAGAACATTGAAATCAATGGCCTTAATAATCAAGATATTAAATTGATTGAACAAGAATATTTGCAAAAAAAATATTGTTGATGAATTAAAGTAAGACCAAAATTAATTTCAACAGGAGATGATAGGTTATATTAAAATATTGTTTTTCACAAAATAAAAAAAAATATTTAAATTGAAAATCTGAGATGCCCAAGGATGAACAATCGTTATTTGATTTAAAGTTGCTTATTTACATTCATTCAATAAAATAAAAATAATGATTTTCAATGGGTTACTTGTTTCAAGACAAGAACATTGAAATCAATGGCCTTAATAATCAAGATATTAAATTGATTGAACAAGAATATTTGCAAAAAAAATATTGTTGATTAATTAAAGTAAGACCAAAATTAATTTCAACAGGAGATGATGAGTAAAATTAAAATATTGTTTCTCACAAAATAAAAAAAAATATTTAAATTCAAAATCTGAAATGCCAAGGGATGGACAATCCTTATTTGATTTAAAGTTGCTTATTTACATTTATTCAATAAAATAAAAATTTTGATTTTCTATGGGTTACTTGTTTCAAGACAAGAACATTGAAATCAATGGCCTTAATAATCAAGATATTAAATTGATTGAACAAGAATATTTGCAAAAAAGATATTGTTGATTAATTAAAGTAAGACCAAAATTAATTTCAACTGGAGATGATGAGTAAAATTAAAATATTGTTTTTCACAAAATAGAAAAAAAAATATTTAAATTCAAAATCTGAGATGCCCAGGGATGAACAATCGTTATTTGATTTAAAGTTGCTTATTTACATTTATTCAATTAAATAAAAATATTGATTTTCTATGGGTTACTTTTTTTAAGACAAGAACATTGAAATCAATGGCCTTAATAATCAAGATATTAAATTGATTGAACAAGAATATTTGCAAAAAAAATATTGTTAATTAATTAAAGTAAGACCAAAATTAATTTCAACCAAAGATGATAAGTAAAATTATAATATTGTTTTTCACAAAATAAAAAAAAATATTTAAATTCAAAATCTGAGATGCCCAAGGATGAACAATTGTTATTTGATTTAAAGTTGCTTATTTACATTCATTCAATAAAATAAAAATATTGATTTTCTATGGGTTACTTGTTTCAAGACAAGAACATTGAAATCAATGGCCTTAATAATCAAGATATTAAATTGATTGAACAAGAATATTTGCAAAAAAAATATTGTTAATTAATTAAAGTAAGACCAAAATTAATTTCAACAGGAGATGATGAGTAAAATTAAAATATTGTTTTTCACAAAATAGAAAAAAAAATATTTAAATTCAAAATCTGAAATTCCCAGGGATGAACAATCGTTATTTGATTTAAAGTTGCTTATTTACATTCATTCAATAAAATAAAAATATTGATTTTCTATGGGTTACTTGTTTCAAGCAAGAACATTGAAATCAATGGCCTTAATAATCAAGATATTAAATTGATTGAACAAGAATATTTGCAAAAAAAATTTTGTTAATTAATTAAAGTAAGACCAAAATTAATTTCAACAGGAGATGATGAGTAAATTTAAAATATTGTTTTTCACAAAATAAAAAAAAATATTTAAATTCAAAATCTGAGATGCCCAGGGATGAACAATCGTTATTTGATTTAAAGTTGCTTATTTACATTCATTCAATAAAAAAAAAATATTGATTTTCTATGGGTTACTTGTTTCAAGACAAGAACATTGAAATCAATGGCCTTAATAATCAAGATATTAAATTGATTGAAAAAGAATATTTGCAAAAAAAATATTGTTAATTAATTAAAGTAAGACCAAAATTAATTTCAACAGGAGATGATAAGTAAAATTAAAATATTGTTTTTCACAAAATAAAAAAAAATATTTAAATTCAAAATCTGAGATGCCCAAGGATGAACAATCGTTATTTGATTTAAAGATGCTTATTTACATTCATTCAACATAATAAAAATAATGATTTTCAATGGGTTATTTGTTTCAAGACAAGAACATTGAAATCAATGGCCTTAATAATCAAGATATTAAATTGATTGAACAAGCATATTTGTTAAAAAAAATATTGTTGATTAATTAAAGTAAGACCAAAATTAATTTCAACAGGAGATGATGAGTAAAATTAAAATATTGTTTTTCACAAAATAAAAAAAAAAAATTTAAATTCAAAATCTGAGATGCCCAGGGATGAACAATCGTTATTTGATTTAAAGTTGCTTATTTACATTTATTCAATAAAATAAAAATATTGATTTTCTATGGGTTACTTGTTTCAAGACAAGAACATTGAAATCAATGGCCTTAATAATTAAGATATTAAGTTGATTGAACAAGAATATTTGCAAAAAAAATATTGTTAATTAATTAAAGTAAGACCAAAATTAATTTCAACAGGAGATGATAAGTAAAATTAAAATATTGTTTTTCACAAAATAGAAAAAAATATATTTAAATTCAAAATCTGAAATTCCCAGGGATGAACAATCATTATTTGATTTAAATTTGCTTGTTAACATTCATTCAATATTGTTTTATATTAATAATAAAAATATAAATATTGTTTGTTAATAAAAATATTGTTTTTCTCAAGATAAAATATTAATTCAAGTCAAAAATTTGAGATGCATTGAGAAGCTTAATGGGAATCACCATCAAAAGAAGCTTATTCTAGGGGAATTCAAAAGAATATAAAATTAAACTTTTTTAAAGTTAATATGATTCAATTCAAGATTTATGAAATCAATATTCTTAAAAATCAAGATATTAAATTGATTGAACAAGCATATTTGCAAAAAAAATTATGTTGATCAGTTTAAGTAATACCGAAATTAATTTTAAAGTAAATTAATAGTCAAATTAAAATTTTGTTTTTCTCAAAGTAAAAAATTAATTTAAGTTAAATTTTTGAGAAGCCTTTTCATGCACAAAGGGTATTTGATTAAAAGTTGCTTATTTACATTCATTCAATAAAATAAAAATATTGATTTTCTAAGGGTAATATGTTTCAACACAAGAATATTGAAATCAATAGTCTTAATAAACAAGATGTTAAATTGATTGAACAAGCATATCTGGAAAAAATATATTGTTGATCAGTTTAAAGTAAGACCAAAATTAATTTCAACATGAAATGATAAGTAAAATTAAAATATTGTTTTTCACAAAATAAATTTCAACAGGAAATTAAAAGTCAGATTAAAATTTTGTTTTTCTCAAAATAAAAAATTTTTTTAAGTTAAATATTTGAGATGCCCAAGGAAGCACAATAGTTATTTGATTAAAAGTTGCTTATTTAAATTTATTCAATAAAATAAAAATATTGTTTTTCTCAAAATAAAATATTAAAACAAGTCGCACCTCCCCTGCTTTATTGGTTTATCGGGTTTTAGTAAGGTTATTTATGTTTTTTTTAAACTTTTTTATTTAATAGCTAGCACGAAGAATACAAAAGGATAAAGGTATTATTCTTTCCTTTGAGTTTTATTTTGCTATCGTAAAATTCAGATAAAAATTTTGCCAATTTTCAAGTAATTACAAACGTTAGTAGGCCTTGAATTGAATTGAATTCTTCTAATAGATTATGAATTTTTTCATATTAGCGGGTAGTTTTCATTTCTGAATTAATGTAAATATTTGTATTAAGCACTGTTTCTAAAGCTGACAAAAAGTGTTCATTGCCCGAAATACTAGATTTTCTTGCTGAAAAAAAATGTATTGGTAATATTTCAATGCAAGTTTTTCTTTATTAAAATTTTGTCCTCAGAAATCGATTTCTTTATTGATCAAATAAAAATATTCATCTTAAAACTTAAATAAAAGTGATAAACATAGAAATCGAAGTAAAGCTCTTTTTTTCAGTGCAAAATAAACATAATCTGACCATATGAAAATGCCAATTCCCATCTAGGGATGTAACTGGTGGTGATTATTTTCGTTTGAATAGAGGAAGAAGAGTGTTCGTCGTCGTTGCATCAACTGCGAATTCTGATGAAAATATTTTTTTTTCTAGACAAATTGTTTTACTCAAAATATATTCAAAAATTGACCATGTAAATTTTCATACAAAAATTCCAATACAAAATTTAATTCTTATTAAATGAATGAATTGAGGTACTTTAAAGGTGAAACAGAAAATTTTCCATTTAACAAAAAATACAAAGAATTATTTTATTTTTTTAATTAAATTTAGTGAAATTTAGTGAATGCTTCTTGTTTTTTAGCCTCATTTGATAAAGCATAATCACCAAGATAAAAAACATCTTGTTCTAGGATTTTCTGGGATTCTCCTTTTCTGTTTCCTCTTTTAGAATATTTTCCAGCTCATTTTAAAATTGTTTTATCCCTAGAAAGTCCCATTTTTTTATACCGTTAAAGCCGGGTCGGGTCAATTTCACCTGGCAATCATTTTTTTGATTTTTTTGCCAAATATAAGAACATGAATAAAGATGAATATTTATATTTGATCGATAAAGAAATCGATTTCTGAGGACAAAATTTTAAAAAAGAAAAACTTGCATTGAAATATTACCAATACATTTTTTTATGGACTTTTTTTAATCTTTTAAGCCAAATCTTTAAATTTAAAGAATGATCTGAACTCATTTTTAACTTATTTTTTTAAAATTAATTTGGTTTAATTTTTTGTGTTTGAATTACAAAATGTATCCAATGTTGAAATAACATTGAAAAAGTACGATATTTCATATATTTTTTTCAGTTTCAAAGAATATTGCAAACATGAAAAACTTTGTTTTTTTTATATATTCTGACTTTGAGTTTGTGATTTGATGATCCTTAAGAAAATATTTGTAGTTTAAAAAATTATCTAAGATCTGTTTGGCATTTATTAAAAATTGAGCATTCAATAAATTGCATCAAACGAACTTCAATTATCACTAAAGTAAAAGTTTTTAAAGAAAAAAAAAAAGAAGTTTTTTGGGTCTAGTCGGTTAGGTGAACAATGGTTCATCTATTACTTGAACAATTTTTGCTCTCAGGTTTTACGAACCATTAGTTAACCTAAACTAAAAATTGTTCTCCTAGTTTTTCACCTAATTTGACACTTGATCACCTTTACGTGAGCAAGAAAATAGATGAACTTGGGTAGCTCACAAAACCCAAGAACAATTGTTTGCATAAAAGGTAAACTATGGTTTATGTATCCGACTAGACCAAGTTTTTCACGTTTTAATGATTGAATATTAAGAAAGAACCTAAATAAATATTTTGTCTTTTTTTTCTTTTTAATTATTTTTTATATTATTATATCTTATTTAACTTTATTTTTAATTTTTTTGTTTTACATATTTTTATTCTGAAGGTTGGCAGAGGTACAGATAAATAGGTAAATTATTTAAAAGTAAAATAAAGAATTTTCAATATTTTTTTAAATTTCTAAATAATTCAGGAATTTACTATTCTATTAAAAAAAGAAATAGGAGTGCTTAAAATTATTTTTTATTTGAAACTGAAAAAAATATTTGAAACATCGCACTTTTTCAATGTTATTTCAACATTGGATACATTTTATAATTCAAACACGAAAAATTAAACCATTTCTTTTCTAATTGCAAATTTTTTCCCACAATTTTTTTTAAATGTAATTGATTAACCGCCTAATAAAAGCTTAAATTTTTCAAATTCAAGACAATTTGTAAAGTTTATATTTGTTATAAAATTAATAAAAAATGGAGGAAGGGTGCAAACCTCATATACAAATCCTTTAACATAGCGATTCGCAAATTTTTTTTTCCTATCTTTTTAACATGGAAAAAAAAAAGAAATTTTATTTATAGTATGTTAATAAAAATATTGTTTTTCTCAAAATAAAAAATTATTTTAAGTTAAATATTTGAGATGCCCAAAGTAGCACAATAGTTATTTGATTAAAAGTTGCTTATTTAAATTTATTCAATAAAATAAAAATATTGAATTTCTATGGAATACTTGTTTCAAGACAAGAACATTGAAATCAATGGCCTTAATAATCAAGATATTAAATTGATTGAACAAGAATATTTGCAAAAAAAATATTGTTGATTAATTAAATTAAGGCCAAAATTTATTTCAACAGGAAATGATAAGTAAAATTAAAATATTGTTTTTCACAAAATAAAAAAAAATATTTAAATTCAAAATCTGAGATGCCCAAGGATGAACAATCGTTATTTGATTTAAAGATGCTAATTTACATTCATTCAACAAAATAAAAATAATGATTTTCAATGGGTTACTTGTTTCAAGACAAGAACATTGAAATCAATGGCCTTAATAATCAAGATATTAAGTTGATTGAACAAGCATATTTGCAAAAAAAATATTGTTGATTAATAAAAGTAAGACCAAAATTAATTTCAACAGGAGATGATAAGTAAAATTAAAATATTGTTTTTCACAAAATAAAAAAAAAATATTTAAATTCAAAATCTGAGATGCCCAGGGATGAACTATCGTTATTTGATTTAAAGTTGCTTGTTTACATTCATTCAACAAAATAAAAATAATGATTTTCAATGGGTTACTTGTTTCAAGACAAGAACATTGAAATCAATTGCCTTAATAATCAAGATATTAAATTGATTGAACAAGAATATTTGCAAAAAAAATATTGTTGATTAATTAAAGTAAGACCAAAATTAATTTCAACAGGAAATGATAAGTAAAATTAAAATATTGTTTTTCACAAAATAAAAAAAAATATTTAAATTCAAAATCTGAGATGCCCAAGGATGAACAATCGTTATTTGATTTAAAGATGCTTATTTACATTCATTCAACAAAATAAAAATAATGATTTTCAATGGGTTACCTGTTTCAAGACAAGAACATTGAAATCAATGGCCTTAATTATCAAGATATTGAATTGATTGAACAAGCATATTTGCAAAAAAAATATTGTTGATTGATTTAAGTAAGACCAAAATTAATTTCAACAGGAGATGATAAGTAAAATTAAAATATTGTTTTTCACAAAATAAAAAAAAATATTTAAATTCAAAATCTGAGATGCCCAAGGATGAACAATCGTTATTTGATTTAATGATGCTTATTTACATTCATTCAACAAAATAAAAATAATGATTTTCTAAGGGTTACTTGTTTTATGACAAGAACATTGAAATCAATGGCCTTAATAATCAAGATATTAAGTTGATTGAACAAGCATATTTGCAAAAAAAATATTGTTGATTGATTTAAGTAAGACCAAAATTAATTTCAACAGGAGATGATAAGTAAAATTAAAATATTGTTTTTCACAAAATAAAAAAAAAAATATTTAAATTCAAAATCTGAGATGCCCAGGGATGAACAATCGTTATTTGATTTAAAGTTGCTTGTTTACATTCATTCAATAAAATAAAAATAATGATTTTCTAAGGGTTACTTGTTTTAAGACAAGAACATTGAAATCAATGGCCTTAATAATCAAGATATTAAATTGATTGAACAAGCATATTTGCAAAAAAAATATTGTTAATTAATTAAAGTAAGACCAAAATTAATTTCAACAGGAGATGATAAGTAAAATTAAAATATTGTTTTTCACAAAATAGAAAAAAAAATATTTAAATTCAAAATCTGAGATGCCCAAGGATGAACAATCGTTATTTGATTTAATGATGCTTATTTACATTCATTCAACAAAATAAAAATAATGATTTTCAATGGATTACCTGTTTCAAGACAAGAACATTGAAATCAATGGCCATAATAATCAAGATATTAAATTGATTGAACAAGAATATTTGCAAAAAAAATATTGTTGATTGATTTAAGTAAGACCAAAATTAATTTCAACAGGAGATGATAAGTAAAATTAAAATATTGTTTTTCACAATATAAGAAAAAATATTTAAATTCAAAATCTGAGATGCCCAAGGATGAACAATCGTTATTTGATTTAAAGATGCTTATTTACATTCATTCAACATAATAAAAATAATGATTTTCAATGGGTTACTTGTTTCAAGACAAGAACATTGAAATCAATGGCCTTAATAATCAAGATATTAAATTGATTGAACAAGCATATTTGCAAAAAAAATATTGTTGATTAATTAAAGTAAGACCAAAATTAATTTCAACAGGAGATGATAAGTAAAATTAAAATATTGTTTTTCACAAAATAAAAAAAAAATATTTAAATTGAAAATCTGAGATGCCCAGGGATGAACAATCGTTATTTGATTTAAAGTTGCTTGTTTACATTCATTCAATTAAATAAAAATAATGATTTTCTAAGGGTTTCTTGTTTTAAGACAAGAACATTGAAATCAATGGCCTTAATAATCAAGATATTAAATTGATTGAACAAGCATATTTGCAAAAAAAATATTGTTGATTGATTTAAGTAAGACCAAAATTAATTTCAACAGGAGATGATAAGTAAAATTAAAATATTGTTTTTCACAAAATAAAAAAAAATATTTAAATTCAAAATCTGAGATGCCAAGGGATGGACAATCCTTATTTGATTTAAAGTTGCTTATTTACATTTATTCAATAAAATAAAAATTTTGATTTTCTATGGGTTACTTGTTTCAAGACAAGAACATTGAAATCAATGGCCTTAATAATCAAGATATTAAATTGATTGAACAAGCATATTTGCAAAAAAAATATTGTTGATTAATTAAAGTAAGACCAAAATTAATTTCAACAGGAGATGATAAGTAAAATTAAAATATTGTTTTTAACAAAATAAATAAAAAATATTTAAATTCAAAATCTGAGATGCCCAAGGATGAACAATCGTTATTTGATTTAAAGATGCTTATTTACATTCATTCAACAAAATAAAAATAATGATTTTCAATGGATTACCTGTTTCAAGACAAGAACATTGAAATCAATGGCCTTAATAATCAAGATATTAAATTGATTGAACAAGCATATTTGCAAAAAAAATATTGTTGATTAATTAAAGTATGACCAAAATTAATTTCAACAGGAAATGAAAAGTAAAATTAAAATATTGTTTTTCACAAAATAAAAAAAAAATATCCATCAAAAGAAGCTTATTCTAGGGTAATTCAAAAGAATATAAAATTAAACTTTTTTAAAGTTAATATGATTCAATTCAAGATTTATGAAATCAATATTCTTTAAAATCAAGATATTAAATTGATTGATCAAGCATATTTGCAAAAAAAATATTGTTGATCAGTTAAAGTAAGACCAAAATTAATTTCAACAGGAAATGTAAAGTCAAATTAAAATTATGTTTTTCTCAGTAAAAAAATTAATTCAAGTAAAAAATTTGAGATTAATTGAGAAGCATAATGAAATCACTATCAATAAAAGCTTATTCTAAGGATATTCAAAAGAATATAAAATTAAACTTTTTTAAAGATAATTTGATTCAATTCAAGATTAATGAAATCAATATTCTTAAAAATCAAGATATTAAATTGATTGAACAAGCATATTTGCAGAAAAAATATTGTTGATCAGTTTAAGTAAGAACGAAATTAATTTCAACAGTAAATTAATAGTCATATTAAAATTTTGTTTTTCTCAAGATAAAAAATTAATTTAAGTTAAATATTTGAGAAGTCTATTCATGCACAAAGGTTATTTGATTAAAAGTTGCTTATTTACATTCATTCAATAAAATAAAAATATTGATTTTCTAAGGGTAATATGTTTCAACACAAGAATATTGAAATCAATGGTCTTAATAAACAAGATTTTAAATTGATTGAACAAGCATATATGCAAAAAAAATATTGTTGATCAGTTAATGTAAGACTAAAATTAATTTTAACAGGAAATTAAAAGTCAAATTAAAATTTTGCTTCTCATAATAAAAAAAAAATTTAAAATGCAAAACTTAAAACTTAAATTACTTGATTGAAAGTTGCTTATTTACTTTCATTCAATAAAATAAAAATATTGTTTTTTTATTGGTAATTGTTTCAAGACAGGAATATTAAAATCAATGGGCTTTAAAATCAAGATATTAAATTGATTGATGAAGCATAATTGAAAAAAATATTTTTGATCGAAATAAAAAACATGCTTATCTTTTTTGCCAAAAAATGGCTTTTCGAAAAAGGACCTTAAAATGGAGCTTCAAAAAAAAGACCAATAAAAAAAGCTTTCCAAAAAAAGGACCTTAAAATAAACCTTCCAAAAAGGGACCTTAAAATACAGCTTTAAAAAAAGGACCTAAAAAAGGTTTTTTGAAAAAAGGATCAAAATTAAGGCTTATACCATAAAAGTGGACCTCAAATAAGGCCTTTCCAAAAAATGTGCGAAATAAGGCCTTTCCAAAAAAGGACCTTAACAAATAGCTTCCAAAAAAGGAACTTAAAAAAGGCTTTTTGAAAAAAGGACCTTAAAAATTAAGCTTACCAGAAAAGATCTTTAAAAAAGAGTTTTCAAAATAAGGACCCTAAAATAAAGCCTCCAAAAAAGGGATCTTAAAAAAGGCCTTTCCAAAAAAAGGACCTTATAATAGAGTTTTCAAAAAAAGGACCATTAAAAAAAGCTATCAAAAAAGTGACCTCAAACAAGGGCTTCTTGGAAAAGGACCTTAAAATAGAGCTTTCTAAAAGGGACCTCATAAAAGGCCTTTCCAAAAAAAGGTACTTATAATAGAGTTTTCAAAAAAAAGAACAACAAAACTAAGCTTCCAAAAAGGGCCTTCAAAAAAGGCTTTTTGAAAAAAAGGACCTTAAAAAAGGTTTTTTGAAAAAGGGATCAAAATTAAGGCGTATCCAAAAAATGGACCTCAAATAAGGCCTTTCCAAAAAAGGACCTTAACAAAGAGCTTCCAAAAAAGGGCTCTCAAAAAGGCTTTTTGAAAAAAGGACCTTAAAAATGTAGCTTACCAGAAAAGATCCTTAAAAAAGAGTTTTCAAAATAAGGACCCTAAAATAAAGCCTCCAAAAAAGGGATCTTAAAAAAGGCCTTTCCAAAAAAAGGACCTTATAAAAGAGTTTTCAAAAAAAGGACCATTAAAAAAAGCTATCAAAAAAGTGACCTCAAACAAGGGCTTCTTGGAAAAGGACCTTAAAATAGAGCTTTCTAAAAGGGACCTCATAAAAGGCCTTTCCAAAAAAAGGTACTTATAATAGACTTTTCAAAAAAAGGACAACAAAACTAAGCTTCCAAAAAGGGCCTTCAAAAAAGGCTTTTTGAAAAAAAGGACCTTAAAAAAGGTTTTTTGAAAAAGGGATCAAAATTAAGGCGTATCCAAAAAATGGACCTCAAATAAGGCCTTTCCAAAAAAGGACCTTAACAAAGAGCTTCCAAAAAAGGGCTCTCAAAAAGGCTTTTTGAAAAAAGGACCTTAAAAATGTAGCTTACCAGAAAAGATCCTTAAAAAAGAGTTTTCAAAATAAGGACCCTAAAATAAAGCCTCCAAAAAAGGGATCTTAAAAAAGGCCTTTCCAAAAAAAGGACCTTATAAAAGAGTTTTCAAAAAAAGGACCATTAAAAAAAGCTATCAAAAAAGTGACCTCAAACAAGGGCTTCTTGGAAAAGGACCTTAAAATAGAGCTTTCTAAAAGGGACCTCATAAAAGGCCTTTCCAAAAAAAGGTACTTATAATAGACTTTTCAAAAAAAGGACAACAAAACTAAGCTTCCAAAAAGGGCCTTCAAAAAAGGCTTTTTGAAAAAAAGGACCTTAAAAAAGGTTTTTTGAAAAAGGGATCAAAATTAAGGCGTATCCAAAAAATGGACCTCAAATAAGGCCTTTCCAAAAAAGGACCTTAACAAAGAGCTTCCAAAAAAGGGCTCTCAAAAAGGCTTTTTGAAAAAAGGACCTTAAAAATGTAGCTTACCAGAAAAGATCCTTAAAAAAGAGTTTTCAAAATAAGGACCCTAAAATAAAGCCTCCAAAAAAGGGATCTTAAAAAAGGCCTTTCCAAAAAAAGGACCTTATAAAAGAGTTTTCAAAAAAAGGACCATTAAAAAAAGCTATCAAAAAAGTGACCTCAAACAAGGGCTTCTTGGAAAAGGACCTTAAAATAGAGCTTTCTAAAAGGGACCTCATAAAAGGCCTTTCCAAAAAAAGGTACTTATAATAGACTTTTCAAAAAAAGGACAACAAAACTAAGCTTCCAAAAAGGGCCTTCAAAAAAGGCTTTTTGAAAAAAAGGACCTCAAAAAAGGTTTTTTGAAAAAGGGATCAAAATTAAGGCGTATCCAAAAAATGGACCTCAAATAAGGCCTTTCCAAAAAAGGACCTTAAAATGGAGCTTTCCAGATAAAGACCTTCAAAAAAGCTTCCAAAAAGGCTTCTTAAAAAAAGCTTTCAAAAAAGTGACCTCAAACAAGGCCTTTTGAGAAAAGGACCTTAAAATAGAGCTTTTTGAAAAATGGACCTTAAAAAAGAGCTTCCAAAAAAGGACCTTCAAAAATGTCTTTTTGAAAAAAGAACCTTAAAGGAGAGCTTCCAAAAAAGGGTCCTCAAAAAAGGCCTTTCTAAAAAAAGGACCATAAAATAGATCTTCTCAAAAAAAGACCTCAAAAAAGTGCTCCCAAAAAATGGACATTATAAAAGGCCTTCCAAAAAATGACCTTTTTATGCAGCTTTCCAAAAAAGGACCTTAAAATGGAGCTTTCCAGATAAGGACCTTCAAAAAAGAGTTTGCCAATAAAGGACCTTAAAGAAGAGTTTTCAAAAAAGGACCTTCAAAAATGTCTTTTTGAAAAAAGAACCTTAAAGGAGAGCTTCCAAAAAAGGGTCCTCAAAAAAGGCCTTTCTAAAAAAAGGACCATAAAATAGATCTTCTCAAAAAAAGACCTCAAAAAAGTGCTCCCAAAAAATGGACATTATAAAAGGCCTTCCAAAAAATGACCTTTTTATGCAGCTTTCCAAAAAAGGACCTTAAAATGGAGCTTTCCAGATAAGGACCTTCAAAAAAGAGTTTGCCAATAAAGGACCTTAAAGAAGAGTTTTCAAAAAAGGACCTTCAAAAATGTCTTTTTGAAAAAAGAACCTTAAAGGAGAGCTTCCAAAAAAGGGTCCTCAAAAAAGGCCTTTCTAAAAAAAGGACCATAAAATAGATCTTCTCAAAAAAAGACCTCAAAAAAGTGCTCCCAAAAAATGGACATTATAAAAGGCCTTCCAAAAAATGACCTTTTTATGCAGCTTTCCAAAAAAGGACCTTAAAATGGAGCTTTCCAGATAAGGACCTTCAAAAAAGAGTTTGCCAATAAAGGACCTTAAAGAAGAGTTTTCAAAAAAGGACCTTCAAAAATGTCTTTTTGAAAAAAGAACCTTAAAGGAGAGCTTCCAAAAAAGGGTCCTCAAAAAAGGCCTTTCTAAAAAAAGGACCATAAAATAGATCTTCTCAAAAAAAGACCTCAAAAAAGTGCTCCCAAAAAATGGACATTATAAAAGGCCTTCCAAAAAATGACCTTTTTATGCAGCTTTCCAAAAAAGGACCTTAAAATGGAGCTTTCCAGATAAGGACCTTCAAAAAAGAGTTTGCCAATAAAGGACCTTAAAGAAGAGTTTTCAAAAAAGGACCTTAAAAAAGGCCTTTCTTAAAAAAATTCCTTAAAACAAAATTTTCAAAAAAAGGACCATAAAATAGAGCTTCTCATAAAAGAACCTCAAAAAAGAGCCCCCTAAAAATGGACCTTAAAAAAAATCTTTCCAGAAAAGGACCTTAAAATAAAGCTTCAAAAAAGGGATTTTAAAAAAATTTTTCAAAAATAAGAACTTTAAGATAGAGCTTCCAAAAAAGGACCTCAAAAAAGAGCCCCTCTAAAAATGGACCATATAAAAAGCCTTTCAAAAAAAGGACATCAAATAAGGCATTTACAAAAAGGTCCCTAAATAAGAGCTTTTAAGATAAAGACCTTTAATAAAGATTTTGCCAAAAAAACGACCTCAAAATAGAGCTTCAATAAAGGGCCCTCAAAAAAGGCTTTTTGAAATAAGGGCCTAAAAATTGAGCTTTCCAGATAAGATCCTTCAAAAATGAGTTTGCCAAAAAAGGGCCCTCACAAAAGTCTCTTGAAAAAAGGACTTTAAAATAGAGCTTCATAAATGCGACCTCAAAAAAGGCCTTTCCAAAAAGGTCCCTAAATTAGAGCTTTCCAGATAAATACCTTTAAAAAAGATTTTCCAAAAAAACGACCTCAAAATAGAGCTTCAATAAAGGGCCCTCAAAAAAGGCTTTTTGAAACAAGGACCTAAAAATTGAGCTTTACAGATAAGATCCTTCAAAAAAGAGTTTGCCAAAAAGGGCCCTCACCAAAGCCTCTTGAAAATAGGACCTTAAAATGGAGCTTCCTAAATGGGACTTTAATAAAAGCCTTCCCAAAAAGGACCCTAAAATAAAGCTTCCAAAAAAGGGATTTCAAAAATGGCCTTTTGAAAAAAGGATTTAAAAATAGAGATTCTCAAGGAAATGGACCCCAAAAAGAGCTTCTAAAAAAGGACCTTAAAAAAAGCCTTTTCAAAAAGGACCTTAAAATCAATCTTCCAAATAGGGACCTCAAAAAAGTCCTTTTGAAAAAAGGATTTTAAAAAAAAGCTTTCCAAAGAAAAGGACCTCAAAAAAGGACCCTAAAATAGGGCTTCAATAAAGGGCCCTCAAAAAAGGCTATTTGAAATAAGGACCTAAAAATTGAGCTTTCCAGAAAAGCTCTTCAAAAAAGAGTTTGCCAAACAAGGGCACTCAAAAAAGCCTCTTGAAAAAAGGACCTTAAAATAGGCCTTTCCAAAAGAGGACCTTAAAAAAGAGCTTTCCAACAAAGGACCTCAAAAAAGAGCTTGCCAAAAGAGGGACCTTAAGGTAGAGTGTCCAAAAAAGTAACTTAAAAAAGGCCTTTCATAAAAGGACCATAAAAAAAAGATTTTTCCAAAAAGGGCCTTAAAATAAAGCTTCCAAAAAAGGGACCTCAAAAAATGCCTTTGAAAAAAGTATTTAAAAATAGAGATTTTCAAAGAAAATCACCTCATAAAAGGCCTTTCCAAATAAGGACCTTAAAATAGAGCTTCCAAAAAAGGGCCTTCAAATAAAGCTTGTTGAAAAAAGGACCTTCAAAAAACAGCTTCCAAAAAGGCCCCTGAAAATAGGCCTTTCCAAAAAAGATCCTTTAAATAGGGCTTCCAAAAAAGGGTCCTTAAAAAACGCCTTTCCAAAAAAAGTCATTAAAAAAGACCTTTCCAAAAAAGGACCATAAAAAAAAGAGCTTTCCAAAAAAGGACCTTAAAATAAAGCTTCCAAAAAAAAGACCTTAAATAAGCCCCTTTACAAAAAAGGGCCTTCAAAAATGGCTTTCTGAAAAAAGAACCTAAAAGGAGAGCTTCCAAAAAAAGGTCCTCAAAAAAGGCCTTTCCAAAAAAGATCCTTAAAAAAGAGTTTTCAAAAAAAGTACCTTAAAATAAAGCTTCTAAAAAAGGGATCTCAAAAAAGGCCTTTCCAAAAAGGACCTTAAATAGAGTTTTCAAAAAAAGAGCCTTAAAAAAGAAATTTTTTGAAAGGACCCTTTGAATAAAGTTTTCGAAAAAAGACCTAAAAATAAAGCTTCCAAAAAAAAGACCTTTTCAAAAAGCTTTGCATGAAAGGACCTTAAAATAGTGCATCTCAAAAAAAGGACCTTAAAAAAGAGTTTCCTTAAAATACCTTAAAATTGAGCCACTTATAAAGGACCTTTAAAAAAAGCTTTTTCAAAAAGGACTCTAAAAATTCCTTTTCAAAAAATGACTTAAAAAAAAGGCTACCCAAAAAAGGAGCATAAAATAGAGCCTTTCGAAAAAGGACCTTAAATTTGACCTTACCAATAAAGGACATTAAAAAAGAGCTTCCCAAAAAGGACCTTAAAATAGAGCCTACCAAAAAAGGACCTAAAAAAAAAGGTCCCAAAAAAGAACCTTAAAAAAAGGCTTTCTAAAAAGAACCTTAAAATAGATCTTTGCACAAAAGGACCTTAAAATAGTGCCTCTCAAAAAAAGGATCTTAAAAAAGGATCTTAAAAAAGAGCTTCCCAAAAAAAAGACCTTAAAATAGAGCCTATCAAAAAAGGACCTATAAAAAAAGGTCCCAAAAAAGAACCTTAAAAAAAGGCTTTCTAAAAAGGACCTTTAAAAAAAAGCTTCCTAAAAATTGACCTTTAAAAGCCCTTCCCAATGAAGGACCCTAAAAAAAGGACCATAAAATAGATCATCCCAAAACAGAACCTTAAAATAGCCTTTCCCAATGATAACCTTAAAATAAAGGGCTTTTATAGAGGCACTATTTTAAGGTCCTTTTTTGGGAAGCACTTTATTAAAGTGATATTATGTAATGGAATTATTAGAGTCTTTTATGAAAAAGCTCTTTTTAAAGGTCCTTTTTTGGGAGTCCCTTTTTTTTAAAGTTCCTTCTTTGGGCAGGGCTAATTTAAGGTCCTTTTTTGAGAGGCTCTATATTTTAGTCCTTTTTTGGGTAGCCCTTTTTTAAGGTTTTCATTCGGAATGGCTTTTTTAAGGGCTATTTTTGGGAAGCTCTTTATAAAGGTCCTTCTATGAGAGGCACTATTTTAAGGTCGATTTTTGGGATACTCTTTTTTAAAGTCATTTTATAAAAAGGAATTTTAGGAAAAGGCTTTTTTAAATTCCATTTTTGGGAAGCTCTTTTTAGGGTGCTTTTTGGGAAGTTCTATTGTTAGGTCTTATTCCCGAAGCTTATTTTAAAAAAGGTCCCAAAAAGGTCCTTTTTTGGGAAGCTCTTTTTTAGTGTCCTTCTTTTGGAAGGGCTATTTTAAAGTCCTTTTTGAGAGGCTATTTTTTATGGTCCTTTTCTGGGTAGCCCTTTTTTTAAGGTCCTTCATTGGGAAAGGCTTTTATAATGCCCATTTTTGGGAAGCTTATTTTTATAGGTCCTTTTTAGAAAGCCTTTTTTTAAGGTTCTTTTTTGGGACCTTTTTTTTTAGGTCCTTTTTTTGAATGGCACTAATTTAAGGTCCTTTTTGGGAAGCTCAATTTTTAGGTCCTTTTTCGAAAGGCTCTATTTTATGCTCCTTTTTTGGGTAGCCTTTTTTTTAAGTCATTTTTTGGAAAGGAATTTTTAGAGTCCTTTATGTAAAAGCTTTTTTTAAGGTCTTTTTTTGGGAAGGTCTATTTTAAGGTCCTTTTTTGGAAAGTAATTTTCTTTTTGTCAAATAGAATGTTCCTTTTGTACCCTTTAAAAATTTTATTTTAGCATAAGTCTAGAAAAGATGTACTTTTCAGCCTTTTTGATTTTTTCTTGTCAAAAAGAATGTCCTCCTGTGAAAAAAATTATAAAATGAAATATTATGACCGTTCTCTCAACTTTTGCAAGGAAAATAATCCTTTAATTAACCATCTTTGACTGAGGGATTGACGTCGTAACTTCAAGAATTTTGTCTAATTAGGGTTTATTAAAGGTTTATTTTCGTTTTATCAAAATAAAAATAAAAGGAGCTTTAGGAATTAGGTTTTTTGAATTTAGGAAAAGATACAATAGAATAAAAATTACGTTTTTTTTATACAAAGAACTTAATTAAAAATTTTTTATTAAAATTTAAAAAAGGATTTCCATTCTTAACCAAGGCTAAATATGAATTCTAAAATGTACAAAAAGAACATTCTATTTGACTAGAAAAAATCAAAAAGGATAAAAAGGACGTCCTTTCTAGACCAAGGCTTAAGATAAATTCTTTAAAGTACTAAAAGTACATCCTTTATGGGTATAAACAAACTTTGACTTTAAATAAAAAGTAAAAAAAGTTTAAAAAGAATGTAACTACATCTATTGTCAATAGCTCAAAATTTTGTAATATATTTCCTAAAATTTGATTTATATTTAAATTTTTTTTTTCGAGATTAATTAACAGGCTAGCGCCCTGAACAGTTTTCAAGACTGATTAACATTTCATTTAATTAATTTTTTAAAAATAAAAGTAAAATCCAAATTTAGATTAAAAATTATAAGATATAATTTAATTAAATATAAAATTAAATTTTTACCTTTAAATTGAAATCATTTTAAAATTAATCAAATTTATCAAAAAATTTACACGTTCTATTGTATATTAAGTATATATTATTAAATACAAACATCTTGAAGTGATTAAAAGTTAAATTTATTTTTTTAAATTACAAAATTATTAATTAATTAAAAATAAGAAAAGTTCATTTCACCAAATTCTGTACCAATAAATCTGAATTCCGCAAATTTTAATTTAAATTCAATTTTTGAAGTTGTTCTTTAAAGATATTTTGTTTCTTGAAAGTCATTTTTTAAAGGTCCTTCCTTGGAAGTTCGTTTTTTGAGGATAAATATATAAAAATGCTTACTTCATAAGAAACTTTAGTAATTCTTCTATTCACCCCTCTTACGAAATTAAAAAAATCAATGACGTCTTTTTTCTCGCAAATAAAGCCGGCTTCTCTATCTTATTAAAAAGCTAAAGAAGACTAACAATATTTCTTGTTAGTAATACTTTTATATCATTATTGTTAGTGCCTTATACAAGCTAAAAACGATGACTTCATGGATGTTTCATCTATGAATCATCTCATTTTTATAGATGAAAAATGTTTTTGGATTAAAACCAGAAAATTTTCATTGTATTCTCTTCAAATCATTTAGAAATGACCCAATCATGAAAATTTTAACATTTTCATCTTTGCTTCATTCTTAAATTTTCTCATCAATTATGAATGATTTTTTTGGATTAAAAACCAAGAAAAATTTTATGAACTAATTTAATTTATTGTGATATGTTATTGGTTCTTTGTAAAATTTTGTGCTTAATAGATATCGATTTCGACTTTCCTTTTTCTTTATATGTATAGAACAGGCCATTCCTTCTTCTCTTGTTATTTAAATTGATCATGAGAAAAAATAGTTTTTCTAACAACAATTAACTCTTATCAGTCCAAAATTTACAAAACTACGCTAACGGTCAAGACGGGTCATTTCTGACCCAAACAAAATGATCAAAATATAAAAAAAATTTACGTTTATTTTTTTGAATTTTTTTTAAAAATCAATAATTGTTTATTTCTTTTTAAGTTTCAAAATCAAAAAACTAATTTTTAATTTTTTTAGATAAACCTTAAGAAAATAAATTTTGATATTTAAGGAAATAAACCGTAAAATACTGTAAAAATGAGGAAAACTGTAAGAAAATTATAAATTCATTCAGTTTAGAGGAATTACACATTCTTTTAGCCGAAAGATATGAAGCTGAAATATCTAATACTTCTGGAAATTGAACTCCATTTAAAGCTGATAATTAGTATAAATACTTAATCAATTGTGTATCTAGTTGATCTTTCCTTAACAAAGGATTTTATATCTAATTGGATTGCTGGTAATGTTCTTTAATTCAAAAATTACTCAAGCTGCATTTAGTCTAGTTAAAAGACAATAAAGCAATTTTAAAGCTAATAATTTACTTAAAAAGTAAAAAATTAAATTTTTTCCATTGAGAAGAAGTGAATTGATATTCTTCAAAAGTGTAGATAAACTTTGAAAAAATTTGAAAAAAAACTTTTTTTTTTTCTAAATTTTTGCTTGTTATTATCTTCTTAAAAATTATCTGAAAAATTAAATAAATTGTGATGTATTAAAATATATTTTCATCGATTATTTTCGATGAAGTGGTTCCTAACTCATTAGTGACTCATCTATCAATTTTCATCGATTAATCATTGTTTTTTTCTGTGGCTGTGTGACCTTAAAAACAGAGCGTGTTATTTTTTATTAGTCTTTGTTGATAGAATTATTATTATTTTTGTTCATTTAAGTATTTAACTTGTTTAAATCCTCATTATTAGATACTTTGATATTGATTTTAAGTAATTTCTATACACAATGGTAATAGGAATTGACTAATTTAGGAGATATCGTTTAGAGAAATAAAATAATAATCAAAAAACGAATCTGACAATCAAAGACAAAAAAAATAACCAATACTTGACAAAACTGTTTTTCGAAACTGTTCAAATATTAAAAAATAATCGCAGAAATTTTAATTTTGTTGTCTGCAGACAATAAAATTATAATTTTTTGTAAGCGAAAAATTTTACAAACTATAAACGAGGTATTTTGAAATTTTCTTTAGAGAACAAAGAATGGTATTTTTTTACTCGTTTTTTTAATTATCCAATTTAATCAATTTTTTGACAACAAGGCTAACAAACCGAAAGATAATGCCTCAAAAGGAAAAGCTAAACCAGCTAAAGATTCCGGCGGAGGTGGTGGCAAACAAAAAAAGAAGAAGTGGTCTAAAGGAAAAACACGCGATAAACTAAACAATTTGGTGTTATTCGATAAAGCTACTTATGAAAAATTCCTAAAAGAAGTTCCTACTTATAAATTAATAACTCCGTCAGTTGTTTCAGAGCGTCTCAAAGTTAGAGGTTCTTTAGCAAGAGCAGCTCTTAAAGAATTAGTGTCAAAAAGTAATTAAAAGCTCTTGTCTAATTATTTTTATATATTTATTTATTTCATTACTTTTTAAAGATTTGATAAGAACCGTTTCACGACACAGTAAACAAGAAATTTACACCAAAATCGAGCGTGAGACCGAAGCTCCAGCAGAAAAATAAACAAACGCTCCAAAATATTTATTTAGAAATTTAATCAATTATAAATAAATATTAAAAATAAAACTTCCTTTTTTGATATTTTACGGTTAAAATTCTTTAAGATTTTCTGGACAAAATTGAAAATCAAATAGCAGCAAAAAAAAAAACAACACATTTCTCAATTAAATTATTAATTCACATAATTTAAATTATTGTAGCTTATTAGATACATTTTCAATATTCTTAGAAAAAAAAACTTCTATTTATTTTATTGCTTTTATTTTTTAGAACTAAATAAAATGTCTCATTATACATAAAAATCACCAGTTTAAAAATTATTTGAAAAAGCGTTAAGATTTTAAAATTTACTATCCGAGATATTAAACAAAAAAATCATGAATTATATTAATGATAAATTTTGACTTGCTTACATTCTAAAAAATTCATCTAAAAGTCTAGGTGTGATAAAATAGGCAGGAATAACGATTTATTTTTTTAGATATTAATAAAAAAATGAAAATGAGTATTAAGTAAAAAAAAAAAAAAAATTTAACTCATTGTCATTAAGCTTTTGCAACATTTTTTTTTTATGATTTTATTAGAATACAAATAAAGTGGATCAGAGTTTTTTTTTTTATTTTTTATTCAAAGTTTAATCAAATTTTATTATTTATTAGTTTGATTATTGACCAAATTTCTGATTGTGGTCATTGATTTTTAATTTTTTCATATATTCGAAAATAAAGAAAAATTAAAAGTGGCAAGTCAATTGAAACACTTCGGCTAGATCATCCAAAAGATGATCACAACTAGCTTTTATTTTTTTAGCGATTTCATTTCTTTCCGGATAGCTCATGTTGAAGAATTCAAACAATAAATCGCCATCTAAAACGTTTTTAGGAAAGTTTATAATAGTGTAGAACAATTCTTTTCGTTTGCCTCTGTACATTCGGTAAGCCTTTGGATTTAAGCCTGCATAGTGCTGTTTCATTGCTATTATTGAGTTTTGCAACATGAATAACCGTAGTGAAGTTTTACTACTAATTGGCAGCAAATATCCGATTCCGCCATCCAGATTTGCTTAAATATTTGATAAATTATGAATATTCATTTCTTCGAGTACTTAATGATCATCGATTAATTAATTTTATTTTAATCATTTAACATTACTTTTGGTCGTTTCGATTAAAAACAACAAAAATATAGTTTAACTGATTAACTAATAGACTTTCATAAATTGAACATAAATCAAATAAACTTACTGCAGTACGTTACTTGTCTTTTTTCAGCCATAATTGCTCTTCTGTCTGTACTAGTATCATTTACTCGGCACTTTAATCGAAACATCGAATTGATCCTAGAACCAATGTTGAACTCTGCTTTCTTTATTAGCCATGCTCCTCCTTGAGTGTCATGCGCTTGAAAAATTCAAAAATACATTAAAGATGGTTTTAAAAATACAGCTTAACAATCAAACAACACTTACATTCGTTTTGATAAGAAAAAATACTTATGTTGCTTTCTGAGTCTGATGCTTTGGACTATTAGTTAAAAAAATATTCTCGAAACAATTTAATTAGAAATGTACCAATGAATCCAAGATTGGAGTTGTCTACAAAGTATTCACAAGCATAAATATCAATTAAATGCTTATCCTTTGAAATTTGAAAATAAAAAATTAATCAAAAAATAAAAATTAATCGAAAATTAAAAATTAATTGAAAATTAAAAATAAAAAATTGGCTTTGAAATCTAACTTTAGCTACAAATGACAATTTTGTGTATTCACTTTGAAATCGTATTAACGAAATGCTCTTGTTTAGATCTGCTATTAAAACGAAATCTTTCAATGTGATCATTCGGTGAATATAGAAGCTACAATCAATGAAAGCTTTGCCAATAAGTTCATTATTTTTAAATTCCCAAATGAATATTTTCTGACCAACACATCCAATCAAATGTGCATTGACCGAGTCTACACAAGTGACTGGACCTTTTTGTTCTTTTTCGTAGATTAATTTCAGCTTGGTATTGGTAAGTGGCTTGTCTGGCTCAGGCACAGTCTCAATAATGTCAAATAGAATAATTCTGCCTCTTGAATTAACATCTTCTGAATAGCAAAAAATTGTCGACACAACAAGATAAGATCTGAGACCTGACGTGTGACCTTCGTATGGTAGATCGACTATCTTTAGACAACTAACATGTTCCCATTCATTTAGTTGATATTTGCCATAGGGAA
This sequence comes from Brachionus plicatilis, assembly GCA_010279815.1. Lineage (NCBI taxonomy): Eukaryota > Metazoa > Rotifera > Eurotatoria > Ploima > Brachionidae > Brachionus > Brachionus plicatilis. The sequence continues at coordinate 688,154 of QEOQ01000658.1, forward strand.
GTTCTTCCCATTCGACAGAATTATACAATTGGATAAAAAATTGACTTTTGTTTGGATAAATAAAGTTGTCCTCTTTTTGAAATTCGCCTATTTCTTTATCTTCTTCGCCCAATTGCATCAATTTGTTAGTTGTTTCGCATTGATTGTAAGAAACAGCGTACGTTCTGCTTTCCTCATGATAGCTAATAAAATTGACTGTTTGTCGAATTTGAATTTTTTTCAAAATCCACGCAAAATCGTAATAAATTTGCAATTTTCCCTTGCAGTCGTCATTGGGTAAGGTGCAAATGCGTATGTCGTATTTGTTATTAATGTAAATAAAACCAGACATGGTAATTGAACTATTTTTGAACTGAGTGAAACAAGTGATTGGAAAAGTGGTGTCTTTCCAAATGGGATGAGCTGTTAGACCATTTCGACTGGTGTTAAAAACGAGATAAGAGGAAAGTGAAGAGCCGATTACTGCAAATCCGCTAAACGAACACAAATTGTCAAATTGTCTAACCAAAGGTGTTTCAGTTGTTCGCTCATTTTGTTGAACTTGTGGCCTATTGCGCTTTATTTTTTTGTCTCGAATTAAAATTTCATGATTCAATTTTTTTAGCATTAAATTTTCACTCAACTCATAAATGATCAAATCGTCTTCCATTCGAGCTAGGACAAGTGGCCTCGAACGATCAGCTCCATGAGCCACTATTAACATCTCATGAACTTGAGCATTCAAATGTTTGCCACTTTCCAAACAGTTGTTCAAACTCAATATTCTCAGAGCATGATTAAAATTTAGAATATTAAATTCAAGTTTTAAATTGTTTAAATTGTAAATCTGTAACGATCCGTCCAAAGTAACTAAAAAAAGTTTGAAGCTTGGCTTCTTGACTTGACTTGAATTTTTTGGCACGTGACACTTGCTAACAAATAAATTGCTTGTATTTGAATTTACAGGATTTTTTTCAGTTAGCAGCCTGTTAATGTAGTCATTGGGAGAGGCTAATTTGGAGTCTGAACATGAGCTGCCGTAAAGAATTTCATCTTCATCATCTATATGATTTGTTTCTGTGTCACTATAAAATGTTTTTGCTTCACTCGCTACATCTTTCATTTGGTCTGTTTCAATTTTTGGCTTTTGCTGCTCACTTTTAGTTAAAATACCTGTCTTGTCCTCATAAAAACTAAAGCAACTTATGGGCTCGTTTAGATTTAAAGCAATTTGTTGTATCAATCCATCAAATTTCAACAAGTACAGCCTATAGTTTTCATCTAGTATGCCAACAAACGTGTCTAAAACGTACACACTTTTTATTGCTCTATCGGTTAGCTTTTTCAAATTAAATGTATCAATAACATTAATAATCGAGCTTTCCTTTTTGTAAATATAAATATTGTTTATAGTCACTTGGACTATGTATTTATTCATTTGCATGTTAGTTACAAACAAAGTTGGTTCTTTAGTTGCAAAATCGCAGCTTTCTTTGTCTAGTTCAGTTATTTCGTTGCCGATTTGTAAAATAACTGTTGAATCTATTTTGGAAAGAAATAGATAGTTGACTGCGTATTCATTTAATTCGGAGCTTGAGTCGAAAAAATTCACAGACCAAATGTCAATTATGTCTGGAATTTGAAAAGTGGCTATTATGTCTGGCCTAATGCTCCTCTGCAAAACAGATATAGAACCATTTTTTGTGTGACCACTTGTGGTAACTATGTCGATGTGATTTAAATGTATTGAATTTAAAGGATCATCTTGACTTGCATATTCGCTTAAATCTCCCGCAGATTCACCAATTATAGAATCACCGCATGGAGCTATATTTAAAAGTACATCACATATTTCAAACAAATAATACGCTTGTTGTTTGCAATTGTCATTATTTTTTTTGGGCAAAATTAATGCTTCATGTGAATTAAGCTTTACTTGTTCAATCTCTGGCTCACAATATGAAAACTTCAACAAAATAGAGTTGCCCAAACGTGATCCAACGAATAAATAGTCATCAAAGCATTTGGTCATTCCAGTTGAAATAACCGAATTGACACATTTTTCAATATCGAAACTTCTTATACTTCTCAACGATTCGGAATCAGTTAGTAGAGTTATGACATAAAGTTCGCCTCCTTTTAAAAGATGCGATGAATTATTTTTGATTTATATATTATTTATTTATTGAGTTAATTAATTTGCCTTTTGGTAATATTCTAATTTGGTTCTAACCAGACTTGAATAAAAGTAAAAGTCTGAACAAGTCAAAGTATGACTTGGACTTAAAAATTTCTTTTTTAAAAAAAATGACAAGTCACAAATTATTCAGTTTCGATTTTGACTTTTAAAACTAGCTGGAAGGGCCAGGATTAAAAACAAATAAAAAGAGATTTAACAACATAGAAATGTCATTCATGTATAAAAATAAAACTCTTCATTTAAAATGATAAAAAGCACATAAAATGAATTTGTTGAAATGTTAAAATCAAATAAATTAATTTTTTTCAAATCAAAATTAAACCATTAAAAAGCTATACAAATAATTAAAGTAAATAATTTTAATAAAGTATTCTTCTATTTTCATTTAAAATGATTTTATTTTGTAATACAACAGTGTAACTTTCTAATTACTTAGCCTTGAAAGTTTCTAAATATTTTTTTTTTTTTTATAGAATTTTTTTTTTTTTTGTTTAAAGTTAAGATCATAACTGTTAAAGTAAAGAAAAAAAAGAATTTTTATTTGTTGATATATATTTAGTGAAAAAAAATTTCAACTGATTCAATATTATGCACTGTTTTTTTAGATTCACTTTTTTAGTTTCACTTTTTTAATCCTGAGCACTGTAAAGAACAGCAAAAAGAACATTGATCAGTCATGACCACGGTCAAATGAATTTTTTGCCGTTCCAAGTAGCTATTGTGGCGGCCTAGTTTATGTTTTAAACAACTCTGATTCTGTATTAAGAATTAAATTCAAACAATTATTTTGCATTTTTTTTCAGATATAATAAAAATGCTTTACTTCTTAATTCTGTATTAGAGGAAATTTTTATCAATCCTGTATTTTTTTTAAATTAAGTAGAACCTTTTTTAGTAATAATTTTTAATAATGATCATAAATTTCATTTTGACACCCGAATGTTGTCATCATTACAAACTAAAAGTCTTATGTTTTAACAGATTATTGACAAATTGTAGTGATATAGAACAATGAATCGATCATTAACCCAATTAACCAAATAGATCTTGATGATAAAATTACCTTTTAATGATATACAAATTTTGTTATGTGATATAAACAAAGCTTGACTAGAGTCTAACGTTATTTTCAAGGATTCAAAATGAGTTTTAAATGGATAGTGACTTGTATTTCTGGCAATTGAATTCAAAGATACTGCATATGAGGGCACACTTTGATTTATGTAAATTAGACTATTGACCGCGAATATTAGGACACCTCCAATCGGGTCTGGAACTGCATAGCATTTAAGACAGTCTGATGGCAATTTTTCCACCGGCCAAATAATCGGATGAGTTCTTTGATTTAAGTTTAGCGACAAGGCCACACTGTTACAAGTGTCCTTTTTGATTGCATATCTACCGACCCAAGTCATATTTGATTCGCATAAGATGAATAAAGTCGGTTCGTAGTATCCATGTAAAAATTCAATATCAATGATTCGCATTTCGAGCCAATTGTCGACTTTTTTCAAGTCAATTGTGTAGCTGGATAAGCTCTTGGAATTTTCTTCATAATTATCATCATTAATTTCAGTTGCATCGTGACTTGAAGTAAATGGAATAACGACCAATTTAAAGCCATATATGAGCATGCAAGCACATCGCATATTTGGATCAACTTTCAAAATTGGATCATAAATATTGTAATGAATTCCTTCTGTGTCAAGTTCATCCTCGAAAAAATGGATTGACAATGTAATCAAATCACACAATTTTTGGTCATACTCAACAATCGATAGCTTAGCATCTTTGAAAGCAATAATTAACGAATCTTTGTTCATGTTGCCATATCGACAAGATTTAATGCTTGATATTGTACCATATAATAAAAATGATTCGACAAGCTCTAGCTTATTTTTGATGGATGGTGTATCATTTGTGTCCGATGGAACTTGACACGCATAAAATTTATATACATTTAAGCGATTTGAACAAGATGTAATCAAATTGTTTTCTGTTGAAGATCGGAAGTTACAATATACAGAATTATCGATTCCCGTTGGTGGATGAATTGTTTTGTACAAACTATGCATCTATTTTAATATAAATTATATTTATGAATATTGATATGATGTTTACATATATAATTAAACAAACAAAAGGCATCCGTATTTATCAGTACTTTTAAAAACTAATCAATTATTTAAATTTTTTTTTAATAACACAGAAAGATTTTTTTGTTCCTTTAAATTTGAACAATAGACTAATCACGTCTATTAGTATTTATTGTTTGATCATTTTTATTTAAACAAAATTCACTAAATCCCTTTATTGTTTCTTTAAAAAAAGTTTTGTCAAATTTTTATGATTAAATTAAATGCTACAAAATATTTCTTTTATAAGAAAAAAAATATGAAAATCACGGTACTATTTAGCTTGAAAAAAATCAACTTCAAATGTTAACAGGTTTGAAATCAAAAGCTACATTATCAGGGATATTGAGACTAAAATTATTGACACAATTCCACGCTTCTTGAGCCATTTGATTTATAAATCTAATGTCTTCGGGAAATGGTGGCTGAGCCGAAAGAACACTAAAAGGAGCAGAGACACCGTCTGGTAAAGACAATTGCTGCTTGCTAACATTTGGTTCTAGGAACCCTTTCATCTTTAAATGTAAGTCTTGGCCACCGTCAAGTTGATCTGAGGTGAATTGCATCAAATCAGAGGCTTGAATAACTGATCTCTGATCAAATGCAGACACCTGGATGACTTCACTTAGAATCTTATCGATAATTTGATTTTCTTGAGATAAAGCGTTAGAATTATTCTGAAAAATCTTGTTTTGATTTATAGAATTTGGATCGTAGTTTTCTCCTTGCTGATATCCCTCAATAAAGTTTAAGCCGCTATTGTATGCTGAACTTAATGGTTGATTTAAATTTAAATTTCCTTGAGATATGTTCGATTCAACAAAACGTGATTTTTGATCGTTTGACAAAAGCCTCGTCCGTTCACTAGTTGATTCGTCTTCACTTTCATTTGATTGCTTTGGACAACAACATCCCATTTTTTTAAAAAATTCTTTTAAATAATTATCTTAATCAAGGAAATAAAATAAAAAATAATCAATTAAAGCTTTTATATTTTTGTTGAGTTAAAATTAAAAATTTTTTTAAAGATATATGATTTAATTTAAAGAGAAACATTATAGATGTTTTTTTTTTTTTTGACTTATTAAAAAATTAAGTTAACATTTAATTCACTGAATTCAGTTAACATAGAAGATAAAAATATTGAAAAAAAATACTGCAACATACTTTGTTGCGTCTTTTTACGTAAAATAATTTTTCTAATGTAACTAAAAAAAAACAAAAAATAAACATCAATAAGATTTAAATTGATTAATGATTTGATTTACTAAAAATTCTATTTTAAGTATTAAAGGTGCAACAAAGTATGTTGCCCAATATTGGAGTATTTTTCAATATTTTTTATTAATTTTAGTTTATAACAAAAAATGAAGAATTTTTTTACAATTTGTATTTGAAATTTACAACGTCGATTTAAGTTTATTTTTTCAATTGAAAATTCATCTTTGACATTTTATGAAATTTAACTAATAGAATGAAAGCAAGTAGTAATTTAAAAAATGTTCGTTTTTTGTAAATTTTTTATTTTAAAAATGGCTATTTTATGTTTATTTATTTTTTTATTCATTCAATTAATCAAAAGAAATAAATAATTTAATAAGAACTTATATTAAATTGAGATTTTAGCATTAATTAATTTTTTTCAATTCAAAAGTAATGTCAAACTTTGTAGTTATTATCTTTAACTAACTTACACATTAATGAAATACATTTTTTAAATTAATAAATCAATTAATTATTTGATAGGAAAAAATTAAAAATGTGTCAGTCGATCGAATTTCGAATTTGATTGAATAGATACAAAATTTTAGTTTCAAACAAAAAAAATGTTTAAAAAATATGCTGCAATCATTCAGTCTAAAAAAATATAATTTTATTTGGCCATCAACTTTGATTTGGCTTCAAATCGGAATATACAATAGGATTCACTTGTTCGATAATCCGGAATAATTTATTATTCCATATTGTGACAGAAGAGCCGACTGGTTTATGCCTTTTGATTGTAAAATTTCGAAAAGATTTTTTAAGAAAAGATCAAGTGAACTGGAATTGCTATTTTCCAAATAGATAAAAGAAGCCTTCAGCTCATCAATTATATTTTCTGATTGCTTATACTTATTTGTAATGTTACTTAAAGCTTGGAAGACCATTTTTGAAGATTTGTTAATATCATTTTGCAGAATGTTAGTTGTTTTGGCGTTCATGGAAGTTAGATTTGGAATTTGCGGAATTATCTTATGAAATGAGCTTGAACTCAAATGATTTGACCCGTTTATATTTTCATCTAGATTAGTTTTATTTGATGCAACTTCTGAGGTCACACTTTCTTTATTTGGCACAGTGTTTTGGTTGAAAGCTTGCGGATGATAAAAACTTGAATGAGTTCTTATTTGACTTTTTTGGCTGGTTTGAATTGGCGAGTTGGTCGAAGAATACAAATTTGATAATTGATGATTTTTCTGTTTTTTAAAATATGTTTAAAACATAGAAAAAAAAAATATTTAAAAAAAAATGTAAAAAAATTCTAATTACATTTGGATCTCCAAAGAAAAAATTAGAATCACCCATTGAATCATCAAGTTTCGAATGATTTAATCCGTCCAATGCTCCCTTTAAATAATTATTAAAACCAATCTGAAATTATAAATATTCAAATTTTAAATAAAAAAAAGCAAAATTTTTAGTTCAATAAAATCAAATTAAAACAAAAAAGAAAATAGAAAAAAAAAAAAAAACTAAAAAAATTAAAAAAAAAATATAAAAATTCTAAAATTGTTCATTAATATACCTGTTTATTTGAATCTGTGTCGTGAACATTTTGAGGAACAAACTTGGACTGAAATTGCATATTTGAATTGTGTTCTAAATCATCCTTGTCGATTTGATTTGAATTATTCGTTGATTGTGTCTTTTTATTACTCATTCTTATTGTCTCAATCCAACCATTGCCATCATCTAAATAGTTATTTTTGCCTGAGTTTGCATCATTTTCCTCATCACTCTCACTCTGATCTGATTGATCTGAACTTGAATTCAAACTTTGATCGCCTCTCAATGCTCGATTTCGTTTCCAGTCTTTGTGTCGTTCGATAAGCTCTGTTAAATATCCAGTTCGCTTAGCCTTTCTAATAAATGGATGCCTAAGTAACTCTTTAGCCGATGGTCGATTCGAAGGATCTTTCTGCAAGCACATTTCTATAAATTCTTTAAAAGGTCTGCTAAATTGATTGCCTTGCAATTGAGGAGGCGGATTTTTCGGAATTTGTAAGAGTACGCGCATTGGATGAAGATCTGAATATGGCGGCTCACCTTTAGCTAATTCGTAAGCTGTTATGCCAAGAGACCAAATATCGGCTTTGAAATCGTATGCGTCTTGTTTAATTACTTCAGGTGCCATCCAAAATGGAGTTCCAACAAATGTATTTCCTTTGCACACCGATTGAGTTAGTTGTTTAGCCACTCCAAAGTCAGCAAGTTTTACATCACCTTGCTCGGATAAAAGAACATTGGCGGCCTTTACATCTCTATGAATTTTTTTTTCGTTATGCAAATACTCCAAGCCTTTTAGGACTTCTCGCAAAATAATTGCAATGTAATTTTCTTCAAATGGGCCTGGTTTCATTAAATCTAGAGCGGAACCGCCTCCCAAATATTCCATTATTATCCACAGTTTTGTTCCTTTTAAAAATGATCCATAATATTTTGTCACAAATGGTGAATCGCACTGAGACAGAACTTGAATCTCTTGTTGAATATCCTCGATCTCATCTTCAGCTTCTTCAAGATCAATTATTTTGATAGCAACAACCGAGTTGTCTTGTCTGTCTATGCCTTTGTAAACCTCTCCAAACGATCCGCGACCTATCTTCTCTTGTTTTGTGAATCTTTTCTCTGGGTCGATTTTTTGCTGAGAAGCCGATTGATTTTTGGCTGCCATATTGGTGAATTACTAAATGTCTCTTTATTTAAATCCTAAATGCACATTAATTAAAGTGAATGTAAAAATTTTGAATAAGAATTAGATTTTTCAGCTAATACACAATACCAAATAGCTTCATAATTTTTTTTTATTAAAAATAAATTTTCTTAAGTATTTTTGTTGTAGAAAAATAAATTATGTTTTTCTCTTTGTGTTCTCTTTTTTTTTTTTTGAAAACTACTAAAAGCTAGGTTAAAATTATTAAAACTGCATAAATAAGTTCATTTTTATTGCATACTCAAAATAAATAATTAATTAGGTTGATTAGATTAAAATCATTAATCAGTAAAAAAAAATCAAATTTTTTATACTATTGTCGTAAATTAGTTCAAAACTTAATGATGGTTTGAATTTTTAAATGTATTCAAATTTAACTTTTTTTTAACTTATTTCTTGAAAACATTGATTTCGAAAATTTATCGTTGAATTAAATCTTAAAAGGTCATTCATTTTGACTTAGATCCATTTAATTGAAAGAGTCTGGGATACTTACTTTTACTATACAATTAAATAAATGAATTATTATAGATTTACAGATACAATTATATTATCAAATCTTAAGTCAACTCCAAGTCGGACTTGACTTGAGATTTGTGCCTTTTAAACTACTCTGAAACTATATATTAAAAAAAAACGCCTTAGATGATTTGTTCAGAGTCAAATCACTAGACTTGAATCGAAATTTTTTTTATTTTAAAAAGTCTTTTGACTTGACTTGATTGAGTTGACTTGAAAATTTATTCTTCAAAAATTAGTCTTTTGCCGTTTCTTGTAGTTATTAAGAAGGCCATTTTTATTTCAAAGTTTTTGACTTTTTTTTCTGACTTTTGGGACAAAAAACAAAGATAAAATATAAAATATACCAAAGCTAAAGTTCTGAAGGACCAAAGCATGTTCTGGAAATTGTGTCAACTGATACATCCTCTGTACCATCACTTAAAGTCGAGTCGGATTTTTTTAATATTCCATAAATAGATTATTTTCTAAATTTTGCAGATTTATTTCAGAGTTTTGCAGAATAAGTATATTGGTGGTACAAAGGTAGTATCAGTTGCTACAATTTAAAGAACATGTTTGGTCCTTCACAGCTTAAACTTTGATATATTTTATATTTTGTCTTTGTTTTTTTTGTGCTAAAACTCACAATGCCACTTTTGCGTAAGTCTGGATTTGTTTTATTAGAAAAATCATTTTTCAATCAAATATTTTTCTTAGTAAATGATTTTTTTGTAAATTTTAGAAATAAAATGACATAAATTAAATTGCTGCATTTAAATTTACTAAAAAAAAAGATGCATTACGAGCTACATTATTACGCTCTATTATTATTAGAAAAATGCTGATTGCTTTGATTTGGTTCTAGGAAACCTTTCATCTTTAAATTTAAGTCTTGACTATCAATTTGACTCGAGGAGAATTGCAATAATTTAGCTAAGTTATTAGTTGTTTACACACACACGAAAGGTAATTTTTATGCTAAGTAAGATTAAAAGTTTTATAAAAAGAGACAAACAGGATTTTTATGTCGCATTATCTCTTTGAGTTAGCTTTTTAAAAATTGCATGAATTAAATTATAGTTTAAATAATTAGATATCTTGATATTGTGAAGCTACTCTTTCAATAGAAATTTGATTTTACTAAAATTTAAACTGACTCTAATCCAAAAGAAGAAAAGTGAAAAATTTTAAAAAACACTTCTTCTATGTATTCTTCATTTAAAATCATGATTATAGATGAAGTTGCATTATAAATAAAGTATATCAAGACTTGTTGATTATAATTCACATGTTTCTGAATTTTATCTAAAATAAAAATTTATTCACATCGAAAAGTTCTCAATAAGAATATAAAATTAAAGTTTGTAATTCTTTTTGAATTGTATTGTAAAAAAGTGTTTATTAAAATAAAATAGTGAAAAAAAGTTTTGGGCATATTTTGATTAAATATTCGTTAAAAATTTAAAAGATTTAATCGGTTCATAAATTTTTCTGATTTTAGTTTTTTATCGAAATTAATACCAGTCTTATTTTTAATTAATTAGAAGCTTACAGAAGTTAAATTTCTGTCATTTTTATTTATGAGCAAATACAATATAAATTAAATTAAAATTTTTATTTACAAAAAATATTTTCCAATCTTAAGTTATTTATCAACTATTTATTAAGGTAACAAAAGGTAAAATATGGAAAAAATATGGATTAATTTACTAAAAAATAAACAATCAAAAAAGATTTTATCAATAGAAATAAAAATAGTTAACCCAATGATACAAGGGAACTTCGTATTTAAGAATGTTTTGTTATTAACCAAAGTCAATAAGATTATCAATTAAAATTTTATTTGTAATTTTCAAAAACAATTTGAATTTAATTTCATAAGAAAATACAAAAATGACTCAGTTAACTATTATATCTTTTTTTTCCTTTTTTTTTAATAAAAATTATTTTTCCAAATTTTTTATTCTGTCCAAAAAAGTAAAATTCAGACGATTGAAATACTAATCTTTAGTCAAAATCATACACATGTATTTGATAACAGTTAAGAATCGTTTTTATAATTTGATTTTCGTAGGATAATCATTTGAAATATCCTTCTTTTAATTATGACATTTCGGTCATTTTTGGTCTTTGTTCTACCTGCCAAAATCACCTTAAATAATTTTTGTCTGCTTCATCCGTTTATTTATTTATTTAAAAAATAGTTTAGGAAAGTTCCAAATGGCAGAGTCATCTTTTCAGCCAACATGATTGCAATATGATTAAAATATGTATTAATTATATATCTGCTTCATCAGTTTACGATCAATAATGATTGATAGATGGCTAAAAGAGAATTTTTACTCTTCAGCTGCAAAAAATTTTTAAAATTAAATTGCTCGACTAATTTTAAGAAAGAAATGAACAGACTGAAAAAAATGTCTTCTCTTCTCATTCTAAATGAATTTATTTGAAATATTATTAAGAGCATTTGTAAAAAAGATTGAAATTTAATTCATTATTTTCTTTCAAATTAATTTTAATGGCTAAATTTCTAGTTTAGGACTACATTAATGTTTAAAAAGAATTATATTTTAAATTGAGGAATAACTAACGATTGATTGTATTTAAAATTTTATTTTTTTTTTGACAAATAAATAATTTAAAATGTATTAAAATATTTATTTCTCTGATTTGTCGATGATAACTTTTGTACCACGTACTCTACCAGTACGACGAGCAGCAATCAAACCGACCTAAAAAGTAAAAGTTTAGATTAAAATTCGATTTTTTAAAAGTAAACTAGTTGTCTAAAATTCTTTAAAATGTCTAATAATTATAGAAAAAAATTAAGACAAATATTAAAGAAAAATAAAATTTGATTTTGCAAATGTTAAAAATTATTTTCGGCTAATTTTTGAACCGATAACAGAGTGCAATTTGCTTTAAATGATAAAATAAAAAATGTTTTATGACTCACTTTTCTTCCTGGTGACTTGAACCTGTTTACAGTAGATGGCTTACCAATATGTTGATGGTTACCACCACCAAATGGATGGTCCACGGGCTAATTAGAAAGCAATTATTTATATTATTGATTATATATATAATATTTCTTTGAGCACTTACATTCATGCAAACACCTCTAACTTTGGGCCAGCTATGACGTTTGGCTTTATATTTGAAATATGCTCTTCCAGCTTTAAGGATTGGTTTGTCAATACGGCCACCACCAGCAACAATACCTTTAACACATTTTTAAGTTAAATAACGTGTCTTTTAAATTTTAAAAATATTTAATATTTATCAATTTAAAATTGAGTATTTTCAGATCATTTTAATTTATAAGTCATAATTATTCATAACCCAATGCTCAAAAAAATTAATCATCATTAAATAACCAAAAAAGAAATAATTAAACTAACATTTCACAAATTAAAATTATATTAAAAACATATTTTCGAAGTAAAAAATTAATTTAATAAACTGTGACTGCACTCAAATTGAATATTATCAGAATATTTTAATTTATAAGTCATAATTATTCATAACCCAATGCTCAAAATATTTCATCATCATTATCATCAATTGACCAAAAAAAAAACATTAAACTATCATCTAAAATCTTTTCGAAAATCAAAGTTAGTTCAATAAATTTTTATGGACTCCTTATTCTGTTCAATGAATCAAAGTAAATCGAATACTTTAATCTAATTAAATTTTAAAATCATGTCCATACCTATCATGCCTCTGTTAAAAGATGAAATTGTTTTTTTCGATCCCGATGGCAATTTGATTTTTGTTTTGTGGGCATCGGCATTGTGAGACACAATTGTAGCATAATTTCCTGAAGCTTTGGCCAATTTTCCTCTATCTCCCGATTTCTCTTCTAATTGACAAACAACAGTACCTTCCGGCATTTGACCAACAGGCAGGATATTTCCAACGGCAATACCGGCTTGAAACAAATTTAATTAGAAATTTCTAGCAAATTTAAAATAAATTGCTCAGTAAATTAAAAGTGTTGACATCATTCTATTCAGGTCAACGTGAAGATATTATTACATCATAGCATTTAAATTTTTATTAAAAACACAAATTTTTACCTTTTTTTCCACAATATATGTATTGACCTGTGTAAAGACCTTCAGCTGCTACCATCAATTCTTTTTTCAAACCATACTTATATCGATCACGAAAAGCGACAACAGCCAATGGGGCTCCACGACCAGGATCATGAATAATTTCTCTCACTACTCCTTTGATGTATCCATTTCGCTCAGCAAAGTCTAAATTTCTCAATTTAGCTGCACCTTTTCTATGAAAAGTATGGGACTTGAACAAATGACTTGAACCTTTTCTTTGTGCTCTGATGACTCGGCCCATTCTTCTCTATCTAAAGAAGAGTTTAATTTTTGTAACTGTAATAAGATAAACAATAATTGGTTTAATGATTAAAATGGATATTTTTATCCACAAGAAAAATCTTAAAAAAATGAACAGAAAAAATACCTAAATCGAAAAATGCATGCTCAGATTTGAATTTTTAAAACGTATAGTTTCTTTATTAAAAATTACTCTAAAATAATTGAATTTCTTACATAAATTTATTATGGCTTTGATTTAGCCTTCACCATTCAAAATTCTGCATTCTTGTGCATTGTAGTATAATTTGTCTTGAAAGTTTTTTTTTTTTGAACAACGCTTCTTTATTCAAAAGTGTCCAAAACAAAAAACCTATTAAAACCAAAAAACGATTTTTTTACAAAGACAATTTATCGAATATGTCTAATTCATAGATTAATAAATTAATAAAAAATTAATTAAACAAGTTCAATATTATTAAATTCAAATAAAAATTGTACAAAAATTCTTCCTTTTTTGATGAATCAAAATTAAAGTTAATAAAATATACTCAAAAAATACTGAAACAAAAAAAAATTAATAAAAATAAAATCATTATTTTCTTTATTTTTGAAGTAAATTAAACTAAAAATCCATTTAAATTTTATTGTTATTTTATTTTTTGTCTTATTAAATTATTTTAAGGAACATGTGAAAAATTATATTAACACTAGAAGCTAAGGCGATGTCAAAACGACATAATTGATGTTTTAAATCATCATAATTTAAGAATTTCTATTTGTATTTGCATTAAAAAACTTCTTAATTTCAATTTTTAATGCAAATACAAATAGAAATTCTTAAATTATGATGATTTAAAACATCAATTATGTCGTTTTGACATCGATAGTGCTTCTAGTGATAAATGCGGAAAAATTACATGCGGTATGTGTTTTAAAAAACAGACAATCATAAATAATTTTTTATGTATCTTAAGATATAATTAACTTAATTTAATAAATTTAATCTTCGAAAAGTGAACTAAAATATAAATATTATTTTATAGAAATCATTTTACAAAATAGAAAATAAAACATAAAAATCAAAAATAAAATTAATTATTTCTGCAAATTGTTGTATAAACATAAAAATAAAAAATAAACTTAAACTAAAACATAAACTTTTTCTGTTTACAATGAAACAAGAAATTGATTGGATTTTTTTGACCAATGTCAACTCTGAGGTGGAACTTGAATATTTTTTTAAGTGATATCTGAAAGCAACATCTGCACATTGAAATTTAAACAAGTGTTTAATTTGTGAATCTAATGCTGATGATCACAAAATGCGAGTTCTTTATCTATTTGTTAATTAATATCTATTAAAAATTTAAAGCTCTTAGAAAAAGTTTTTTTAAATTTTTATCACTTAGTTCTCTTCTTTTGTACTGAATTTCACAAAACCTTAAATTTCTTAGAGCATTTTCAGATTTCAACGACTAATTGTGATGCAGAATGTTAATGACGTAAATCCATTGCCATTCTATATAACTTTAGCAATTAAAAAGTTTTTCCTTTCTGAGATAGTATTTTTACATGATTTTTTTTTACTTAACTTTACTTAACTTCCTCTATCTAAAAAAAATTTTTATATAAATAAAAACGAAATGAGTTTTCAGTAGGAAATATTTCTTGAAGAAAACTCGCAAAGTCAACTTTCAGATTTAAAATACCTTTTTTTTCATTATCTACAAAATAACTTGTAATTTTAAAAAATTTAAATTTGATCATAGGTTTTAAGATAGTTTAAATTTTTTAAATTTTAAAAATTTGATAAATTTAATTTTGTAAGTGTTATATTTTGTGATAACCATACCAAAAGCTAATTTTACTTACATCCAAAATTAATTATCAACAAAGTTGCCTACATGATGATGAAACTCAATTTTCAGGATATTTTGCAGATTAATTATTTGGAAATGAATTTTATGTGCAAAAATTAAATAATTTAAATCAAAGTTTTATTTAACAAAAACATTCATTATATTAATTTTTTTACAGTTTATTTATTTATTTATTATTGTTTATTTATTCTCTTATCGTGATCAGGATTATCAAAAAAAAATTCCTTAAAAAATACTTTCAAGTTTTAATTAAAAAATTTGCACGTTAAATTTAAATTTAGACTCTTTAGTTGAGAAAAGGAATTAATTTTACAATAGAAAATAAAATATTGAATTATCAAACTATGAAACCAAAATAACAAATATAAATTATTTCTAAATTTAAATTTAGATTTTAACTATATTTTAGCAAATTTTTATTCTTTTAAGGAAAAGTTTTTCTATTGATTAGCTTAATTGAAGAAAATTCACTGCTTCAAAAATTTTTATTTGTCAATAATTTTTTTCATTTAAAAATTCACTCAATTTATGAAATCAGTTTTTAATTAAATAATCAAAATTGTTTTCCTTTTGTTTCTCAAGTTATCAAAGTCTATAATAATTAAAATAAATTATTCTTTTTTTATATCTGTATCGATTAATAGCTGTCTCTGATAATTATAAATTCTAATATAAATTCTAATATAAATTCTGAGATTTTTTTTTGCTGATATGTGTAACTTTTTTTTGCGAATTGGTTCAAGTAAAGTGCTTTTAAGAAATTTGTGAAATTTTAGCCAAGAATAAGAATTTGTCTCATGATTATGTTTGAATATTTAAAGTAACGAAATAATGTGTTAACAAACTATACTTTATTATAATATGAAATGTAGTTAAAAAGGCATTGCTTCTTCTTCTTCATCTAGATAATACACTTCTTATTTTATCTAGAAATTATAATAATTTTGTTGACGTAAAACAAAATTTGGTGTTACAAAGACGAAATATAAAGCTTGTCTGATTAGTTTAATTTTAGAAAATCATACCACTTGTGTTCTTTACATTAAAATGTTTGTATATAGTAGCGTAAAAAATTCATATAAAATTTGCACGAATATTATTTTATGTTAATCAAATATTAAATATTTTAATTTTGATTTGCCTTAAAGCTTCTGAAAGCCTGAAAACGAAATAATTTTAAAAAATAAGCATAAAAAATTTTGCAATATACCTTCAATTATTATTATTATTATTATTATTTTTCGTTTGCGCTTTTCTTTAAATTTCAAGTTTGAGAAATCTTAAAAATCTTTTTTAATTGATGGCTAATTAGTTTTGTTTTAATTGTTTGTTATTCTAACAGCGATTATTTTTTTTTTTTTTATTATCAGAAAAATTTTACAAAAAAAGAGAGAATTTTTTTCATCGCAATATGGAATCAAATTCAAAGCAGATAAAGATCGGAAATTACATTCTTGGCAATACGATCGGGAAAGGAAATTCAGCTGTGGTAAAAATTGCGACACATTCGATGACCAAACAAAAAGTGGCAATTAAAATCTTTGACAAATCTGTTCTTGACAACGAAAAACAACAAAGACTCAAGCGCGAGATAGACTCAATGAAACAACTAAAAAAACATCCCAACATAATAAAGCTTTACGAAATAATGGAGACAAACAAGCTTATTTGTTTGGTAACCGAATATGCTTGTAATGGAGAACTTTATGATTTTATAGTTCACAAAAAGCGATTGAGCGAACGAGAGGCAAAAAATATATTCGGACAAATTATTTCAGCTGTTTATTATTGTCATTCGAATAGGATTGTACATCGTGACTTAAAAGTCGAAAATTTGCTCCTAGATTACAATTGGGGTATAAAATTAGCTGATTTTGGATTTTCAAGCACTTTTAAATTGGGTGAATTACTGGACATTTATTGTGGTAGTCCGCCTTATTGTGCACCTGAACTATTTTTGGCTAAAAAATACGACGGCTCAAAAGTTGATATATGGAGTTTGGGTGTTATTCTGTATGTTATTGTTTGTGGTTACTTGCCATTTGAAGCAAACCAATTTTCTTTATTGAGATCTCAAGTTATTAGTGGAAATTATAAACTGCCATTTTTTTTGTCTGAAGGTAATTTTGAGAAGCTTTAATTTTTGCTTTGATTTAATTTTTATTTTAATTCAATTTAATTTAATTTGATTTAATTCTTGATAAAAAAAAAGATTGTAAAAATTTGATCAACGGAATGTTGAATGTAAATCCTGAAAAAAGAATATCATTGAATGAAATAATTAATAGCAAATGGCTTAACTCTGAAAAAAATTGCGACACTTCCGAGTATTCATCTAGCAACAAAGAATTCACTTATTTGATAAATCAAATAGAAGGCATGTAAGTAAATTTAAATTTTTTTTTTTTAAATTGTCCTGGAAAAGAGAAAAACTGGAAAAAAAATAAAAAAAATTGGATCTGGTCAAAAGTTTGACCACATGATCACAAAATTTACTTAAATTATTTTTATAAATCCGAATAAAAATTTATTAAAAATAGTTGATAATTTTAAAAACTCAAAAAATGAATCAAATTTAACTGAAAAAAATTGTTTAAGTTTAGAACAACGCCAATTATATTTTTATGGGACACGTTTTTTCACGAAAACAAATTTTACTTTGTTCATAAATTTGACCATGTAAATTTTAATTGTCAATTTAAAGATCATGTGTTCATATTTTTTACTGAAGATTTTTTTAAAGTAAATTTTGTGATCAGGTGCTCAAACTTTTGACCAGACCCAAAAAATTCTCTCTGTCTAAATGATCTCAAAGTTAAGAGATTATTCAAAGAATGACAAGTTGAACAATAATTAAAAAAAAAATAGAGCTATACTTTTAGCTGCTTTTTTACTATTTTATAAATATTTGAAAACAATAATAAAAAAATTAATAAGATCAATAGAAGACAATACTCCAAACGAAGAAGTGCTTAATGAACTGTCAAAGAGATATGACTTGGACTTAGACAAAGTAGTTGAGGTATTTCTTAAGGAAATTTAAATTTTTTTCAAAATTTTAAATATTCTCTTCAAGTCTTTGTTAAATAATGAGTTTGATAGTTTGTCTGGATTGTATTATTTAACTGAAGCCAACTTATTTCAGAATAAAAGTCAAAATTTGTTCGACATACAAAAATACCGAATTCAGGAGCAAAATTGTGTAGATGTGGGGCCAGACGTGTTCAGAACAAATGGATACACGATAGCAAAATCTAAATTTAAAAGCAGCCTGCACAAATACGAAAACAATGTTGATTCAAGTGAAAACATTAATATTGATGAAGACATTAAGCCCATTGAAGAATTAGGCCGTGATTATTTGGCTCGGTATAGTGCTATCCGTAGACATACGATTGCTGCTAATACCGAATCTATAAATGAAGAAAATTCCGCTCAAAATTTACATCAAATTGCAGAAATTGGTCAGAGCTTAAATTCAAATTTTAATTTGCCAAATATTAGTTCTGAACACTTTAATATTGACCAGGACTATCAGACAATACAATTGGAACATAATCCTCGAAAACATTCTTATCAAAATGACTTTTTTCAGAACAAATGCATAAAATCAAAACATAACTCAAATGCCAAGAACGATGAATATGATGATTTTCAATTTCAAAAAAATTTTCTTAGTCCACCGCCAATTTTAAACAGCGGTCGCCGTGCAAGTGACGGTGGCTCCAACATTTGTTTATTTAATCACTTGTACAATTTAAAATATCAATTTTGTTATAATGCAATCATTTCAAGCAATACCACTTTGGCCAGTGATAAAGACACTTCAAATTCATTGAATAGTGAAAATATCGATTTTCTCAAAAGTGAGTCTGATTCTTGTGCCAAACAATCACGAGGAAGTATAACTTCGGGGACGCCTATTTCAAATTTGATTAACAAATCTAGTGATGAAGAAGAAACACCTAATGATCTTAACAATAATCATTTACCAAGTAGCTCAATGAAATTTCAAAAAAGACCAAGTTTTAGTAAAGGAAGTCGACATGAGCCATATTATAAGATGGGCCAATTATTTAACGTTTAAACCCGGTGAGAACTTTTAAATTTGAATTAATATCGCTTTTATAATTTTTTAAAAATGAATTTTTTTTAAACAATAATAAACTTTCTAATTATATTTTTGTTTTTTGATTTATTTGAAATTTTACTCAGGAATACTTTTTTTTAACCTAAATTAAATTCTTATCATAAGACCGAAAATTTATTAAAAATTATAATGTGAAAATGTTTGCCAAATTTGAAGTTTAATAGGGTTTTTTTAAGCTTTAAAACAAATGAAATCATCGTTGCATAATCATCTCGTCTAGATGAAAATTTTTTTCAGTTTGTGAAAAGAATGCTTCTCATTCAACTTTAAAAATATTTTTTTGGATTACTAAATAAAATTTTAGATGAGTGTAAATATTCGCTGGTTAAAGGATCTGATTCTATTTCATATAATTTAATAAAAAATGATAATTTCTGAGGTATTAAATATTTTCTATTCGAATTTTTCAATGAATTTTTAATACTAAACGTTATTCCGAATGGCTTAAATATCGCAAAAATAAATCAAATCTTAAAAGATAACTCAAAAAGTAGCTCTGATATAATTTAGATTAGACCTATTAATATATCCAACTGCAATTCATACATTTGTACTCGAAACAAAGACGAGTTTTCATACGAGTACTAGTATTGTATTCGTACCCAAAATCATACTCGCTAGACGAGTCTTACTTGGGTTATTACTTGTATTCGTACTCGTTTGGGGAGTATTACTCGAGTAATTACTTGTACTCGTACTTGTTTGGCGAGTATTAAACTCGCGTTAATAAATTTTTTTATTTAGAAATTTAATTTTTTTCTAAAAAATAATGTTAATTTTAAAAACAAAAGAAGTTTTTTTGTTTAAAATTCAATATAAAAAATTTGACAAAAAATTGCATGCCATAAAAATATTTTTTAAAGCATTTGGTTTTCAAAAAAAAATTTAAATTTATTAAAATTTCTAAAATCTAATAAATTTTAATAGAATAACAAGAAATATCGTAAATTTCAAATAGTCAAAAATTAATAATTTTAATTTATTTTAATGAAAAAATTTTCATTATTTTTTCTGTTATTTTATTTTTTATTCTATCAAAATTTATTGAATTTTAGAAATTTTATAGAACTGTTTAGCTAACAACAGATTTTGCTCGATTTAATATTTAATTAACAGGCCAACCTTTATCTTTTTAAGTGACTGATTAATGTTTTAATAATTTCAATTGAGACTTTTTTATATTTTAAAATAAAATCTAAAATAAAAATTTTTCAAATAAATTTTAAATCCCAATATTAATTCTAAACACTTTTACCAAATTTACATTGTATTATTAAACTTATTTTATATTTGTCTTTTTCTTTTTATCCTTTATTATGTTTAAATTTTAAATGGTATCTCAACAATTAGCATTATTTTGAGAAAATTTTTTTTTAAATCTTTTTTATTTAGTTGAAAAAAAAGACAATTAAGAAATATTTTAAAAGAATGTATTTTAAATTATTTTTTATTAAAAAAAAAACTTTAATTTTACTAAAAAATTAAAAAAAAGTCTAAATTAAACTTTTTTTAAATTTTTTTTGTTGAAATATTTTTGTTGAATTGGAACAAATTTTGATTTTAAAATAAAGAGAGAATTTTGTTCTGTTTTTTATAAATGATATTTTTAAAAATTATATTATCTTTATCTTATAATATTTTTTCGAGAACGAGTAAATCTAATTACTCGAGTAATACTCCCCAAACAAGTACGAGTACAAGTAATTACTCAAGTAAGACTCGTCTAGCGAGTATTATTTTGGATACGAATACAATACTTGTACTCGTGTGAAATCTCGTCTTTATTTCGAGTACAAATGTATGCTGCTAAGCTACAATTTTTGAAAAATTTATTCAAGGAAATTTAATTTTTTAAACATACTTAAGGAACTCCAACAATAGGGTTTTTATTTAAATTCAGATCTCGAATTTAATAAAGTACTTTTAGAGAACTTTAAAAAGGTTCAAAAATCGTTTTTCTTATCCTTCTTCTTAATTGAGAAAATTATTAAACTGACTCCACCTCTTAAATATTGTTTATCACAATTTCCTTATGGTCTGGGAATAGTTACACTTAATAAAACAATGATTAATACATCAAATATCACTTCGTTCAACAAATGTTCTTAAATAATATAGTTAGATTTTTAAATTGGATCAACTTTATCTTTTTTCTAAACTATTATTTATTGAGACTTTAAGATTTAATTCATTGGCATCTAGTATTTTTGGGTGCATCAAACAGCACGTAACTTTCTTCCCATAAAAATTAAATAATTCTTTTGAGGCAGAATAAGTTAGTAAAATAAGTAAGTCCAAAAGTGAGTTAAAGGAGAGGTTTTTCATCAGTTATAGCATTTCAGACTCTATCAGGCCGCGTCTAGAAAACTTAAGATTTAAAGATTATCGGTTATTTTTTAATGAATTTCAAAATTTTTATTTTAAATGTCCAGGAAGTTCAATTGTCAAATTTGACTTTGACTTATAAAATTCTTATTCTAAAGTCAAAGTCAGAAATGACTTTGAAGGTCATGATTATCAAAATTAATGATCAAAACTTCAGATTCGTTATAAAATCGTGTTACTTATCTTTTTTAGTTAAAATGATAAGTTTATTTTACTCATTTAGTCTTTTTGGAAAATATTCATGAATTAAAATTCTTTAAATGTTAATTTGCATCGTTTTAAAAAAAACATTGTAAATAGAATGAAGAATGATTTTTAACTTATAGAATAACCTCTAAATAAAATATGAACATGAAAAAATGAGAAAATATTCAAAATCTTTAAAATTATTATTAACTTTCAAATTTGTATAACGTTAAAAAAGAAAAATTCAAGAATTCAAAGTCAGCCTTGACCTTGACTTTTACAAAATTTAAAGTTAATTTTTGACTTTTAGCCAACTCTGTTTCAAATAAATAAATCAATAATCATTTGAAAACAATTTTCATAAATATGAAAATTGTTTTTGAAAAGAATGCTTCTCGTTGAGGTCACGAGAGAATGGAATAATTAAGCTATAAATTAATAGTTCATAGAATATGGACAATTGTTTGATAAGAGAACTTTAAAGGGGACCATTTGGAGTAGGCAAGTTTTTTGCATTTTTCATGCATAGTATCTAGAATAAATTTGGTAAGCAATTGACTATTTGAGAGGTGGAAAGAAATTATTGAGTTTTTTCAAAGAGCGTTTCTTTTAGTTTACTCAATAACTATGATATCAATTTAATTTATATTACCCTTAATATTGTGCGCTTTTTAATAAAAAATTTTCAAAAAATTAATCAAATTAAATTCGCACTTTTTTAATTAATTAACTAAGATCTTTTATGTAATTATGAATAAAGACAATTATGTTGAAATTCTAGCCTTTTACATGATATCTTTTTCATGCTCAAAATATTCATCGTATTTTAAATAAAAATGATGAATGTAGATATTCAGTAATCAAAATAATTGTTTGAGGTCAAAATTAATAAACTTGCCACAATATTCGAATTTTAGCTATAAATACATTTTGATTTATTTTCAGAGTTTCACTATAAAATCAGTTTTAACCAGTATTAAGACTATGGAAAATGTAAAGAACTAAAAAAAAAAGTGAAAAATAAAGAAACTGCTAATTAAGAAAAAGTATGTATATATGATCATTTACAATTTTTTGATTTCAACAAACATTTTTTTTAAACAATTAAATATTAATTGATATTTTGTGGAAGATTATGAAATAAAATGTTTTGTAAATTTCTTCTAATTTTTGTTAATATTAATAACAATAATAATAATAATCTTAGAATTTTATAATCAAATATTACGATTACATTCTGTTCATAATAAGTTAATTATCTCTAAAGCATCGCTAGACGCAGAAAAGGCATTTGATTAAGTCTGGAGAGATGGACTCTTCTTTAAACTTATATCAAAGATGGACATTAGCTTTTGGATAATATAGAAAAAATACTATGACAAATCTATGGGAGTTGAATACAGTGATGTATTTTTTAAAAATTTGAGCTGATAATATTGGATTATCTTTGATTAGTTATTTGTATTTCGTTCAAAAGAATACATATATGTATTTTCAATGTATTCCAGAATTCATGGTCAAAAACTACGTTTGTGAAATTAAACGTTAAAATCACTTTTAAAAATATAAAAGTAAAAAAAAAATTTTTTTTTTTTTTAAATCTTCAATAATTATTTTATCTTAATTAAGTAAGATTTAAGATTTTTATTTTGTTTGAATGATTTTTAATAAAAAAGGAAGAGGCTAAAAGTTTTAATTTGTTACTTGTTTTAAATTTAACGATAATCAACTAAAATTCAAGATCAACTTTTTCTAATTTTATTTAATATAAATTGATTTATATTTTTTAAATGTCTACAATAAATAAAATAACCGAAATTTACAGGCTAGGGTTATAAAGTTGTCGATTTAAAAAAAGAGATAGGCTTTTAATTATACTGTTCATGCAATTATACTGTTCATGTCCCATATCTAAAAAGTAAAAACAAAAAAGTTGCGCTAATTAATGCAAATAAAATCAAGTGTGCAAATTACCTTAATAACCCGATCGAGTCCTACAGTAAGTAAGTATTTTCTTTTTTCATCAAAACTCATGTCCAAAATGCTATGCTTTGAGTCATAGAATTGAGCTAGTGGAGTTTTTCTTCATAAAAAATAAACAAAATAAACTAAAAAATAAACTTAAAATTTGATCATGATGGCCGGTTTGTCAAAACATGCAAACCAAAACATGTTGATCACAACTTCACATCATTCACAAAGACCAAACATGATTGATACATTTTTTGACAAACCTGATCTTGATCGCTCATTATTTTACTCTGCGCTTGTTATTTTTGGTCCACACTCACAACAGATTCTGACTTCAAATTCGTGTCCCAGTATAGGAATAGAGACACGACTCTTGCTGCAGTCGTCACATATAGCAGCGCCACATCGTCTGCAATGGTGTTGACGTTTGCCAACTGTTTTTTGTTCCCACATGCCCTTTAAATTCCATATAAACGGTTTTTTACAATATTCACACACATCACTTTCGCGCCACTCAGGATTTTCTATGCGTTTGGCGTCCATGTCCCACACTACAATAAAACTGTCTTCTGAACCGCTTACCAATTGATGCGTATTGCCAATAAAAATAACTCTTTGAATTCTCTCATGGTGTCCCTCTAAATCATATGTTATTCCCTTTTGTCCACCAATGTCCCAGCAAATGATGGTTTTGTCAAATGAGCCAGAGAATAGAAATTTTCGATCGGCATCCCAAGCCAAACAAGATATACTTGCTGTTTTGAAGTCAATTTAAAAAAAAAAAAAGTTAATCAATTAAACAAATTGAACAAACAGAATGAGTTACATTCATGCCTATTTAATAATGCTTTGAATTCACAGCCACCATCGGTCAATTTAAGAAATGCTATCTTGCCGTTGTCATCACCCACAAAGCAATGCTTTGAACCAGTGTCAAAAACAAGACACGTTGCCACTCCACCAATTGAGTGCGAACCAACTCTTTGGCCATTTTCTGTCGAATGGAATGTAAAATATTTGTCTTTAGAAGCAGACAAAATCCAGTCGTGCTCAACCGAATTGTGAACATAAGTGACTCTTCCTGTATGAGCTTGATACTGTTTGATCAGTGTTATCTTATTGTAGTCTTCGCCAACAGCATATTCTAGGATGTTGCCACTGTCCAGCCCGATGAAAAGTCTTCTCGAATCAGGCTGATGAAACAGGCATGTGGGCACTCTGTCAGTGTAGTGGCAAACGCTTGGCCAGTATTTGCCAGTTTCTCGTTTAAGCCAAATACGAATAGATCTGAAAATAAACACAAATTTAAAATATTTGAATAAAAACTAGTAGTTTTTAAGACTTGTCATCGTTAATCGAAATGAAGCCGTCTTCATTAGGCAAAATGCTAGCACACAAAACATCCGAATCAATGCCATCGATTCGGTCAATTAAAATTGGTCTTCTGTCTTGGGCCTCGTTTCTGGCATCTTTTATTTGGGCAGCCATCTTTTATCTGAAAATTTCAATTAAAATTTAACTATCTGAGATTATTATGAAAATTTAGAAAAAACGCAAAGTTTGTTCTGATCAAAAAAAAAAACTCAACTCCATTTGAGTTGAAATTTAAGATATTTCCATTAT
This sequence comes from Brachionus plicatilis, assembly GCA_010279815.1. Taxonomy (NCBI): domain Eukaryota; kingdom Metazoa; phylum Rotifera; class Eurotatoria; order Ploima; family Brachionidae; genus Brachionus; species Brachionus plicatilis. The sequence goes on from QEOQ01000658.1 coordinate 713,486, forward strand.
GATAATGGGGCATAAGTTGCACTTTAGATGGATCGTTATTGGCAAAGGAATTTTGAAATCATAAGAAAAAATAATCAAATCTTTTATCATTTTTAGATTATGAGTTAGAATTAAAAATATCAGAAAAAATAAAATGCATAGAAAAAATTTTTTATTAATTTTCAAATATTTAAAAAATTGATTATCAAAACTTTATTAAATTATTAAATTAAAAATAAAAGTTGCTTACATTGCTTGAATCAAATGCAACAATTTGATTATTTAACTCAATTTATGGGTCATCAATACCTGGTGTAGAATAAAAATGGCACAAAATTTATTTTATCATAAAAATTTTTTTAATTAACAAAGGCTTTAAATTTTTTTAAAATTATAACTGAACCCTCCTATTTTGATAAAATAATATCAGTTAAAGTATTGAACTCCATGACAACGTATAATATCGAACCTAAAGCGAACAGTCTTGGCATGGTCTAGTACAACCTTTGGGTCCATATTGCTCAGGCAAGTTCGAATTTTGTTTTCGAGTTGCTTAAGATTTTTGCCCTTCCAATCTCTCTCATAAACTTAAGCTTTCAAATTTCCTCAAAAATCTTTGACTGGTCGTGCTTTTGGTACGTTTGCTGGATTCAATTATTTGGCAACACACCTTATATTTTTATTTAACATATAATTCTATACCATATTCGCATAATAATACAATATCTTTTTCTATAACATCTAGCCAACGAAAAGCAGAACGTTTTTTGTATTCAAGACCAGTGAATCTCCCTATAACTTCAGCTTTTGACAAGTACCATTGTACCATTTTTTACAAAGTTGTACAAATCTATTTTGATGGTTTCGTACATTTTTTATTAATAACTTATCGAAAATTCAACTTTATGATATAATTTTTTATTTATTTTAAAGTTAGGATCAGCTTTATTTTAAATTTTGAAAAAAATTGGGAAAGGTCTTGTCCACTCTTATAGCAAATTAAACTAAACTTTTGTGCCATTTTTATTCTACACCTGTTACAATTCCCAAAACGCTTGAAAACTCTCTGGAAATTTAAATTGGAAATAATTAAATTTTGGACGGATCAAATTTTTTTCAATTTAAATTTTTGTTGTTGTCGAAAAGAGGTTTTCATATTTTATAAAAATTCAGCTCTCAAAATTAATTTTAAAAGTATTAAATTCTCATTTCTCATTTCTTATGCTGTTGTGATTTTAATAGAAAATTCAACAAAAAAAAAAAGACCCAAAAATACAATATTGAAAGCTTATCACATTAAGTTTTAGTATCTATGAGATAATATATAAAAAAGATAAAGTTTTTCAATTGAGTCTATCAAAACTAACTAAAATTTAGAAAAAAAAAAAGATAATTAATTGAATATTTTGATTGTTTTTTTCATGATAATTTCTTTTAATTTACAAACAAAAAAGATAAAACTCACGCGATTAAATAATTGCTTTTGAACATTTTAAAATAAGTTGTTCTTAAATAAGATTTAAAAAATTTTCTAAATTATTTTTTGTAAAAATTAATAGAGAAAAATGAGTACACCGGGCGAAAATGAAACACCAATTCTGTCCAATGATAATGCAAATGAATCTGAACCAAAAAAGCCAAAACCTGCTAAAAAGCTGTCTGTCTCAAACGACCCGGAAAGGTTCAAACATGGTGTTTTAGTTCGCGGTAAATTTATTGGTGTCGAAGATGTAAAAAAAGAGAATGGTGATGACGTGTGCCAGACAGCAATGATAAAATTAAAGGCTGTTGTTCTTGCAAAGAAAGAACACAAGCAGCGCATCTGCGTCAAAATTAATCTAGAAGGATTAGAAATTTTAGATGAGAAAACTAACCAGTTGATGTTTAAACATTCGGTTAATAGCATTTCATACATTGCCAGAGACACCACTGATCCAAGAGCAATTGGGTACATATACAAAAATTCACCAAATAACTTTCAATATTTTGCAATCAAGACGGAAAGACAGGCTCAAGAATTGTTTAATAATTTGAAGGATTTATTTGAGGTTGTCCTCATGATGAGAATCGCCGAAAAGAAAAAAAACGAAGAAAAGACAATTGAACCGAAAGAAGCAGAGATAAGTCCTGATGAGAAAAAACTTGAGCCTTTGAAAGAAAATGAATTAAAAGCTCAGAGTGAGTCAACAGCTCCTGAGACAAAAGCGCCTGAGACAAAAGCGCCAAGTTCAGATAATCTTCTTGATTTTCCTTCTAATAACTTTCATGATTCTTGGCAAGAAAATTCAGATGCACTTTTTTCCCAATCAGAACCTTCTAAGCAACCTTCAGCTGAACTATTTGATGTATTTGATAACTCAGTTCAAAATCAAACATCCGCAAATGATGATGCTTCATCAAAAAATAACAATGAAAATAGCCAAAACGATAAATACAATTCACTGTTAAATGAATTGTCTAATTTGTCTACAAGTCCTGAGCAAAGAAATCCTTTAGTCTCTTATACACAACCTTTAAATTCACCACTAAGTCACAATGGTGCACAAAATTTGAATCCTTATCAACAACCTCCTCAATTTTCAATTCCATATCAAAATCCATTTGGCACATTTAATATGTATCCTAACCAAGCACAGATGGTGAATAGGCCTCCGCCAGAAGTTCCAAATCAAGCAAAATTGAATATTCCACAAACTTTTAATCCAAATGCAACTAATTCAAACAATCAAAACAATCTTTTTCCATGGTAAATTTTTTAAAAAAGAAGAATTTTAAAATGGATCAAATTTCAAATATAACAACTGCATAAAATAAGCTAGAACTATTTTTTTTTAAATAAATATTCAAAAATTGATTTAATTTAATTTGAAAAATTTTAATTGAATTTGTTTGCATCTCATTCAAGACAATTGTAGTTTAAAATAGATAAAAATAATTCAAAAATGTTTGGTGGTTATTAAAGTGTCATCGTTTTTCATTGCGATATTTTTATTTTCGCTTATAGAGTCTATTAAATTGAGCTTCTTGGTATTCAATTTTTTTAACAGATTGGTTATTAAAGGCAGATGATTCTAAATCTTTACGAAAAGATTTTAAAGTTTTGACAATCTAATAATTTCTTTTTCAAAAGTCTAATAATTATTTGACACAAAAGGACTTAAATAGCATAAAGAAATCATCTACTCTTTAGCTAGGTATCTTTTGCCGCTATTATCAACAAATTTACGTAAATTCACCTAATATCATCATGCCGTAGCAGTACTGTTTATGTCTGCTATGCTCTGCAAATTTAGCAGAAATTAAATTTGAATATATTCGAGCATTGAGCAATTTGAAGATATTTTGCACATTATAAGTCCTAAAAGAAAAATAATTCTAAATTTCTTACAATTGAAGATAATGATAGGATAATAGTCAATGAGATGACATGTTTGCTAAAGCCCTTTAATCAAGATATTACAAAAAAATTTCAAAAATTATTTTAAAATACTTATTTATCTAAAAAAATAAAGCTAAAGATTTATCATTTTAATCTATTTGCATGAAAAGCGTTTAATCATAAATTTTTAAATCTCCTATTTTTTCTAAATTTAAAACTAATTTCTGAATAAATTAATAAATAAAAATAAATTATTTTAATTATTTCCATAAAATTTTTAAAATTTTGTTTTATTTATGAATAATTTGATTATCTTTAATTAAATACCAAAATAATTTTTTTATACTAATTTTCAGTTAGCCATAAATAAACGTAATTTTACGTAAATTTATATAAAACACAAAATTCCAATGAGTAAATTTTCGTAAAATATTGAAAAAAAAGTAAAAAAGAAAACGTAAGAAAATGTAAATTTATGAATTTTATTTTATTTTATGTTTTGTTTGAATTTTTTTGTGATTAGACCAATCTCCATATTTTTGAATTACTATTTTGATTACTTTTTTTGAATGTTTAAATTTTAATGAAGAATAGTATTAATTTAATAAAACTTTTTTTAAATGTCCTATACAAGATTTTCATTTTTCGTAACACAATGTTTTATTCGTGGAACTAATTTTTTCAATTATAAATATACTAATAAATTTAAAAAAAAAGTTATTTAATTTGTTCCCTATTCTTTTGTATTGAATTTCTCAAAACCCAAGACATCGACTTAAAAAAAAATTTAAGAATCATTGCTATTGTTTCAATCTGGCTGATATTCTGTTGTGTTTTAACAAAACAAATCAAACATTTTTAGCAAAAATCATAAGAAATAAATTTATGATAAAAAAAATTACTAATTGAATTTTAAAAATTACTTTACTCAAATTTCAAATGTTTTATTCAATTATTCTTTAATATAAAATATCTAAAGCATCTTAGTCTTTAATCAAAATATTTTGGAAAAGAAAGAAATGTTTTTTAACTTAATAAAACTTTTTTATTTGTTACTTAATTCAATCATCAGTGTCAACACTATTTTTATTATTTACTATTATTCTATATTTATCTTCTCGGTCCTTTAAAACAGGAATTTTAAGGATTTGAGAGCCTGTTTAAGGTCTAAAATTTGAATGATTGCTATTGCTGGAATATGGCTGTGTTGTGTTTGTTCTTCCATCTAAATCATAATCAATTTGTTCAAATTCATGGTTTGATTGAATTTCGCCTTGTTCTATGCAAAGTTCACTTGAGTCAATTTATTTCTTCTCCAGAAAATTTAGTTTTTCAGTAATCAAGTAATTTTGAATCTAGTTTCCTTTTAGCTGACCCCTTTCACATGTTAAATCTTTGACTGCGCATTTACCTTTGTTGTCCCCTTCTTCGTCACACTCTCATTTTATTTATTTTATTTTTAATTTTTTTTTTAATATTATGGAATCCTTTAAAACACAAACCTCTATTATTTCAAAAGACAAACAGTGGTTGTTAAGGCAAAATTTAAAAAAATTTTCTTTATTTTAAAGTTTTTTATTCTTAATCTGGACCTGTTCATATAATCATGTTTGTTTACTTTTTGAAAAAAAAGATATATTCTCGTTTATTTTTTCGGTTTACTGCACACCACTTTTGATTTATCCCTTTTGACACAGTCTCAAAAATTTCGTATACAGTATGTTGCAAAAATTTAGAAATTAATTATTTTATTTATCTTAAATTGTTTATTTATTGTATTTGACGAAAAATTGAGTGCAAAAAATAAAATTAAAACACTAATTTGTAAAGTTTTTAATTCTCTACAATTTGATATATGACATTCGGCATAAAAATTTAATCAACTTTCAAATATTTATAATGTAAAAACTTCCTATAAATTTGTGCTCTTAAACTGCTTAATTTGAATATTCTCTATCTCCTCATGTCATTTTTTTAAAAAATCTTTATTTTTCCAAAAAATTTTTTTTAAAAAATGCGTCTAGCCCTCTTAAATGGCAGAACGTGGCTCTGCTAAAAAAAGAGATAGCCAAGTTGATAGGTGTATCTCCAAAATGTGTCTCTTCAACAGAGACTTAATTGGACAGTTTAATGATTTGTCCAGAGTTATCTTTAATGATGACGAGTCCAATTTTTAGGTCTTTAATCGTAAATCAAGAGTAATAGTAAAAAGGTTTAAAGATGAAAAGTTCATCCGAAGTTCTGTATACCAAGGTTACACAACAGCGGAGGTTCAGCCGGTATCTTGGGATGCATTTCTTACCAAGGAACTGGTATATGCAACATTTATAAACTTGTTAACTTATCAACATAAACACGAAAAATTAATCAGTTTGTCTACATCAACACCTTGGAAAACAATCTTTTACTTTTACCATCTATTGAACTCCTTTTTGAGCCAGACGACCCTTGGATTTTTCAGCAAGTTGGCGCTTTGACACATACTGTTCACTCAGTAAGTGACTGGTTCAAAGAACATAATATTGAGGTTCTGCCATGGTGTGCCCGTTCACCGGATCTCAACCCAATTAATAACTTATAGTCATACATGGATGCCAAATTGATAGACACTTAAGTAACCTCTAATGAGCATTTAAAAAATATTTTACACAAAGAATGGTTAGAGATTCCGACTGAGTAAAACAATCTTAAAGAGAAAAAATTTATCGTAAAATTCTCAAATCTTGTTAAGTTCTTAATATCATTTAATCATGAGTTAAGAAAATTATAAGATTTTAATCAAGAATTTAGAACGAAACTTAAAGCAAACTTATTATTCTGTATTCATAAGAAATTTGCAAGATCTTAAATTTCAACTTATCATAATTTTCAAATCAAGATTTTATTCCGATTTTTTTTAGAATAAGAACTGATCTTATTCTTAATCGTATCTTATATGATCTTATAAGATTCATTTTAAGATTTATCTTCTGGATCTTGTCTTCTGGAGTTAAATTTTTCCAAAAACATCAGTTACTGTATACTTTTTAAAATATTCCAAAGCCTCTAATCGCTAAATTACTCGAATCTATTTGCATTTCAGTCACGAATAAACAAACTTTCAATTAAATAAAATATGTTTACTAAAAAAATTCGTTTACTTTAAATGATCGAGGATTTAGATTAACTTATTGTCTTTAACAAATACAAATTTATCTCTTAACACTTATAGACTTATTTCAAACTTGTTTTTTTCGTTTACCATTTTTATATTTTAGCCTTATTGTTTACTGTTTTAAAAATATTTTCAAAATTAAAAATAAATTTTCTGGTTGAGAATAAACAATAAAAGAAAAACTTTTTTTTTAAGAATTGTTTGTCTAGAGCAGCACTAATTTCTTTTGTTCTAAATAAACTAAGGGATGAGGAAATTTTGTTTTAAATTCAAATAGATTTTTAAAGTATTTAATGATTAAATTGAAATTAAAATTAGAATAAAATTAATGAAATGAGACTATCTAAATTTTTAATTCGCTTGTCCTTGTCATTAATTAATCTCATCTCAATACTGATACAAAACTCGAGTATCAGGGGTATCGCTTTAAAAATACCAATACTAGCATCTGATATGAAATTAGATACCTTGATCTTTTTTCAATATAAAAAAATGGTGGCTGACCGGTGGGCGAACCGCGGGTCAGCTGTTTTTATTAAATTAAATGAAAAAAGAGTTCGAAAGCTGCCGAATGAAGTGTAGGGCTGATTGAAAATTCAAATATTCAGCTAGCAAATAACTTTTTGGTTTTATAAAATATTTTCTTTTAAGAAATGAATCAAAAGTGATAAACTATCACAAGATAGAAAAAAAATATATAGAATTGCAACTGAGAAAATAAAACATAGAAATTTTAAATTTATAGAATTTTTTTTGAGTGTTTTATTTAACAATTAAAAAAAATTTATATTTTAGAACCAAATTAAGCTATTATAAATGGTATCATTAATTTATTACACAATGTAATAAAAGAATAGTGCGGAGGATTCAATTTAAAAAAAAATGTTAATCAATTAACTTATTTCTTTATTTTCATATTCAATATTAATTAATAATCTTTATTTTTCCTATCATTTGACACTTGGATAAAAAAAATTCTATCTTTTGAAAGTAAACCATCAAAAGTATTGAAATCAATACTTAAATACTTTTAGTATAATCAACATGCTTATAATTTTTTTCCAAATAATAACATTTTTTAGCTACCACATTTTTTGTTTTTATAAAACAAAAAACAAAATAATTTTATTCTGCAAACTTTTATTGAACAAAAGTAAAAAATAATAATTAGACATTTTGAGTTTCAAGTTTTTCACGAATTTCTTTTCTGATCTTAGTAAAACAACTAGTATCGAAAATTAATTCTTTTTCACCGTTCGTTCGACTTTTCTGGCGTCTTTGATCATTTCAACAATGTCAGACACGAGAATAGATATTTTATAAGTATTTTCCATTACAAGAATTTAGAATTCTAAAAATTGTATTTCAAATTTTTTTCAAAGTTCTTATCACAGTATCAAGCTTGTCATTTGAATTATACATGTCTCTTTTTTATGTTTCAGTAGGTTTTTTTTTGCAACAGAAAGCTCGTTTATTCAAAGACCGGCTTTAACTAATGTAAATAAAGATTGTTTTAGAAAAATATTTTTTCGGTCTAAGAAGCTGCTGCAGGATGAATATAGAATTTTTGAGAATCTGTTTTGTTATATACAGCGGTTTTAATAAAAACGTAACGCAAAAAAAGCCGCGACCAAACAACGGCCAGTACGGCCGTCCGTCCCGGCCAGTTCGCGGCTCCGAACCAGCCGATCTAAGCGACCTAGCCGGCCGACCTTAGCGATCTAGCCGGCCGATCTAAGCGACCTAGCCGACCGACCTAAGCGACCTAGACGGCCGAACTAAGCGACCTAGCCGGCCGACCTAAGCGTCCTTTCCGGCCGACCTAGGCGACCTAGCCGGCCGACCTAAGCGTCCTTTCCGGCCGACCTAGGCGACCTAGCCGGCCGACCTTAGCGACCTAGACGGCCGACCTTAGCGACCTAGACGGCCGACCTTAGCGACCTAGACGGCCGACCTTAGCGACCTAGACGGCCGACCTTAGCGACCTAGACGGCCGACCTTAGCGACCTAGACGGCCGACCTTAGCGACCTAGACGGCCGACCTTAGCGACCTAGACGGCCGACCTTAGCGACCTAGACGGCCGACCTTAGCGACCTAGACGGCCGACCTTAGCGACCTAGACGGCCGACCTTAGCGACCTAGACGGCCGACCTTAGCGACCTAGACGGCCGACCTTAGCGACCTAGACGGCCGACCTTAGCGACCTAGACGGCCGACCTTAGCGACCTAGACGGCCGACCTTAGCGACCTAGACGGCCGACCTTAGCGACCTAGACGGCCGACCTTAGCGACCTAGACGGCCGACCTTAGCGACCTAGACGGCCGACCTTAGCGACCTAGACGGCCGACCTTAGCGACCTAGACGGCCGACCTTAGCGACCTAGACGGCCGACCTTAGCGACCTAGACGGCCGACCTTAGCGACCTAGACGGCCGACCTTAGCGACCTAGACGGCCGACCTTAGCGACCTAGACGGCCGACCTAGGCGACCTAGACGGCCAACCTAGGCAATCTAGCCGGCCGACCTAGGCAATCTAGCCGGCCGACCTAAGCGCCCTAGACGGCCGACCTAAGCGACCTGGACGGCCGACCTAGGCGATCTAGCCGGCCGACCTAGGTGATCTAGCCGGCCGACCTAAGCGACCTAGCCGGCCGACCTAAGCGACCTAGCCGGCCGACCTTAGCGACCTAGACGGCCGAACTAAGCGACCTAGCCGGCCGACCTAAGCGATCTAGCCGGCCGACCTTAGCGACCTAGACGGCCGAATACTTACTCATTGTAATACAGGCATACTTACTCATTGTAATACAGGCTCATTAGCTCCTGGTGATTACGGAACTGCTCTTGGTGTAATCCGAAGTTTGATGTAAAATTAGAGCATTGTTTTTGCACGGAAACACGACCATACAATCAAGGTTCCAGATTAACAGCCTACGAATTGGTATTTGAAAAAATACCCTCAACATTAATTTGTGACAGCATGGTTGGAATGAAATCCATCAAATTACATCAAACTTCGGATTACACCAAGAGCAGTTCCATAATCACCAGTAGCTAATGAGCCTGTATTACAAGGAGTAAGTATGCAAGCTTTCTAATTTTCTTCTAGTCTTTTCAAAATGTCTACAGCACGAAACCGTCGCTTAGGTCGGCCGGCTAGATCGCTTTGGTCGGCCGGCTAGATCGCTTTGGTCGGCCGGCTAGGTCGCCTAGGTCGGCCGGCTAGGTCGCTTAGTTCGGCCGTCTAGGTCGCTAAGGTCGGCCGGCTAGGTCGCTTAGGTCGGCCGGCTAGATCGCTTTGGTCGGCCGGCTAGATCGCTTTGGTCGGCCGGCTAGATCGCTTTGGTCGGCCGGCTAGATCGCTTAGGTCGGCCGTCTAGGTCGCTTAGGTCGGCCGTCTAGGTCGCTTAGGTCGGCCGTCTAGTAAGGTCGGACGGTTCGGCCGGGTCGGACGGCTCCGACCTGTTGGGACGCCAAAGTTACCGTTGGCCGGCCGGCCGGATCGCTGGCGTTACGTTTTTATTAGAACCGCTGTAGATCTTGGTCTAAACAATTAAGAATTTGAATTATTTTTTCTAAATTAATAGCAGTAATAGACTGCTTGTTTAATCAATTTTATTATTTTTCATTTTTAAAAAGTTCAAATTTATAATAAACTCAAAAAGTTCAACTTTTTTCATAAACAGCAAGTTTAACATTATTTTTTTTTTCAAAAAACAATAAATTATATGCGATAAATTGACATCTTGAAGTTGATGATCAATTCAAAATATCATTTCAATTCAAAGAGTTTAACTTTAAATATTAAAATTAATCTTTAAATTTATTTAAATAATTTTAATGTAACATGTTTTACATTTTATGTACATTTAAAAAATAAAATTATTTGAAAAAAATTAATTTCTCAACACATTGATAAAATAAATTTTTATAATTTAAATTTATAAACTGATTTTTGAAGATTTTTTTTTGAATTTTTTCTTCCAAAAGTATTTGTATCTAGCATCAAAAATTAAAAATTAAATTTATAAATGAATTACAAATATTAAATTCCAAATAACTATTAAAATGAAAAGATCGATCTTTCCTACAAATATTTTTGAAATCAAAAATTTATTCTATTTTTCAAATCTATTTAAAGTCAAAGTCACTAAAATTAAAGGCTAAAAAAAAGAATTTTGTACCCAGGGGTCTAAAAATAATTAACTCTTTAATAGGAATGGGTCTTAACTTAACTAATTTAGTTTAGTCGGCTAAAATTAGTTAACTAAAAATTAGTCGAGTAGTTTTTAGTTAAATTAACTAAAGAAAAAACTCCCATCACTACTTAAGATGATGATGATGACGGTATTCAAAGATAAAATTAAAATATTTATTAAAATTATTTATATTCTGAAAGAGTATAAAATTTTCTACATTTTGGTGTATATTTTTATTTTAAAAAAGGGTGCGTCAATTTTATTTATTGCAAAACAGCCAAAAAGAACGTTTTTTTTTGGCAAATTGAAGTCTAAGATCATCATCAAAGGATCAAATATAAAATGAAATATTTTTTTAATAATATAGAAAAAATAAACTTTTTCAAAAGCAGTTACTTAACATGCCATGTCAAGTTTATTTTTATAGTTTATTCATATTTAAAATTTTTCCCTTTTTCCCTTTTTATTGAATATTAATAAGTTTAAATATTTTAATTGATATTTATGAAAACTTACTTTTAAAGACAAAAAAAATTACTGTTTTAAATTTCAAAAATTATTAAAATCATTAGATTAATTAAACGTTGAAATTTTAAATGATCGTTTTGACAATAAAATTTGATCTGAAACTTCAATTTGCCTTTTATTTTCACTTTTTCAGTTTTGATATATATTTTAAAAAGTATTTTAAGTATCGGTTTTGAAATCATCAATAGTAAAATAATTTGGACATCAGTACTTCTCAGTCAATTTTTGAATCATTTAAGCAAAGGAAAATTGAAGTTTGGTCAGATAGTCGGGAATAGAATGTATTTGAATAATTTAAACAGTTCAATTGTTATTTAGAGAAAAAAAAAAGGACTATTGTTTATTAATTTTATTATATTGTGCAACGATTAAAATATTATTGAGAAAAACCAAACATGTTAAATAAGTTGATTGATGAATAAAAAACCAATTTAGGCTCGCTATTACAGAAAAAAAATTCTTTTTCTAAAAATTTTTAATTAAGATTTTAATTACAAACATATCTGGTATAATAACATTTATTTAAAAAATTCATTATATGTCATTATCTATTAGCTAATGACAAACATTAAAAAATCATAAATATATTATTAAATGAAAGAAGAAAAAAAAAAAGAAAGGTAAACGGTTCGATGAACATCTATTTTTCATTTGAGCTATAGGGTTAATTAAAACGATTCTACAATTATTCGACTAATAAGCTAAATCCCTTATTTACAATAATAATAAATGCTAATTTATATTATGACTATTAACATATTATTTTTGTCCATCACAAAATTCACTTTAAAAAAAAAGTAGAGAATTTTGAAATAATTGTTTTTAGTCATTAAGTTGATTTTTATCATTCGATCCAAAATCTAGCTTGATTATCGACGCAAAAAAACAAAGCAAAAAATTAAGTTAAGCAATAAAAAGCTAAATTTGGAATGAGATGTTGAACCAATTGACGTGTCTTGTTCAGACAAAATGCTCTTGGCCAAGTCTGTATCGCTTGAAACAAGACGAATTGAGTGACTCAAAGAACCGATCTGTAACTTGTAGCTTCTGAAATCATCTTCCTGAATTTTGTCAAATTTTAATTTTGCAGTGTAAATTCCGTCAGTGGCTTGATCGACCAGTACAGTCAAGTGTTCATGCACGTCACCTTCTCTTAAAACCAAACTCTCAACTGATTCATTTTCTGAGTTGTCTATGTTCAAAAACTCGGCCTGATCATCAATCGTTGTTGTTGTTGTTGTCGCTGTTGTTGTAACAGTGTTTGACTTTTCGACAGTCCACTCAACATATTCTCTTGGATTGGAGAAAAATTGGCACTTTATTTCAAAATTTTTCTCGCCTTTTCTAGCAATCACATTGTCGGCGCATTCACTCTCAATTATTTGTGTGCCATGAACTTGCAGCTGATACGACTTGGTCAACTCAATCTCATTCGAACCAAACGATTGAACGGTACAATTTAAAATTTTGTTGTTGTCCGTGTAATCTGTTGTGAAATTGACCACTGCAGAAATTGAGTATGAATAGTACTCTTTGTGTTTTGTGTTCGAAATATCTTTGATTAAGATTGAGTCATTTAGATTCTTTGTCGGATGAGAAATGGTAAGTGTGGGCTTGGGAAACACGTCAGTGACACGACACCCTACTGAGGCCATGCTGTTCAAAGCGAATCTTTCCATTTTTGCCACTGGAAAATTTAAATGTGACAACGTTGGCGGCTCTGTTAGTTATTTGAAAAAAATGAAAGCCAAACCAGTCAATTAGAAAATTAAAATCAATAAATTACTGTAGATTATAGCGTTGATTTTCTTCACAATCTGGTTGTATTTACAAGTGTAAATGCCATTGTCCTCCAATTTTAAATTTTTTATTGACAGCACTATGCTATATGAGTCTGACGATGTCTGTGTAAACTCGATGTTGTATTTGTTTGAGTCCAATTTGGGCGAAAGTGTATACTCGTTTTGTGCTAGTATGTCTATTGGAACACTCGATTCGCCATCTATTTTAAATTTTTTATTAAAATAAATTGAAAAAAAAAATAGAAAAAAAAATGAAAAAAATAAAAAAAAAAATCACTTTCAAATTTTTGTTGCTTTGTTATAGAAAGTCTTGATTTGTACGAAGGATTCATAACAGTGCATGTTATGTTGAGAATGGGCGAGTCGATTGGAAAATGGTACTCTGACATTGGCTTTGATGCATGCATATTAGTTGGCTCTATTCCCTGATATGGATTGACATCAAGAGTTAAAATGAATGAATGCTGTCTCTTTTTTAACAAACGAGCATCAATCGATGAGCAAAAACCCATTAAAAACAGCATTGCATAATTCAAATACATTATTTCTTTTTTTTTTTTTTGATGTTGTTGTTGTTAAGAGAACAATAAATATCTAAAAATATGAATTGAATAATACGCCAAAAACATCAAACGATAAGAAAAATAAGAATTTTTCTTGAGATAGGGAAAATCAATAATTTTTTTGGTTCACAAGGTTTTAGACTCATATTTGAAAAAAAGAAACAACAACAGAGAAATAAACATAATTTAAGTTAAAAATTACTATGCTATGGTTTAATCATTTATCGATTTTTTGTGTTCGTGAATAATACTGAAAATAGAAAAGGAATTAATGGCTGAAGCATGATTACTTAGAAGAATGTGTCAAAAGAAATTAAGATAAATTATTTAATCTTCATCAAAAATCAGAGAATTTTTTTCAATTTTAAATCGTAAAATAAAAATTAAATAATAAAAAAAATTTGGATCAAATTTCAATTTTAGCTTTATCTGCTCAATCCAAATTAAATTGAGTCTGTTCATTTTATGGAGATAAAAACATAAATTTTAATAAACTTTTTTATTCTTTAATCTAGTCGTTGGCTAAACTTAAAACTTTTTATTTTAAAATTGAATTAATTGAAAAAAAAATGATTTAAAAATTAAAATTTAGAATATTTATAAATTACTTTTTTGTTGAGTAGAAAGCCACAAAATGCAACAATAAACGTTATACGTTATTGTGACAATTTTGCTTTTGTACGAATAGAAATAATGATAAAAACAAAACAAATAAATGAATAACTATTTACAATTTATCTTTTCAGAAATAGACTCTTTCTATCAATATTTTTTATTCGACTAAATTAAAGCTTCAGAAATTTAAATCATCATTTTGTTTTCAAGTATCACTTTGTTTTAGAAACAAAATAAATAAAATCAATAAATATTGATTTTCCATTCAGAATATTATTATTCATTCAGTAGAAAATAAATGGCCTCATAGGTTCGCATGTGAAAACATTTCAAAATGTTTAAAAACTAACAAAATGGCTTCATTTTATGAATCAAGATGACATATTTTATATACCAAAGTTTTCTACTGGGCATTGTCTTAAAATCTAAAATGTCATTTTAATAAATGAAGCAGTGGTACTAATTCAAAATTTACAATTTTAATTTTTGACTAATTCGAAATTAATTATTGAATTTCTAAATAAATCATACAGATACGATTCGAACACTGAAAACTGAAAAATAACCAAAGAATATGCAAATTAGGATTTTAATTTGGTTTTTTTCATCAAAGCTTATTTATTTTTCCAACACATATATCTCATTTAATCATGTCGTTTTTGTTTGTTGAATACAAAGTAACTCCAGACAAACAAAACAGCTAGCAAATGAACCAAGTTTTTAGACGACAACTTTCACAATTCATAATTAAAATTATCTTATTTAGACGGCTTGCATTAAAAGCATAGTTTTCATTAATTCTTGCCAAAAAATCAATAAATATTATCATTTTTTAATTTTATCAATTGAAAAACAAAAAAAAAAAAAACAAAACAACTCTTTACAAATAATTTACTGTAGCATTAGAAAAATGAGTTTTTTCTACAGTGAATTGCGAAATTATTTATCTAAGTGAAATAAAATAATATGAATAATAGGAAACAAATTAGAATTTGCTTACTCTAAGAATTTTTAAATGAATTAGTGATCAATAAAAAATTTAATTTAAAAGGAATTTATTATTTACACATTACTTAACCAAACTATTTACACACACATGGCTTAAAATTGATTACAAAAAATCTAACAGTTAAAGAAAATAACTTCCAGCTAACAACAAAAAAAAAGAGCTCTTAAAGGTTTTCAGCCCTAAAGATTTTGTTATAAATAAAAATCTACAAAAAAGCTAACAAAAGAAGAAGTTAGAAGAACAAGCAATTAAAATATCTTCAGTTGAATTGAATGAAAAGAGTGAGCATTATATAATTGGAAAAATACACAAAAGCGTTTGATTTTTATTAAAAGATGATAATAATAAAATTTTGGTTCCTATCAAAATCTCACCTTAAAAAAAATATTTCATAAAAATAATATTTTCACTAATTTTTAAATCTAACTGAATCAAGTTGATTTCTGAAAAATTAAAAATTTAAAATCAACTTTTAATATTGTTTACGATTGTTATTGTGTCGTCGTCACTCATATTTGTTGATATACAAATTTAATTTCGATATCTTAAAAAGTCTTGGTGAATTTTAATTTTAAGAAAAATTATTTATTGTAACCATATAATAGCAAATTAAAATTCCACCAGTTTAAATATAAGCATCCTGAAGCTTATTTAAAATATGAAAAATAAAACCATGACGATTTTACAAATTCTTATAGAAATTTTCCATAAGCTAATATTCAAATATTTTTTATTAGATTCAAGCTTTTTTAGAAACTTAATGCCTTGTTATTTTAAGGCTAGATTTCTAAATATTCGCCATCGAAATTTTATTAACAGAATTAGTTCTAAATTCTTTTTTAAATTAATTAGCTTTTGATTTTTGAATGAAAAAAATTTGCTTTAGAGATTAAATTAATTGAAAATTAAATAAAAATTCCATTATTTTATTTTAATCCCTAGTTTTTGTAAAAAGTTACAAAGAAAAAATATTTATTTCAATTTATTTTATTCAAAAATCTAAATGCGAACATCAATCCTAAAATTAATTTATCTTATTAATTAATGGAAATATCTGAAGCTTTTATTTTTGAAAATAAAAAATAATTAATCTAGCAAATAACAAATCTATTAACAGGACATTACTTGATTAAATTTTGAATATTGAATAATCAACTTGCTTCCAGTTTTATTAGTTTACACAAAAAAAAATCTAAAGATCTGTTTGCCTAATAAATTTGATTGCATTGTTTTAAGAATATCTGGTTTATTTTAGGTTCTCTGAAGCTAAATAATTTCAAAAAAAAAGTGATTAAATGAACCCCAAGACTAATTCTCAGTTTCTTTTTTTTTGGTTTTTACTCGTTTTCTTGGTCTGTACTAAAAAATCAAGAGTGATAAAGGCAAATTTTATGCAAATCTAATTGATTATGTTTACAAACTAAAAGAAAATCGATTTTTTTCTTAAATTATGATATTTTTTTAAATGAATCGCAATTAGAGGAAATTTTTTCCTTATAAAATATCGCGAAGAGTTGCTTAAGTTTTTATATTTTATAATCTTGTTATTGCTTATTTAAGTTGTTTCATTTTTTAAGTATTTATTCAATTATGCCAAGAAATTATTGAAAAAAATATAGAAACCTGATGCTTGGTGACCCAAATTTATGAGAACAAATCTAAAAATTAAATATTATTGTAAATTTTTAAATCATCTATGCGGAATATTAATAAATAGCAGTTGCATTTACATCAAAAATTTGAATAATTTATCAACTTGAATTATTGATTTAATCATCTTTTTTAGCTAAAGAATGAATTACGATATCCAAGAATTAATTATTAGTAATAATATTTCTTACTGGGACAATAAATTAATAACTATTTAAAATTCTTTTTTAGGTCTTGAAAACATATATTTAGTATTTTATGTTTATTAAATAATTATTTATAATAAACATTTATTTTTAATAACTTAAAATAGAACACCATTATTTTTTCAAACAATGACGAATAAATTTCAATGATTAACTGAAAATTTAATCAAAAAAAATATTTTGAATAGCTTAGAATTAGAATCTAAAGTATTTTTTAATTTAGAATGTTTTAAAATTATAAGAATAGGTTTTTAAGTTGTTTTTATGCATTTTGTTCCATTTAATTAAAAGGTTATATTTATGCTCATGGGTTTTTTACTTAAAAGTGAGAAACTCGATTAAATTCATTTTAAGTTGGATATTTTATTGCTGATAGTCTATTAGACTGAAGCACTATAATAATCATTGATAAAATATAATAAAGAAATTAATTTTTAAATTAATAATTTACTGACTTTCTATGATAAGTCTATAGAATTATTACTTATCACAAAAAAATTAACTAAATTTTTCGAATTTAACCTGAAAGTTGATTAATTTTAATTTTTAAAGAATAAAACATTAAGAATATGTGTTAAATTATTCTGAAATATCTAAACAACATAGGTTTTTTACAAAAAGTTTTTTTAAGATTCAGTACAAAAGAACAAGAAAAAATGAAAAAAATTGAAAAAAATCTTGTCTATTAGTCTAAGATTAGTTTTGGAAATGCAACATGGTGCAACATGCATAGTTGATTGTTTCACTATGTTGCATTGCATTTCCTTTAGTTAATAATATGTCAAAGTCTGCAAATTTAGCAGAAATTACAATTCAATTTATTCTAGCGTAGTGCAGTTTGCAGAGATTCTGCGCATCATTAGTAGACTTGAACATTTGATGAAGCAATCTAGTTGCACCATGTTGCAAAACTACAACTAAAATTAAAATAATGGAGAATAATCATTTTGTTTTGTTCTTTTGTACTAAATTTCAAATAATCTAGACAAAAAAAGAGGGAAAACAAATCTTGAATCAATAGAAAATTAGTCAAGAAGTAGATCTTTAAAATATATTAAAATATCTTTTTAATTTAACAATTAAGATTAAAAGGTATAAATATTAATTTCTAAAATTTACACTTAAATTGATCGCTTGATAATGCGACATTTATTACTTCTAACAAGAGGATTGTGAATTTTATAATAAAAAGATTACAAAACTCAAAAATAGTTTTTCTAGAAGTTCAATCTGATATATACCCTTAATTTCCTACTAGTGCAAAAAATTCAAAAAAATGCAAACATTAAAGCCCACAAAAATCTTTGTGCTTGATTTAAAGAGGCTGTGTTTAGATAGTAAAATGAATGTATAAGCTGATAGAGTTTGCTGAATCAGTTTTGAACTTGTAGAGAAACATTTTTGAGTTTTTTAATTTTTTTTGTTTCTTTTTCGTTCTAAAATTCACCTTGGTGTCTTTAAAGAGTTATTCTTTTTTCTTTCTTGAGGTAAGTCCTCAAAGTTTTAAAGTTCGTTTTATTTCATTTTAATTTTTTGAAAATTAATTTTATACGATTATTTAATTTATTTATAAAATCCAGAGATCGCCCGATTGGCATCAACCTTCTTTTAAACTCTCAAGTTAGATTTTTACAATAAAATAAAAAATTGATAATTTTACACAATTCACAGCAACTAATGTTACTCCTACTTCTAATTTGAATACAAAATTTTTTTAAGATTAAAAAGAATTTAAATACTAAAAAATTTACATAAAAACTAAGATTATTTTTTCTGATTGAATTTAATAAGACTTAATTTCAATAAGAAAGTAGAAAGTTTTTATAGAAATGAATTTTAAAATTTGCAGCAAGAAGAAAGATTGATTTAAATCTGAATTTTGAAGATGTTAAAAAAATTTTAAAGAGATAACAACAAAAATCTTATTTGACTAACTAAAATCTTGATGGAGCATCAAAAAAACTTGTTTTGAATTTTTTATTATTATAACTATTTTATTTTTATTGATACTAGGAGATTAAATAACCGTACAATATTTATGAGAAAATCTCGATTTATCCGCAAATTTGATTTCAAAGTTGATTAAAATATTTTTTGATAACAAGTTTAGCGTATTCTATTGATTACTGTCCATTTCTTAGATTTAAAACTAAAAATCTTAAAATAAGATTAAAGAAATGATTTTTATCGCTTAAATAAATATTTATTTTTTAAGTTTATAATTCGATTTATGGTCAATTGTTTTATTCTCTTTGCTTTTTTCAAATTCATATTTTTTCGCTTTATTTCGTTTCAAATCTTATCATATTTTAATCAGTAAGAGAAACCTAATATTTCAATCATCACACATTAATTTATATTAACAGCATAAAATTCTTCGTGAATTTGAGTTCTTATCTTATTTTGGAGAGTCTTTAATGCACTTTTTAATATTTTAGTATTTTATTTACGATTTTTAGGTTTTTTGGTATTATGAAATTTAAAAACAAATTGAACAAAAATTTCCTTTTTTTTGATAAATTAATACTTAAGATTATGAAAAATATTTAAAAAAATACTGCAACATACTTTGTTGCAGCTTTTTTTTCTAAATTAGTTGTTCTCATTTTTAAATTTTTTTCTAATCTACAGTATTAATTTATCAAAAAATAGAAAAATTTTGATCAATTAGTTTTTGAATTTGAATTTGATTTTTACTTTGAAAGAACCAAAGTTCAGTATAGATTTTCAAATAAAATTATTGAAAAATAATTCAATTTTGAATAAATTTAATAAAATTGTTTTGTTCTTTTTTATCTAAATTAAACTTCTTTTTAAAATTAATAGGCTTTGTTAATTGGTTTTAAGTTCTTCTGAATTCTAAATTAATTTCTCACAAAATCAATGAGTAATTATGATTGTTAGAAATTATTTATTTTTATTTATTAGTTTATCTTAACCGAGCAAAAGCTTCTTAAGAAAAAAAAACTTTAAAAATAATTTCTTCAACTTAAAAAAATGATTTATGTCTAAAATGTGAAAAGGTTTGATTTAAAGATCTTTCCCGTACAAAATATTTTTCTCCAAGTAGCGAAGAAACTGTTAAAATTGCAAACCAACTTTAACCAGAAATCAAAATGAAGTTAAAAGAATTTATTTTTAATAATTGCTATAGAAAGGCGAAAAGATTAAAGACGCCTTTTATTTCTTCAGAAAATATGATTTCATTTACCCTACCTGAACAAAATGTTAACCAAGAAACTTTTCCCGAAATTCTGTGTCTGTTTAATGTTTTAAATGACACAAATTCAATTTTGGAAATTGAAAAAAGCTCGCCAAAAAATAATTCAGATGAAGTAGACTAAATTGTACAAACTGATCCCAATACGATATCAGAGTATGTTTATGTCGATTTTCCAAAGTCAAATAGCTCTCATAAACGCTGCATTGCATGCTGTAAAAAGCAATTCACACAAAAAACTTCATTTAGTTCCTCATGAAGCGCGGGTATAGGCATTAGTTTAAAAAAGTTGTTTTTTAAATTGATTTGGTTCTACCTTTAAAACTTGGAAATAAAATGAACAATGAATCTATTAAAGATATAATTTATTTATTTATTTAAAAAAAATTTTAAGCCTCATAGGCAAGTTGAAAAATAAAAAATCTGATTTACAAATCACATTAAGTTTCATAAATAATTACATAATTGGAATCTTGAATGAAGTTTCAAAGAATAATAGCCTGTTAGATAATTTTGCTGATTTGGAAATACTCGATGAGGAATATGGAAAAAGACTAGTGGATTTTTCAAAAATGAATTCGAAGTTATCAATGGTCATTTATGTGATAAAAAAATTAGAATAAATCACAAGCTCTAACAATTTATCTTTTTTGGCTTAGAACTGGCTTAAACCAGAGAGCGATAAAGGCCCATTTTAAAATTGACAAAAGAACATATGTGAGTCGCTATTGTGAGCAAATGCGAAAAAACTTAGTGGAGTTTTGGCCTCTATAAGTTATTCACCACCTGTATACACTACACTCGCACCAGTTGAAGCCATTCTCTCTTATCCAATTGCCGCTCCAACTCCTCAGACCGACGTTGAATGCCCTCAAAATCCTGAGATTAAACCGATCTCTCCCTTTACAAATATGCTCTTTACAATTATATTCGAAATTAATAATAATAAATGTTCCAATTCAAATTTAAAATATGAATAATTTTTGATTCGGCTACTTCTAGGATTTTCTTCGTTTTTGATATATTTTAATATTTTTTAATTTTAAATGTAGCACCAAAACTTAAGTTTTTAAGTTTAAATACTGCATTGTAACCCTAGTACTAATGAAGCAATTACATATTACATGGAGTCGATTTTTCAATAGTTCTTGATTCGAAGCCTGTTTTGTAATGGGATAAAATGACTCAGTCTTGCCCTAACATTTATTTAACTCAACTCAAAAAATTGATCCGGGATTGCTAGTAATTCTAAGTTTATCAAAGATCTCGTGATCAAAAATATTGGAGATAAAATAATATTTTAACAGAATAGACCAAACTTTTGTATTTTAAATTAAATTTAATACCCAAAAATTTGCTTTCATTTAGATTTTAGATTAAATTACTTTTTATCATCCTAGTCTTGTGTTTATGTTTTTCTCGGAAATATATTCAGTTTTGAATTAATCAATTCAAATAGCGTCAATTTTTTTAGAGAACTGATTGTTGAAATCAAGGGAAAAGAACAAGAAGAGTTTTTGCCGTCATTTTTTTTGTTATCTTTTTTTATCAATGACTAAATTAAAACTCAATACTGAATATCGAATAAAAGTACCTTTTTGTGCCTTTTTTATTTTAAATAAAGAAAAATTTCACAAAATTAATTTCATTTTTAGTCAGAAAAATTTAGATGAAAACTGAAAAAGAATAAAATTTCATCATTCCTTTTGGTTATTTTAATTTCATTCTTTTTTTATTTGTCAAATCAACTTTGAATAAATTTGGATTTATGTAATATATTTATAATATTCCAAAATGTTAGTGTTCTTCTAAGCATTCCAAGTACCGAATTTTCTTTCAAAACAGCTTGACTTACATGATCGTTCCATTTTAAGTCGTCTGACAGTATAACACCTAAGTCACGCTGTATAATAGTGTTATTGATTCTAAATTTTTTGAAGTTAATCTTGTTCGGTGTGGTCTATTTATAAAGCCTGATTTTGAGAGCAATAGTTCAACAGGACCCGAGGATGCAGGAATCGATGAAAACCTTAAAGCTAATTCGAATAATCGTCGAAATCTTGTCTTGTTCTTTGACCAAAACTGCTTAAATTTGTACCTAGATCATAGTCTATATTTAAATAATCATCAGTTGTACGATTAAACAATATTTTTTCATTTGTTTCGGTATTTTTGCCCTTTTTTGATTTCATGAACTGGAAGAACTTTTTTCTCCTTTTTGGAGATTTTAATAAACTGTCGTCCGAATCATTTCTCAATGTGGCTAAAGGACGACTTTTTTCATTTGACTAAGTTTGGCTATTATCATCACCAGCATTTAAATTTTATATCACTTTGTACTGAATTTTGATGAATTTAGAGAGGTTTTTAAATTCTCATCTATATCAATGACTTCTTGCCTTTGCTTTCTCAAGATAGTTTTTCTCGCTATCGGAGTCTATTTGTCACATACGAGACTCATAATATTCTAAAAAGCTGAAAAAATTTAAAGGTTAAAATCTGAATTTTAAAAATTTTTAAAACTTTTAATAAATGGATGAATAAAAATATTGATTTTTGAAATTAGATGAAGCGATCAAAAAGAAAAAACATATTTTATTCAGACTTGGTCTAATAAAAGATTAAAGTCATTTTATTTAAAGGCAAGTAATGACTTGACCATGAACTTTTTTTTTCAAGTCAGGTTTAGGACTTAAAATTTTTTTTTTTAAAGAATTCGTTTTTTTTAAATTTTTATTTCTTTTAAATCACTTTGTTTGGTCTAAACATTTATTTGAAAAAGCACCGTCATTTTAATGAAAAAATATTAAAATTTAAAAATAAATCATCATTTATCCAAAATTCATTTTTGGTGATTAACTTTTTTCTAATAAACATTTAATTCAATTGACTTGTATTGACTTTGAATTTATTACTTTTTTCAAAGTCTGGCTTTAGTTTCAAAAGCATTAACTTTAAATTTCCAAAAAAAAAGAATGGAAATTTTTTTATTTGAAAAAAAAGAATGGAAATTTTTTTATTTGAAAAAAAAGAAATTTAGAAAAGCTTAATAATTCTTGAATCTTTTTTATAATATGGTCAAGATTTAGACTTAAAGCACTTAATTCAATTATATATGCATTTATTGATAAATCAAAAAAATATTTACCGTTCATTTCAACAATACGAAAAGGCAGACAGCAACCTATAATTAGATAATAAAAAATTAATGTTGAAATTATTTCGGAAGTCAATTTCTTTTTCGAGTCATTTTCAATCGTTGCGTTTTTTTTGGTATTTCGAAATTCCAAATAAAATTTGACGAGTTGTTTTTGAAATCACTTTCCGGACCTCGAAATAATTTTATTTTGATCAAATAAAAAAAGAATTAAATTATGAAAAACAACACAAATAAGTATTTACTCTTTAAGATAATATCTTCAAAACCAAGGTTAAAAATTGAATTTTCCTTTGAATTTGATGAACTTGACGGAGTGTTATTCATTTTCGAAATGAGTTTGAATGGTTAAAAATTTTAATTATTTTCTAAGCTAAACAAATAGATTAAATGATCAAAACAATGTGAAAGTAAGAAATAAGTTAAATACGAAAATGATAAGCCTTTCTAAGCGTTATTAATTTAAATTTTACAAAATTCTGATGTCAAATTTTCTTTTAAGTTGTAAAATATATAGCATTATAAATTCAAGTTTTGAGTTATAAGTTTTGGTTTATTAAAGCACTTTATACGAAAGTTCTAAGCTAAATATATAGAGGGGAGGATTTTCCTGGAACCCAAAACCTGTGTACCGTCATTCTCTAAATTTTTTTTTTAATTTTGTTTTTAAATGTCAAAAAAAAGAAAAAATCAGCATTTAGTGTTCGACATCAACATTTAATTTTAAAAAAAGCGACATCTTTCAAAAAAAGAAAATTAATTTTTTTCTCTAAATTTTTTCATTGATAGTGATTTTTTTTTTTTTTAAATTTTCAAGTCAAGTCACTGACTTGACTTTGAAAAGACTTAAAAATCAATTTTTTTTTGACTTTTGCCCAAGTCTGATATAAAATTAAAAATATAGTTTTAGCATTTAAATGAAATAAGAAACATCATAACCAGTGAATTTTGCTGAAAATTTAATTTTTTACCTAAAATTATCTTTTTTTACAGTTTAAAACATTATTTAGAGTAAAAATATTTAATAAAAAATAAAAAAATGTAGAATTTCAAATTGAAAAATTTTAAAAGGCCTAAAAAAAATTTTAATGTTCGAAAAATTGAACTTTTTTGGCCATCAGTATTTTAATTAAGTTTTACTTGAAATAAAGTAATTTTACGTAAACTTACATTTTTTGATGTAAATTTATGTAAAATGATTTAATATTAAACGTTATCCAGTTGAAACATGAAGTTCAGAAGAAGCATTAACAGACGTCCCAAAACGTCAAACAGAGACATCAAATGATAGTTCCCAAGCGTCTTTATTTAAATATTTCAAAATCATTATTAAAAATCTTAATATTCTTATTTAATTGTTTTGAATAAATAAAGGTTTTTTTTCGATATTTATAGTACTAAATAGATTAAATCATGTTTTCAAATTTAGGTTTTTCATGAAAACGAAAAAATTTTTATTTTATTTTTAATCATGTTTTCATTTTTAATTTTAAATGGCATTAAATAGTATAATAATAATAATAATAATAATAATAATAATAAGCTACAGCAGGAGACCTGTGGAGCGAGACTAGATGTAGTTTCGCTATGGTAGCTATCTTTCTATTTATTTGTTTTTTGTTTGTTCTTTTCATTTTTTTTATTTCTCGTCGGACGAACCTCCATCCAACACTTCAAAATTTCAACATCTTTTATTAAATATTTTTTTTGTAAGTATAAAAATATAAGCTTTTAAAAAGTAAATATTAAAATATTATACTATTTTTGAGAAGAAAAAAATCGAATGCCTAAATTGTTTAGCATATGCATTTAACAAAATGCTAAAAATAAAGACAAGACATTTTATATTACAATGTAAATTGCTTTTAATTATGTTTTAATTATTTCAAACTTTAAAAATTATTCGTAATTTAAATAATTAAAATATAAATTATATTTTTATTTTTACCATTATTTTAGTCTTAAAAGGCTTTTTCTAAATTCAATCTAAATTTTTTAATTGTCAAATGAACCAAAATTGATACTAGATTATTTTTAAAAATATCTCACCTATTTTCCTAGAACTAATAAAACCTAGACAATTTTTACTTAACATTGAGTCAAGTTTAAAAAAAAGATCACCATTAGATTTTTGTAAATTTAATGAAAGAAAAAAAATTCTTTTTCTTCTTAAAATTTTTTTTAATGATTTTGATTTGATAGAAGAGAGTTTAAAGACGGAAATTACAAGCTTTGGCTAAATGCAACAACCGATGTATTATTATCGAAAAAGATCGGAAGAAGAACAGTCCAAAATTTCAAAAAGAAAATGGAAATCAACCTTAATTGAATCTCAAATTGAAAGAATTAAAAAAAATAATGTCTCAGTAATTCAGTTCAAAATCGCTTCATACAATATTCTATCACCAAAATTGCTAGAAGACAATTTCTATCTATACGAAAATTTAGACAAGTCCTATCTTGAGTGGCAATATCGTCGAAGAAATATTTTGAAAGAATTGAAAAAACTAAATGCTCATGTAAACAATTAATAAACACATAAATTGAGATAAATAAATTTTATTATTTTTAAAATTAGATATTTTGTTTTCAAGAATTGGAAGAACAAGAATATGAGAGCTTTTTTAGAGAAAAATTGGTAAAAATGGGCTATCTGAGTGTTTACAATAAGCGTGGTTGTCAGAAAGTAGACGGCTGTTGCATTGCTTTTAAAAAAAACTTTTTCGACTTGGAAAAACAAATAAATGTAAATTATTTTGTTCCGGGAGTGGAAGTTCTAAGCAAGTAAAAAAAATAAAAATTCAATTTTAATCTCAATTTTATATTTAATTTTTAAGAGAAAATATAGGAATAATATTATTACTAAAATTCAAATCAGCATTTTCTTCATGTTCCAATTTGCACAGTGAACCCAAATTTCTATGTGTTGCCACCACGCACATAGTGTACAATCCAAAAAGAGGTGATTCAAAGATGGCTCAATTGCAACTACTGTTGGCCAACATCGATCGAATTGCTTTTAAAAAATCCTCAATAATCCAAAATCAATTGGTAACTGAATATCACCCGATTGTTTTATGTGGCGATTTTAATTTTACAAATGATTCGAAAATCTATGAGTTTTTAACCAAAGCTCATCTTGAAAATTACAAATTGTTAAATAGAGCTGACTTAAGCGGCCAAAAGTTAGACTTTAAGAATTACATTCCAATAGGTAAATGTCTGATACCAGAATGGCTAGGCATATCAGATCAATCACAATTCAAGCCTGTCATTGATTCCCGGAATTTAAGATTATTACTTGACAAAAGTAATTTAAATCAAGTAATTAAAGAAGGTTCATTTGGTACAGATATTATTTCCCATAGTTTTGATTTTAAATCAGCTTATCCTCATAAAGATGAAAACGGTGTCGCTGAAATAACCACATGCATAAGAGATTTTCGCAATTCGGTTGATTTTATTTTTTTTCACTCAGAAGCAAAGTCAAATTTTCAAAGAGAAATCGGCCAGGAATCAAACAAATTGCACCTTTTGGCCAGACTGGAACTATTCAATGAAAATGAGTGCAAAAATTTGTTTATTCCAAATAAAAATTATTCTTCTGATCATTTTATGGTCGCAGCTAAATTTTATTTAACATAAAATAAAGTGTTTTCCAAATTTTTTGGTGAATTTATCCTCATTAATTTTTTATTTTTATTCCAAAATGTTCAACTTTCATTTTCATATTTATGTGGGATTTTTTTATTTTCACTTATTTTATGTGAGTTTAATCCATTACCTAAACAATTGATCATGTGATAAACTTTAATTTTCCATTAATTTGGGTCTTTTTTCGAAAAAATAAGGGGCCAAAAAATAATTTCTTTTTATGCATTTTTTAAATTTTTTTAAGACTATTTTCCAAAAAAAAATTACGAAAATTTATAGAAAAAGATAAAAAAAAAGTAAAAAAATTCAAAAGATTTTATTTTTTAAAACTTTTTTAAGCAAATTTTTTTTTTGAGCGAAACTCTTAAAAAAAGTCTTGAGCCTTCTCATAAATTCGCTGGTAAAATTGAAAAACATTCGGTTTAAAAACAAGTAGCACTGTAATTATAAAATAAAGGAAAAAATAAGGGAAAATAAATTTTTATCATTATTTAGCGAAATTTACATTTATTTAATCAAAGTAAAAAATTAAATAAGATTTAATATTTTTAAGTTAAACATAAAATTTAGTCAAAAGTCAAATTTATTAAATTATTTAATCTTAGCAGTATCTCTTAATAATTAAAAGTTAATTTATGAAACGATCGAATTTTACGCTTTTTAATTCTCTATCCCAGGCCGTGTTTAAAAATCAACATTTTTGGCTTGTTTTTGATCAATAATGAACTAAAAAATAAATTTTTTTTTTCTATTAAAAAATTAAAGGTAATACTAGACAAATTTATTCACCGAACTATTTAAAGTAAAACAAATTTAATTATTCAAATTTATTTAAAAAAACTTTAAAATTGAGTTTTTAGTTATAAATAAGTGTTGGGAATAAACTCTAATCGATTGATTTATTTTAAAATAATGCAGGTATAATTGATGCTTTGTTTTTAATTTCAGTAAAATCATTTAGTTTTTAATTTTTACATTAAAAAGACTAAAAGTTATTGTGATTTTTTTTTAAAGAAATAGCTAAATTTTTCATTAAAAAGCCCGCAATGCCAGTATTTCCTATTTTGAATACTTGAGCACGAATATTATATTAAAAAAAAACTTTCTTTTTTTATTTGCATAATAATCATATTTACATATTTAAAAAGCTTGCGTCACGAACCTTTTAGAGACTATGGATTTTACCACAAAAGCGCTCGCTTCAAAACAATCGGTCGATATCGTCTTTCTAGACTTTGCAAAAGCCTTTGACAAAGTTCCACACGAACGTCTCTTATTCAAATTAGGTAAATATGGAATAAAAGAAGAATTATTAAACTGGATAAGAGCTTTTCTCTCCGACCGCAGACAAAGAGTAATTTTAGGTGACAGTGCGTCCGATTGGCTCAAAGTGCACAGCGGAGTTCCCCAAGGCTCAGTACTTGGCCCAACGCTGTTCATCATCTTTATTAACGATCTTGCTGAATCTCTCAAGTGCACAACCAAAATGTACGCAGACGAAACTAAAATTATGGCAAATTTAGGCTCAAAAAACACGTCAGAAAACTCTGTCAAACTTCAACTCGACATAGACACAACAGTTAGCTGGACAACAACTTGGTTAATGCTCCTCAATGCAGAGAAATATAAAGTAATGCATATTGGCAAATCAAATCCAAAAACAAGTTACAAGTTAATGAGCTGTTATGACTCAAACTTAACCGTTGATATTGCCACAACCGAACTCGAAAAAGATCTCGGAGTACTAATCTCTAACGATCTTAAGCCTAGCGCTCAAGTAAACAAAGCAGCTTCAAAAGCAAATAGTTTATTAGGTCTTCTAAAAATGACATTCGTTTTCAGAGATGCTAAACTCTGGAAAAAACTTTATACGTCTTACGTGAGACCTCAAATTGAATTCGCCGTCTCGGCCTGGTCACCTTATACCAAAAAAGACATAAACACACTCGAAAAAGTTCAACACAGAGCCACCAAAGTCTCTCACGAGTTAAGACATCTTCCGTATGAAATAAGATGCAACAGATTAGGCTTATCATCATTATTCATTAGAAGAATACGCGGCGATCTAATTCAAAAGTACAAACTCGAAAAAGGTCTAAAAGAAATCAACTGGCACGAAAATCCTAAATGCGGAGAACCTAGAGGTGTTCATAGAGGGCACTTTAAACGCGAAATAGTGAGATGCTGCAATCAGAGATACGAATTCTTCAACAACAGAATTGCAAACACTTGGAATTCACTCCCAAACGAAGTCATAGAATCGCTTAATGTCAAGACTTTCAAGATCAACTTAGACAAACACATTGGTAATTGCCACAGGGTGTCAGTCGCATAGCTGACGCGCTCCGCGTGATTCATCACGCTGCAGTTTTAAACTACTACTACTACTACTACATTAAGCCATCACAATGTCATAATATTCAAAAGTTTAAAAGGAACCTTTAAAACAAAAACTGAAATATAAAAATTTGAAATTTTACAATGTCTTTTGGAAACTTGGTGCAATCAATAAGCCTAGGAAAGTAGAAGCTGAAGAAAGTGGACGGTAAACAATGTTCGGAAGAAAAAACGTTAAATCATTTTGTAAATCATGTTTTAAATACGAAAAGTTTAATAGAATAATAATTATTACTGGCATTGTTTTTTTTTATAATGCTGTATTTTAACTTTTAACTTTTCCCTTTTTATATTAATGATTTAATGTTTTTTTCATTCTTGAAAACTTAATTACGAAAAAAATTTAACCTTTAATGAAAACAACAACAAAATATCCCAATTTTAAAAAATTATTAATATGAAAAATCATGAACTAAAGAATAAAAAAATTGTATGCTTTGTTCAACTTTGTATGCTTTGTCGTAGATTCACCTTTCATCTCTACCTTCTAATTTAGAAATCTAATTTAGACCAATCACAGTGAAAAAGCAGAGTTTCCCGAACAGTGGTAAACAAAAATTTTATTGTGTTTTATCAATAAACTTTAATTTTTGTTAGAATGAAAGTTGAAACAAAATTTGTATCTTAAAAAAAGCTTTGCAAATATTATTATATGAATAAAGAAAATATTAAAAAAATTAAATGAGGAATAATTAAATCAGAAGGTAGAGAAATGATTCAATACAAATGTTAAAGTGGCCAAATGGTCACGAGCCAACCTACTGATGATAAAATAGACTTTGTACCTTTGGATTCGTTATTTTACATTTTTGGGTTCATTTAGGTTCGCTTAAATATGTAAATTCCTTTTGGTTTTTTTACCTTTTAAAATTTTTATATTTTATAAAATGTATTTTTTTTTTGTTCTTTTTAAGTTCTTTTTACATTTTAACTTTTTACCTAAGTAACTTTGGTTCATTTTAGCAATTTCTTAAGGTGAGTATTTGTTTTTTTTCAAAAGAACCAAAAAGAATCTAAAAAATTTTAAAAAAAAAAGGCGTCCAAGCTAATAAGATGCAAAATTTTAACAAAAAAAAACAAAAACAACTATTAGACAGCTGTAATTGTCAATCAAAATTAGATATATAAATAGTCAAGATTTAAAAAGTATCAAAAATAAACAACAAAAAAAACTATAAACCAGAGTACTTGGTAAAAAAATTTTAGTTCATTAAGAAAATTCTTTCTTATTTGTTCACTTTTACTCTTTCCTGATTGCCAATGTATGCTTTATCTGAATAGAAATTACCAAAATTTGTGCACAAAGATTCAAATTATCAACAACAAGTCTGACTCCCAAAGAACATTAGCAAAATCTATGAACATTTTGAAGATAGAAAAAGAACATCTTTTAAAAGACAAAATTTTTGTTTATGGTCCGGCAATATGAAATTTTAGTACAAAAATTTAGGTACAAAAAGAAAACTACCGTAAACTCGTGCATACTACTCTAAGAGTAAAAGTGGAATTTTGGCTTTTCCTCCAATTGAAAATTGTCTTTTATTCTAATGGAAAAAGGTTGAATAAGAATAAAAAAATTAAAAAAAATAATTATTGCTCATCGTTTTCCATTAGAATAAAAGTCAATTTTCAATTGGAGGAAAAGCCAAAATTCCACTTTTACTCATAGAGTAGTATGCACGAGTTTACGGTAAAAATTTTTACAATTTGTACAAATATGGTTTGGCAAACATTTTAATATTGAACAAAATAATGGTGAGTGAAAGAAATCAAGTGATCATAACTGTATATCCTTCTTGTGCTATAAAGCTGGGCGAAGCGAAAATTTAAAAATAAATAAGCTAGTCAAAAATGCTTCAATAAACTGGTCGAATTAAAACTTGAGATCAACCGAGTTTTTGATGAGCTACAAAGCATTAAAGGTTTCAACAAGGTAAATCTCAAAACTAAACTCTCAAAAATATTCAACTGTCGAGTCTGTTAATTAAAGAAACTTTGTTGAGATTGCAATGAAAACCAAAAAATGATAAAAGCGTAAAAAGATAGGAAATTTCTAATTCAAACGATGGTGAGACAACATGCTCCAACAGATCCACTTCGACGTGATAAATGCATACATCGATTACAGAACCTCGTTTTTGATATCCTTAAAAAGAAGAAATTTTATGAGATGAAGTGGCTTACAGGCTGCAAAAGAGATATAATATCCAACTAATTAAAAATAGAGAACTAGGAAAAATTTTTGATCTCTATAAACTTGACAAAACAAAATTTTGGTTAAAAATAAGGAATTTTGAGCATAATTCAAGATAGTGCCTAATATTGATAACTTCAAACGATAAAAATAATATATCGATATCGTCAAAAGGTATCGATATTTTAGAGATATCTTCTAAAAGTATCGATATTTTAGAGATATCTTCTAAAAGTATCGATATTTTAGAGATATCTTCTAAAAGTATCGATATATTATTAATACCGTCTAAAGTTGCCGATACTAATTAATTAACTTTTCCGCATAATCTATTTAAATTACAGATTTTTTAAAATAATATTTGAACATTCACTAATTTTTTGAATAAATATAATAGATTAGACAATGTTTTGTCTAATCTATTATATTTATTGAATTATTAGAAAAAAAGCACAAGCTACAAGTACACAATCTGAGAGACTATTTTCCTTTACAGGTTACACTCTCTTTGGAATCGACGTAATTCACTAAATCCAATTAAATTTGAAAAATTAAGTTTCTTTACCAATGTATTAATAAAATTTTGTTAGAATGAGGAAGCTTTTTAATTAAAATTATTTATTTCAATATTTATTTTCAATTTTATTTCCGATTTTATTTTCAATTTTATTTTCAATTTTATTTCCAATTTTATTTTCAATTTTATTTTCAATTTTATTTTCAATTTTATATTAATTTATATTTTAAGTATAAATTTTTCAAATTGAATTAAGAAATCAAATAATTTAGCAGAACTCTTGGCAAATATCGAAACACTTGGACGAAATAGCTGATATATCGATCCCTTTAGATGATATAGACTTTGAAATATCGATATCAAGCAATAATACAAGGAAACAAAATTTAACTACATACTCGTACCATCGGTAATAAAAGAGTCAATAATTTCACTATCAAACGGAAAAATATTGGAGTATGCAATTAAACGCTTAATTACTCGCTCTGTCCTTAACTGGTAGAAACTCTTAAAAGCCTAAATCAAATTATAATAAATAACCATTTATTTACTTTTTTTTAATGTCTCGATAATTAACCCACTAATAAAAGATACTAAAAAAGATCCAGACGACATAGATAATTTACGTTTGGTAGAAATTTAATACCCGCTAACTAACCTTTTTGAGAAAATATTACATAAAGAAATTATAAAGAAGCACAAAGATAACCAAAATGCAAGATAAATATTATATCTAAATATCGTATAAAAACCATATTAAATACAATTCTAGCAAATGGTTTTTAAAAATTAAATAAGTAAGGCCTCAAAATACAGAATTAGAGACTCTCTTCAACCTCCTCTAACGTTAGACGGTAAAACAGATACGAGAATTGACGCAATGCGATACCTTTGAGATGAAATAAATACCAGATTAGAGCATAAGGATCAATGGAGCAAAAGTAAGAAACTAGCTGTCAGCTCCATTATTTGCCTCCAAACAATAGGATTACCCGAGTTTTTTAAAAGTCCCAAAAATAGTCATGACTTGGACTTGACTTGAGATTTGTGACTTATAAACACCTCAGAGGATTACTAACAAATGCGTCCGTACGCAAAAAGTCAACTTATAAATCTCATGTTAGACCAGTACCATTGTATGGTTTAGAGAACCGTGTAATAACTAAAACACTCATTTTCCAGATCAAAGCATTTGAAGGAAATATGGTTAAAAGAATGATGAGTATTCAGACTTGATGCAGAACATTATGACAATTCCTTGCACTCAATGTAAGCCTTCCAGTATACAATTGAATCAAAATTAAATCAACTTTTTAAAATAAGACTTAATGATTGAATTCTCAAAACCTTATCTAAATAAAGATTTTTTAAGCGAGCAAATGCAATTAACGAGTTAAGAGACTGAAGATGATTTACCGCTAAATGAAAAATGCCGAACCTTAAGCGTAAGTAATATTAGCAAATCTCGAGGAGATGCTTTACAAGCAAAAGTGGAAAAGCTTTTTCAATTAAAAAAATAAAAATGAAATTCCCAATCTTGTATTTGAACTATACAGTGCCACTTATACGGGATGCATGTGGTCGTTAGTCGGCCTCGACCGAGAAAAAAAAATAAATAATTTGAACGACATTTGTACAAACGAATCAAAGGCTTTGCAAAATATCTGCAATATTCTGTAATATTTCTCTATTTTACGTAAATTTTCGAAAATTTTCAATTTTTTAGGGAAATTGCAGTTAAGCCGAATCTCTTTTTAGTGCAACTAAGAATAATAAAAATAAGTGTTTAAATAAAAGTTTTTAGTATTGCAAAAATATCATAAAAATAATCAATTATTCTTATAACTTGAATAACGAAAAATAAAATCATCGATTAAATCGAGTAATAATTTATAAAAAGGGAGGAATATGTGTGGCGTTAAGACAGCAACAAACGGACCAAGAAAACAGTTTAAAAAATAAGTCGTTTTTCCATTATAAATAAAACTTTGAGCAAGTCCAATTGCTAATCCAATTACGGCTAAACTGATTGTATTCAAACAAAAATCAGAAATACAAACGATGCTTATAAATAATGAGCACGCCAGACTGGTAAAAAGAAGGTTCTTCAAAACTTTTATTAAAGCCTTGACTTCATTTGCAGTTGTATAAACAAGTAATGGAACTTCATCTGCTATAACATTAATAAATAAAAATATTAATTAAAAGCTTTAATTTTTAATATTTTAAATTTATTTTAAATTACAATTTTGAATGATAAACAAAATTTAACTTTATTAACTTTATTTTATTTTATGATCATTTTTAATTTTTTTAACTTTAATATTTCGAAAAACTTATTTTAGTTTTGGAAATATGATTTCACGATCAATTAATTTTTACCAATCGATTTAGATCGATTTTTAAAATCAATTGAAAAAATCAGTCTTGTTATTTAAGTCAAAATAATAGATAAAATATATTAAATATATTAAATATTAATGTTTTTTTCATTCTTGAAAACTTAATTACAAAAAATATTTAATCTTTATCGGAAAATTAGTGTTTTGAAATACAAAACAAAATAACTCAATTTTAAAGAGTTATAAATATAGAAAATCATGAATTAAAAATTGTATACTTGGTTTAAGTTGATTCTTTCCAGTAGTTTCACTTTCCATCTCTTTCTCTTTATTCTACGATTTTGGAAAATAAAAAATTTGGTTCAAAAAATACTTTGAAATTTATTTTTGAATAGTTTTTAAAATTATAAAATTATAAATAGTTTTATTATCCTGAAAAAATTTTAGATAAATTTAATTTTTAAGAAAATTCCTAACTATGCTTTAATTTTGTAATGAATTTATCTGATTATTTATGTTCAAAAATGATAATTATCTCGCAAAAAAAGGGATTTATAATTCAACATTGCAAATTCTTTAATAATTTTAAGGTATTAATGTTCTTGAAATGTGTTTATTAGAGTCTCGATTAATGATAATTGTTTTAGCCATCGGTCTAATCTCAAAATCATATAATGTAGTAAAATTCATTCCAAAAAGTACATCATCGTTCATTTTTCTAAGACAAGTATAAACCATCGGGCCTAAATTATAAAAAGAATAAAAAGGATTTTTGTTGCGTTTTTTCCTGGAATAAAGCAATGTATTTAAAATCTAAATAAAAATATTTAATCATTAAAATATTTAAAATATCAGTGATTTTTTTCTTTAAATATGTCTTCTTTTATTCAATAGTTTTAAATGATGTGAAAAAGATAGGAAGTAAAATACTGTGCTAATTCATTAAATAAAATTATTGATTTTTCACCAATTTTACTTGATGAATATAAAAATGACTTACTTTTCAAAAATTAACCTAATAAATTTAAAAATATGAATTTGTTTTAAAAATCAAGTTTGATGCTTGTTTTCCAATATTTAATAAAAATAAAAAAAAATAATTTTTTATTTAGCTTCTTTAAATTGCCGAACCGAATTGTAATAAACAAAGAATTATTGAGATCTAAATAAGAAAACAATCTACAGAACTCACATTTTTCATTTAAATTCATACCATAATATTCTTAATTATCCAAATATTTATTTAATTCACAAATAATTTTCCATTTGTACAAAACATTCTTCTCTGTTTCAAAAAATTTCTCAAAATCAACTCAAACTTCTATCTGCTGATTTTTAGTATTTTTTTAAACAAAATTAGGTTAAATTTATAATTTTAAAACGATTTAGAAAAATTAATAAGAATAATATCAGTTATGCAAATTTAGGTAAAAAATTTTTTTTAAGAAATTTTAGTTAAAAAATAATAAATCGCCAAATACTAACTTAAAATTAAAAAATAATCTTCACCGCTTTTTTTTCGGTTTTGTTGGCATAAAATACTAATTAAATAAAAATAATAATAAAATAATAAATTAACCATTAAATATGTGATAAACTTATTTTTAGGTATTATTCATGTGTTAAACATTAGCAAAAATTTGGATGTAATGTGAAATAATTAAGAAATAAACTTGAAAGAAAATTGAAATTGAAAAATACGTTCTATTGTAAAATGACAACTTTTTGATTAATCCGAAAAATTTTTAACATTTGATATCTTATTTGATAAATAAAAAATTTTTAGTTTCCAAAAGAATTAATATTAAGACTTAATTTCAATAACCACTCTTTTTTCTCTTAAGCTTTAAAAATGCAATGAAATTTTTATTTAATTTGATTAATTAATCATCAATTTTAACTTAACTTCAATCTTAGCTCTGAATCTCAGATCAAACCTGTGCTTTTAAAATTGAATGATTTCAATTTTAATCAAATTCAAAACGTAATATAATTTAAAAATTATTTTTTTATTATTTAATTATAATTTATAAAATATAAGAATAAAATAAAATTTAATTTAAAATTTTTTATTAACAGCACTCAAAAGAATTAAACTAAAATAGAGACCCTTCATGTAAAGGTAAAAATTCTGATAAAAGACCTCAAAAAAATGTAAATTTGGTAGCTAAGCCCATCAAAGAACAAACTATAAAAAATGTCTTTTAAATAAAATTTTCTTGGAATTATTTGAAAATTCCAATTTTGATTTTGAAATTATTACTGAATCAACTACCACTGTGACTTAAATTATACCTTCTTCTTTCTACTTTTTATGTAGAATTAAATTCATATTCTGAAAATTTCGGCTCTTAAGTCCACCCGAAAATAAATATAAAATGGCAATTTTTCGCAGCCTCTATGTGGGTAGGAGAAAAATCAGATGGTTTATATAGTAAACCTTTATTAGGACTCTATATTAAAATAGCTAATTGATTAATAGCTGTCTCAAAATAAACAGTTCAAAAAAGCTGATAATAAATTATGTAAAATAGCAATTCAAAATAAAACAGCTGCTAAAAAAATCTTTATTTATTATTATTATTTATTAGTTCCAAGCCTCATAGGCAAAAAAAAGATAAAAAAAAAAAACTTTGTACAAATTATGATTACGTATTAAAGTCTATTTTCAGTAGATCGTTTAATAGATTAAAAAACAAATCTTTAATTTTCTATCCTAAAAAAAATGACTGATTCACTTTTATTTCGCAAATTTATTATTTATTTTTTTATTGTAAATCTGGTCGAGAATAGCTCCTTCAGCAATTTAAAGAACATAAAAAATTATTATTAATTTCTTTTATACTAAATAAAAATTTAGACTAACTTTTTTTTTGGGCTACTTTTTAGTTGAATAAAGGTGATATTTTAAATGGCGTTTTTTTTGTTTATTGCTATTTTTCATATTTACCTGGCCGTTTTCACCTTGATATTTTAATTTAGCTATTTTGAATTATTACCCTTTATTCGTAAAGAAATAAAGGTACTAAACTTCTAACTTATTTAAGTAATTAAAAAAATTAAAACTCTAGTTTTAAATTTTTTTTTCAAAAGAAAAGTCCTCTAAAATTTTTACACTAATTTATTCAATTAATTTTCAAATTTTAAATTTCAAATTTAATGAAAATTATTAATAAAATAGAGAAAAAAATTGAACTTTGATTGGAGATAACAACATCTCTTAAAAAATTCAATTATTATTAAATAATAATAGATTTTTTTGACATCTCCATCAGTTATAATTTTGTTACCAAAAAATAGTCGTTCAGAGTGGATAGAATTTTCTAGTATTTATATAAATGATATATATAATATTAACATTCAATTATTTTTACCGAATTCTTTTAAATTTGATTTTTTTAATTAATTAATTTTTTATTTAAAAAAAATATCTGACGAATATATAATTGGAAGGGCGTTTTTTGTTCATCCATCTGATATCGAGCGCTTCGTTCTTAGAATTTTGCTTATCTATAAAAAGGCCCTGTCTCATACGAAAAACTGTTAAGTTTTATTGGAGAAATATGTTCGTCTTTTAGTGAAGCTGCAAAAAAAAAGTATTTCTTGAGTCAAATAACCAATGGTTTGACTCAATGGAAGAAGTCTGCTTAATAATTACCGATATTAAAGAACTTAGAAATTATTTGATTATTATGATCGAATATTGTCAGCATTCTAATAATAAAAGTTTATGGGAGCATTTTAAAAATGAATTTTCACATCTCATTCAAAAAGAATATAGAAGAGTAATGAGAAACAAAACTTAGAATTTGATGACTTCGTTTATAATAAATTATTATATTACATTAATAAAATTTTATTTTTAAAATGAAAAAAAATCGTAAATATCTCTAAAAATCATGGAATATGACGCTTCCAAAATTATATCCATTAGTGTATTAAAAAAAATAAGACAAGCAGCTAAAACAGATTTATCAACGAAGAATCTAACTATGATATTAATTTGTCAAAAATTGAATATGAACAATATTCTAATAAGTTTAATGTCGAGCAGCTACATGTTTTTAATTAAATAATTTGTAGAATTAATAGACCAACAAGTAAGTGAATTTTAATTATATTTAACAATAATATTTTAATTTAAATAACCTTTGGAATAAAAATTATTATTAAATCATTAATTATTTACTTTCAATAAATAAATTAACGAGACAAAAAAAATTTAAATTTTTTTTTAAATAATTTTTATATTTGAAGGAGATAATTTTTATTTCATTGATGGACCAGGCGGAAATGTTAAAACATGTGTCTGCACAAGTATCATTGCTTATTTAAGAATTCAACAGAAAATTGTTTTATATGTTGCTCATTCGGCATTGCTGCTCTCCTTTACCTGGTGGTCGAACAACACATTCTCGATTTAAAATACCATTGAATTTAAGTTATTCTTCAACTTGCGATGAATCAGTTCAGTCAAAATTAGCCGAATTAATTATTAATTATGATGCATTGACATGCATTTGAATCAGTTTATCGAATTTTTAGAGATCTCATCATAGTTAAAAAAAACAATTTGAAAAAGCTCATTTTGGTTACAAAATTGTGCCTTTTGGTAGCGATTTTAGAAAAATTTCTCCAATTATAAAAAGGGACAATAGTGCTCAAATTACTCTTAACTCTTAACAAATCCTCATTTTGGAAAAATACTTAAGTTTTAAAGCTAAAAACTAACATAAAATGTCCCTTTCTATCCTAGTGGATAATGGGGAGGCGCTCATCTCCTTTTCATGTACCTTTTTGAGCAACGGCTC
This sequence comes from Brachionus plicatilis, assembly GCA_010279815.1. NCBI lineage: Eukaryota > Metazoa > Rotifera > Eurotatoria > Ploima > Brachionidae > Brachionus > Brachionus plicatilis. The sequence continues at coordinate 752,864 of QEOQ01000658.1, forward strand.
CGACCTGACACAGAGGTAACTGCATCGAGTTGGTCATCTACACCGCTTTTATTACCCAGTCGAAACCAGTACCTTTATTTTTATGATGAAAGGGGTTTAAACATTCGTCCGGTACTGCAAAGATATTTTGAAGATTTTTTCACCCTCAGCGGGTTTCGAACTTTCGATCCTCTGCTTGCATGATTAACACATAAACCATTCGGCTACACGGGCTGTAAAAAAAAAAAAAAACCAACATCCGAGTATTAAATAAAACTGGAAAAGATAAAGAGAATGCAAATACTAACTATAAAAAATTATTAAAATTAACCAAAGTTATTTAGGTAAAATGTCAAAATGTAAAAAGGACCTACAGTTTAAAAAAATAAAAAGAAGTACAGTTTATAAAATATAAACATTTAAAAACATTGGTTTTCAATATTAAAGAAATATCATAAAACACGAAGGAAAAAGAAAAAATCTGTATTGTCACTGTTTGCTTGCTGAAAAAAGAAATTGTAAAAAATTGTGCCCATAAATTCAACAATTAAATTTAAAAAATCCAAGGGTACATAGTCTTTTTTGTCATTAGTTAGCTTGATTATGACAATTTTGCCACTTTAACATTTGAATTGAATGATTTTTCTGCCTTCTGATTTAATTATTCGTCATTTAATTTTTTACTATTTTCTTTATTCAAACAATATTTGCAAATTTTTTAGATACAAACTTTATTTCGAAATTTGCTCTTTTTTTATACAAACCTTAAAGTTTATTGATAAAAAACAATAAAATTTTTTTTACCAATGTTCGGGAAACTCTGCCTTCTCACGAGGATCGGTCTAAATAAGATTTGATAACCAGACCAAAAAAAGAAAAGCAAAAAGTAGAGTCCGTTTGGTTGTTAATATCTATCTAGACGGTCAAGAACCCTTGCTCTTTGTGATTTTATACAAAAAAAACTCGTTTTGGATGGAGAAACAATGAGAATACTTAAGGAGAAGTAATTCTACGTGAGTAAAATTAAATATTTGATAAAAATTAAATAACTGTTATTTTGCGACCAGTAAATCTCATGGTTCTAATAAAAAATTAACAAAAAAATATTTACTTTCAAAGTTTTAAAATAACAATATTGTTTCAGGTGTTTAAAGAAAAAAAAATGATTTTCATTATTAAAGAAATATCATAAAACACGAAGGAAAAATAAAAAATAAATAAACATGTCAAATTTTAATTAGAACTTTTCTCTAAATTGTTTTTTTGATTGTAAGTCAACTCATTTCAAAAGTTAAAAAAGAAATTTTGTTTTCATAGAAATGACCGATCAAGAGACACAGTCGGAAAATCAGTGAATTTGCTAAATCTGTGCAAATATCGCAAAATTGCAAGCTATTTAAAAGTTTTAAAAATAAAACACAATTAATTGACACAGATTTTGCAGACTTTTTTAGCTGGTGAATCAAAAGTTTTTCACATTGTTTCATATGCTGAACAAATTCTTAATCATTAAAAGAAAACAATTAACATTTTTTTCTTTTTGTATTGGAAGTTTTGCATGAAATTTCACAATGCCTAGATTTTTAAAAAATAAAAATTTTTTTGTTCAATTTTTTTTTCAACAACTTAAAAAACAGCCGAATGAGGGCATCAAGTATATTGGGCAGCATTTGGACACGCAAATATCCTTAATGTACGAGTTTCAAGACTATTTAAAAAAAGCCGAAGTAGAAATGCAGTACTCGCCTGACTTCGACAAATTCAACAAGCAAATTTTGACCTGAAAAAAATCCAAGAAGACAAAGTAGGCTTTTTTTACCCCTTTTTGGTCTATTGTTTTATTCTAGACGTGAAACATGGTACTTGCATTCCACGTTTAAGCTGTGGGAAGCGGTGCTGAACGTCATCAAACAGCACTCCAAGTATCACCAAGTGGCCAGCGAAATATGCTGGTAACATGTGGATTACATCCGGCCTATGTTTATCAAATGCAATGCTTCATAAATTACTTCATAAATACACCGATAACAAGACAAAGTCGTTCAAAGCTAGAAACGAGTTCATACTAGGCATTGATTCAGCCAATGCTTGCCTCAATAAATTATGCATCAATAAATTTTAACAAATTTAAACAAACAAATTCATTGGAGACATTGTTGACGTAAGTTGAAAATTATCATTTTTTTATGTCTTTTTTCAAATATTTAAAAAAAAAATTAAAAAAATTGTTTTTTGTAAAAAAGTTTAAAATTTTTTTTTAATTCTTGTTAAGGAAAAAATTTTAAAGTTAATTTAATATTTTTAATTGATCTTTTCTTTCTGTAGAGCTCATTTTTTTCTTCAATAAAATTTTTTGAATGTCTCCGAGTAAATGAGATTTTTTTTAATTGAAATTTTTAGATTAAAATAAATATTTTATAATTCTTTAAATTTTAAAGAATCATAACCAAGTAAATAAAATTGCATAAGAGAAAATTAATTAAAACTTTATAAAATTTATTAAAATGATAGTATTAAAATTTATAATCTGAACAAAATTCATGAAAATATTTTTTTGTTACCTTATGTTTAATGAATTATATTTAATGACACTTTTAATTTTAAAGATTTTTAGAGACAATATTTTATGACTAATTTAATTATCTGACTTAACAAAATTTATAAATATTAAGAGGATAAATTTTATTTAAAAGTATATTTCAAATTATATTTTGAACAAATAACAATTCTAAAAACTTGAAAATGAATTTTCGGTAATAAAGCTTCATTTGGATCCCAAATTAATAAAATATAAACAAAATAAAAAAATCATTTTTGTTGATTGAAATCCTTTTTTAATTTTTGAATAGTTTTCATGTTTCTTATTAAAAATCTGTATAGAAGGTCTTCGATTTAGGCAAATTCCATTTTTCAAGGATTTGGTCCCAAAGATAAATGGATTTTGATGGACTTTTTTGTATCATATAATGTTATTGGTTTCTTTGTTTTTTAATTTGTCATTTATGTTTGAATTTTTTGTAAGAGGTGTAAATAATGATCAAATTTTAGAAGAAAAAAATGGGGCTGTGAAGTCCATTTCAATTCGATCGTTTCAATTCAGAAAAGGTTGAATAACTTTTTTACTATAAGGAATAATTTAGTTCTGTAAAATGCTTAATGTTTAAGCAACTTTGCTTAATCCGAAAATATATGTCTGCAAAAACTCTGCAAAGTAAGTGCACAATTGATTTGAATACTTTTTAAGGGCGTGCAAAATGCATAAAATTTCAGAGTATTTTGCACACTTATTTTACTGAATCAAGCAAATTTGCTTATAATTAAGCATTTTATAGAACTAAATTATCTCTTTTAGTAAAAAAAATATTTTAGTTTTTCTGAATTGAAAAGATCGAATTGAAACGAACTTCACAAACCCAAAAAAAATTGATTTTTATTAAATTTATAATTCACAGTTAATTTAATATTTTGTTCAGCAATTAATTTTTTCTTATAAGAGTATTTTATGAATATGAGTTTTACAAATATGAGTTTAGTTTAGTATTTTATTAAAAATAGAATTTATAAACAGACTGATAGCTTTATCTTGAACAAGTTATCAAAAAAATTTAGAAAACTGAAGATAAGGTTATTTTTTGTTAGCAATAACAAAATTAATGCTTAAATTAACCAATTAATTTTTTTTACTTTTGCACTGTAGTTTTTATTCTCATGGTTGAACATAAAATATTAGTTAAATTAAATTACAGCAAAATACAAACTTAAACACAAAATTATAGCTAAATAAGGAATGCTCTTAAAATTAAAATTTATTTAGATTTTTTATAGGATAATAAAACTATTTCTAATTTTATAATTTTAAAAAACTATTTAAAAATAAATTTCAAAGTATTTTTTTAACCATCTTTTTTATTTTCCGAAATCGCTGTATAAAGAAAGAAAAGATGAATGGTGAAGCTATAACAAAGCATCGGGTTCAACTAGGTATACAATTTTTAATTCTTTAGCCTATGATTTTTATGTAAATAATCTTTTAAAAATGAGTTTTTTTTATGATGTTTTTCAAAACACTCATTTTCCAATAAAGTTAAGATTTTTTTTGTAATATTAAAAAAAGGAAGAAAATCAAAATAATTAAAATGATCTGGTATTAGATTATTAAAAAAATCAAGGACTTGCTAAGTTAGTACACTAAAAAGATTAAAAGCCTTAAATAAAAAAGCAATTTTTAATTTTTAAAACCTCGCTAATCATTTACTGGTTGCATCTATTCTTAATTTAAAGGGTTGACTGCTTTGCAGCAGTGTTAAAAAATTAAAGAGTCTTATTTTATTTTAATTAATTGAGGATTTTAATTATTTTTATTCTATATTGATAATTTATAACAATTTTATCATTTTGATTATTTTAAAACTATTTGATTCTACGAAAAAAACCTAATTGACATTGAAATTCTATTTCCAAAACTATAAAAAGTGTTTTGAAATTTTAAATGTAAATAAATTCAAAATTAATCATTTTATTAAATAAGAGCTAAATAAAGTTAGTTTAGCTTTAACAATTTTATTTAAAATCAATTGATAGTATTTAAATTAAAACTTCAAATTTATGAAATTCTCAAAAATGTCTTAGTTTGATCAGATTATTGAATTTTTATTAGAAGCCTCACAATCGATTAAAGCCCGAATAGCAAATTCAATAGCTTTAATTATTGAGACTTTTACATCGCTTTTGGTCAGCTTTATGCTTCTGTTACGGAGTTTTATAGATGTTATGGTCGTTGTAGTTCCATTGCTGTCTCGTGGAATTGCAGATATTGTCCAAATGCTGACTCGTGGAATTTCAGATGAAGTTCCATTGCTCATTCGTTCAACTTCAAATGAAATCAAAGTTTTAATAAAAGTAATGAAGAACCTTCTTTTTACCAGTCTGGCGTGCTCATTATTTATAAGCATCTTTTATATTTCTGATTTTTGTTTGAATACAATCAGTTTAGCCGTAATTGGATTATTTATTGGACTAGTTCAAAGTTTTTATTTAATGGAAAAACAACTTATTTTTTTAATTGTTTTCTTGGTCCGTTTGTTGCTGTCTTTACGCCACACATATTTCTCCCGTTTTATAGATTATTACTCGATTTAATCGGTGATTTCATTGTTCGTTATTCAAGTTGAATAATTTATTCTATTAAAGATATTATTGTAGTACCAAATACTTGATTTTTTTTACAATAATTTATTTGTTATATTATATCATTTAATTAAAAATAAGATTTTTGAAATATTATTAAATTTAATAAAATATTTTTCATTTGAAATTTTAATAGAATTAATTTCAAATTTTAAAAAAATTAATTTAAATTAAAATAAGTTGCTCTAAACATGAATATTCTGCTTTTATTTTAAAACAATTTACTTGAAAGATATTAAGTTTTCAAAAATTTACCTAAAATAAATTAATCCTACAGAATATATCAGAGTTATTGCAGAGCTTAGGATTCGTTTTGTACATATTTTGTTTAATGTTGAGTAGTATTCGAAGAGAAGTCGGTTCTCTTCGAAATACATATGCTGGTCCAGAAGCACCTTGTTGTCGTCAATGCGCTCCAGGAACCTGTATCCGTGGAACGGAAGTCGTCCCGCGGACTGGACCACGTGGGCATAAAGGGGCAACTTCAGCCCCGGTTCCCTACACCTACTTTTCAGTAGGGTAAGGATTAGGTCTCTGTTATTCGGAACATCCTCGATATTCCGAATAATAATCTCCTGAATGACCTCCATATTTTCTTCTTTTTTTTTTATTGATTTTTTTTTTTTAGTTTCTTCAAACTATTTTTACTTCCAGCCCTTTTTATTTCGTTGGATTTCTATCCACGTGTTTTTTTTTTTGATTTTTTTTTTTTTCTTTAGTTTCTAGAGAGGATCACAATAAGATGATCCAAAAAATAAAACACTTGCTTTCTTGCTAGTTACTAAATTTTGTCTTGCGCTTGCTAAATAATGCACTTGTTTTTTTTTCAAAAAAAAATTTAAAAATTTGATTTTTGCTTTAACTTACGAAACGCTTGCTGTAATCAAATTCAAAAAAAAAATAATAATACATTAAGTGAAAATAAGTAAATAAATACATAAATAAATAGATAAATTATTCTTGTGTGATATCAAGTGTGCTGCTGTAGACCGGCGGCTGATTTGGCGCAAAAGTCGCAAAGATCACACTTGTATTCGCTTGTAATGTTATCATGTGCGTCCTCGAAAGTCGAGCTTTTGAACTCAGCTTGCTCGTTCGGTATTCGTGCTCGAACTTCCTTGAGCTTTTGCCGTCTGCTCGAAAGTAATAACTTCTTCCCCGGGCTGGACTGCGTTTCTCAACTGTCTCATTCGGGCGATTCTTGCGGCCATTGTGACTTTGTCGTCTTGCAAAATTAAGTTCGAACTTTCGAATATATCAGAATATATTGCTTTAGCCGTAGGCCTGCTAATATATTTTTGCATTCTGTTGCGATGTACGACTTGTATTTTTCAAGATTCGGGGTGGATAATTTCGAAATTGACCTCGTTGATTTGCCTAACGATCTCGTAAGGTCCTATGAACTTGTTTTTGAAACTTTAACCTCTCCAACTTTTTTTCGTGTGTTGACCAGTAACACTAGATTTCCAACTTTAAACGCGACTTTTTTATAGGGCGACCTGTATACCAAAAAATATACAGGTCGCCCTATTTGCAGACGGCTTATAAATTTAGTTCACGGCCAAACCATTAAAAGATTTAAAATAAGCAATCCAACAAGCCATTGATCAAATTCAAAATTTTTGCACTAACAGGGGTTGCAAAATTAACAAGAACAAATCATTATTTTGTGTTTTTCCCACAGCTGGACTACGAGAAAGCTATGAGAGAATTTATCGATTAGACCTGACAATTCAAAATCAACCGATTCCTATTAACCCATTGCCAACCTTTTTAGGTGCTATCCTCGACCCATAACTATCTTTTCGCACACTACTCGACTCACTTACAACAAGAATTTTGCCAAAATGCAACTTGTTTCGCCGATTAAAAGCCCTAAAACTAAAAAATTCGATCCAGTTAAATATATTAATTTTAAAGAATTTCGTCAGATCACTAACAGACGACTATTTTATCCCTCTCATTTGCTCTACACAAAAAATACTAGACTCGTTAGAAAAAACCAAGAATAAAATGTTAAGAACAATTAAGTTTTTCCCAAGTAAAACAAGGATCAGCTACATTCATGAAACTTTTATCATTCCAAAGCTAGAAAATCGATCAAATTGTCTACTAAAAAAATATATCGAAAAAACCCGATCGCTCTCAAATAATGATAGACGTGGCATAATTCAACTAGGTAAATGAATTAACTAACAAAAAATCCTTAAGTTTAGTTACAAGTAGTTATTCACCACTTGTAGATAGATTTAGAGTTTATACTGGGAAAGGAATTATATCGAATAATAGCGATATGTGTGTTTTGGCTAATTTAACTAAAGGGACTGTTTGTTTGCCGAAAGGGACTATCATCGCAAACATTTTTGAGGTTAAAGCTGAAGACATTCTTTTTCTAGCTGAGGAAAAAATGGGGCAATCACAGGAGGAATCTAAGGACATAGAAATAATAGAGGAAGAAATGACCCCTGAGGGAATATATCTCTCTTGTACCACATTAGATGACCAACAAAAGACACAGCTCAAAAAACTGTTAGTTGAATATAAGAGCTTATTTAGTCATAGTCTCGGGAGTCCAGGTTCTGCTAAAGGGGTAGTACATAATATTAATACAGAGGAAAACAATCCAGTGTCAATCACAGAAGAGTGGGTATAAGAGAGAAACAAGTCATAGATGAACATGTAAAGGAAATGTTAGATAAGAATATAATCAAGCCTTCGCGTAATCCTTGGGCGTCTCCTGTCACACTTGTAAATAAAAAAGACGGTTCAATAAGGTTTTGTGTAGATTATCGTAAGTTAAATAAACTGACAAAGAAAGATGTGTATCGATTACCAAAGATTGATGACACACTAAATAGCCTTGGAAAATGTAGTTTCTTTTCAACTTTGGATTAAACAACGGGTTATTACCAAATCCCTTTAGCACCTCAGGATAAAGAAAAGACTGCATTTATAAGTCATGCATGGCTGTTTGAGTTTCAAGTAATGCCTTTTGGACTGACGAATGCTCCTGCTACTTTCCAAAGGTACATGGACATTGTATTTGCAGGCTTGAAGTGGTTTTGTTGTTTAATTTATCTAGATGACATAATCATCTTTTCAAGTACATTTGAGGAGCATGTTGAGCATTTAAGGCTGGTTTTCGATAGGATGAAAGAATATAACTTAAAAATTAAAAGATCAAAATGTTCTTTTTGTAGAGAAGACTTAATTTTTTTGGGACACAAAGTGACTGCTGCCGGAATTAGCCCAGATCCACAAAAAGTTAAAGCTATTTTAGATATTATTATCCCAAAGAATAAAGCTGATTTAAGAACTTTCTTGGGATTATGTGGATATTACCGTAAATTTATAGAAGACTTTGCTAGAATTGCGGCTAGTCTATATGATTTGACGCGTGAAACTTCTGAATATGTTTGGGGGAATGAGCACCAGAAAAGTTTTGAAAAACTTAAAAGTTTACTTTCAAAATATCCTATTTTAAGACACCCTGATTTTAATTACCCTTTTATAATCCAAACAGACGCTAGTGATATAGGATAAGGTGCTGTATTGTGCCAAATAATAAATGGAGAGGAAAGGGTTATCGAGTATATAAGCAGAAGCTTACAGCCTTCTGAAAGAAAGTGGTCCGTTAGAGAGAAGGAAGCTCTTGGAATTATTTGGGCTTGTGAGCAATTTAGACCTTTTGTTATTGGGACAAAATTTATAATTGAAACCGATCATGAGTCCTTAAATGGTTAATGGATGCACAAACCCCTGCACGTCTTGTCAGATGGGCTTTAAGGTTAAGTGAATTCGATTTTGAAATAAGGCATAAACGGGGTTCGAAAAATTCAAATGCTGACGCCTTGTCTCGTTTAGTTCCGTGTAGAGAAGAGCCGGAAATTAAAGATATAGACTCTGGTCTTTTATTGGGAGACTATGTATTAAGGGAGGAAAGTCCACTTCAAAATCTGAACATTATAAAAGAACAAGCTAAGGATCCCTATTTATTTTCAATTTATAACAGTATTTTAAAGGACCCAAACTCCAGTTACTCTTCCAAATTTACGATAAAAGATTCTGCTCTTTATTATAAAGGTCAAAGTGAACAAAATCTCCTAGTTGTTCCTCAACTAATTATCCCTATTTTACTGGAACATTACCATCATAAAGCTCTGGCTCAGGTGGGTAGGGTTGTTTTTTCACCTAAGAGATAAATTTTATTGGCCTGGAATGTATGAAGATGTAAGGAGATGGATAGGCACATGTTTAAGTTTTAACAGGGTGAAACCAAACCAACCGATAAAGAATGGGATGTTACAACCTATTCGTGTATCATACCCATTTGAGGTTGTAGGAATGGATATTTTGGGTCCAATAAAAAGGTCAAGAAATGGTTTCAAGTAGGTTTTAGTTCTAGTTGATCTTTTTAAAAACTGGGTAGAAGCTTGTCCACTTAGAACATTGGAGGCAGCCGAAGTGGCAAAGAAATTTTATAGTGTTATTATTACTCGCCATGGATGTCCTAGTAAAGTATTGACTGATCAAGGTACTCAGTTTACCTCGAATCTTTTCTAAACACTTTGCAAAAAATTTGGGATTTACAAATTAGAGTGTAGAAGTTAACATCCACAAACTAATTGCAAAACAGAAAGATTTAATCGATTCTTGTCCAATTCATTAGCAATGTTGGTGAATGAAAGACAGAATAATTGGGATGAACTAATTGATGACATTTTGTTAGCGTATAGAGTTACTATCAACATGACGATTAAAGAAACACCTTTCTTTTTATTATATGGTAGAGACGCAGTCTTGCCTTAATGTTTGGTGTTTCGCGGAGTTAAGAACCTGATAATTCTGAAGACAAATTCGATTATAAAGTAAAATTATTGAATAGATTTAGAGCAAGTTATGAGAATATAGAGAAACAAAGGGAAAAACAAATGAATTATTACAAAGATCGGTATGATAAAACCCATAAGAATGTTAATTTTGAGATAGACTCTGAAGTTATGGTTTATTGACCTGTACCTAAACAAGGTTTTACTCAAAAACTTCTTCCAAGTTGGCAAGGCCCGTACAAGGTACTTGCGAAACTAAGTGACTTGACTTATAGAATAGAGAAGGATAACAAGTCATTTGTGATTCATGTCCAGCGATTAAGACCATACAAACGATTTGAAGCATGGGTGAAATGTACTTTGGTGCATGGTCCAAAACCTGGTAGCTTAATTTATGGTGCGGCATAATCGAACGAGGGAATACGGTATTTAAGGTTTCTTATTTTATTTTATTTTAAACTTTCTTTTAATAAATAACCTGTAGATATGGATTAGTGTTGGACGAAAGCAGAACTAACCGATTCATTTGGTGAACGGTTATTGCGATCAAATGGTCTCTCTATTCGACAACCAAAAATTCTGCTCGCCAAATTGTACGATTTTCTAAATTTACTGTCAGAATGATTCATTTTTTTTTAAATCAATTTTTGTTTATTTTTTATTTCAGTTATTTAGATAATTTTAAAATAAAATATTTGTAAAACAAAATATTCATTTCAAGACTTACTGTCATAATTACATGATTTAATCCTCTATTAAACATAGAATTTAAATAAAATATCTATAAATAAAATTTTATTATTGAATTAAAAATAGTAAAATTCTAATCTCTTAATCAAAAAAATTTAAAAAAAAAGCACAAATTTCATAAAAAGATTGCGTTGGGTTGTTTTGGCTTGATAAATTTTCCTCTAATATAAAATCTTTGTGAGAATTTGATTTAATGTCCAGCGAAATTCATAAATTTATTCAATACTTATTTTTTAATTAAAAATATTATCTGGACCAAAAAACCAGCGTTGATGTAGCTTAGTCTTTCCTTTCAGTTAAGAGATAAGTGGAACTTATGATTTGATATTGAATTTCATGTATTTCATAATTTATATAAAAGAGCAATTTTCTGATAATTTATCTTAAATAGACTTTATTTATGAATTTATTTTAAATGATGCATTTAAATTTGAAATAAATCCTGATTTTAATACTTAGTTTATTTTTGAAAATTTATCATAAGAAAATTCAAGTATGGCAAAGTTATTAAAAAATTTCAGGGTTTTATTTTCTTGAAGCCAAAATTTTTTTTAACTCAGAGTATTGTTCAAAGCCAATAAATTCAAAACTTGAACCCTAAAATAACTAAGCTTTTTTTACAAAGTAAAAAAAAATTGAACATTTAAAAAAATATTTTTGACATATTTTTTTTTCTTCTAATTTTCATTTTACGTAAACTGTTGTAAAAAATTAAAAAATCTTTACGAAAAATCTTAGTATTTAGTTTTATACGCCAGTTTAAAAGTTTCAATTCAATTGATTTCAAAAGATTATAACTAAAAATATTATTTTTAATAATCTTTCTTATTCAAAAAAAAATATTACCCTAACAAGACCAAGATAAATAAAAAATTATTTTAATAAAAATGAGGCGTTTTGACAGTTAATTAAGGTGATCGTAAAATGTGTACCTTAGTGCAAGGATAAGTTGTACTCAAAGTAATGTAAAATTGATTTTCATCGTTTCACAATTATTGTCAGGCTTATTTTTAAAACCATTTAAAGTTAATTGTTTCAATATTTTGAAGCCCGATTAATGGGATCAATTAAGAAAGACATTTTTTTCATAAACTAAATACAAGAAAAATATTAAATATTTATTTGTATTAAATATATTTTTTTTTAAATTAATTTTTATTAATATCTTTTTTTAAAAAAAACAGATGATTTTTATTAAAAACCTGAAAAACAAATATGGTAGTATTTTTAATGAATATGGTAGAATGTTTGACGTAAAAAGTTTATTTTCTTAAAGGGTTTTTTGGACCCTTTAAGTCCATAAAATATAAAAAAATGTTTATTAAGTGTTACCCTTTAATATATTTTATCATAAATATCAGAAAAACTTGCGATTAGTGATTAACAAATACAGTTTTTATCGAAAAAATTACAATTTTTGGGAATTTTTTTTCTGAAAAAATAAACTAAAAAATTCCATTTTTTTAACTTAAAGCATAATTTTGGTTATAATCTAAAAAAGATTCCCGTTGTAAAATAATCGAATTTTTAACTAAAAAACTCCAAAATTTAATACCAGAATAATGAAACCATTTTTTATATAAAAAGTAAAAATGAAATTGGGTAAAATCGTAATTGGAAAAAATTTACCATATCTTGCCACTGCCCTTTTTGTCTATCTCTTTATTATCTCTACTATCTCTTTATAAAAATGCCTTGGTGATGATGCCTCTTCTTCTTTAATTTTATTCTTGCATAATTTATTCCTCACATTAAATCTACTCTTTAAAAGCCATTAATGTTTTTAAACATCTGTATTCATCCAGTAATTTTGATTATCGAAATAAGGCAAAATATTTTTTATTTTAGCAAATATTTGATCAGCTTGTTTGAATTTTATTTTTGTTTTTCATTTATCAGAATCCTGGAAAACTTATGATCTTGAATAAGAATATTAGTTTTATGATTAGCGGGCAAAAATTACTGATAATAAAAGGCTGTAATGACATGACACTTATCTGGGGTCCTACTAAAAAATTGATCCCCAAATTTTGAAAAATTCATGACCTCTTTTTATTTTACAAAGAAAACATATTTTTAAAAGTTTTAATATGTTATTAAATTTGGAATTTTCTGTTCTTTTTGAAAATTGATTTAGTATTGAATCTAATTAGATTTTTATTTTAATTGAAAACCTGACTCTTAACCGACCCTTATTAATCTTGTAGAAAATTTCAAGAGCTTTCCAAAATTGTGTCTGGTTTTTGTCCAGAAAGTACAGTTTTTGAGATAGTTAGATTTAAATAAAAAACCTCAGTTATTTCCAGAATCGAATTTAAAAATTTATTTACGACATACCATTTTTCAGCTCTTTGACAAAAAATGAATTTATTTTAGTGAGAAGAGGATCAATTTTGTCTAATAATTATGTTTCATATTAAATGCGGCAGTGAATATTAAAAAACAACACGAAAGCTTTATTTTTAGTAAAGAAAAATTTAGATAATTTAAAAAGATATTTTTAAGTAGTTAAGAAAACAAAAAATTAGAAAACTCTTCAATATTTCACAAATTAATTACGAAAATTGAAATTAATTTTAAAAAAAATCCCATATGATGATTTTCCAATATTTGAATAAGATCGAGAAAAATACCAATTATTTGGGTTTAAAAAAAATTAAAAAAAAATAAATCATTGTATAGTTAATATTTTCTAATTCAAAATTTTACATTCTGAAAATCAAAAGAAACTTTTTTGAGTTCTTTGTGAAGTTATTTTTGATAACCAAGAAAAGAAAAACATTTTTGTTACCTTTGTGATTTCAATGCTAAGTAAATTTCTTCAAATTTCCCAACGCCGACGAAAAATTTTATTCGTTTGAGATTTATAAATTTTTTTTTCCATTTAAATAGTATTTACTTTTTTTTTAAGTTCTTTAAATTCGTATATTTAAACTGGATTTTTGAATTAGATTCTTTGAAAAAGAATTATTTTCTTAGCCAAAATACTTTTATTATTAAATCAAGTTTTTTTTTTTTCGAAATTATAATAAATTATTTAACATTAATTAATTATTTTATATGGATTGTTTCGTTTTTAAAATTCAATTTAAATTATAAATAGTATTTTGACTAAATAAAATATGATCTTAATAATTTTATCTTTGAATAATAAATTAAAATTTTATTTTTTGAAAAGACTTTAGCATATATAATTCAAACTCTAATTTATTCTGAGGCCTATAATAACGCGTCGTTATTTAATACATTCTTACGAAATTTGGAATTTTTCTAAGTATCTAGACGAGTAGAAATTTTATTTTTGAATGATACATTTTTTTCAAACTATTATTTCTTTGATTTGAAGTCTTACAGTCAATTTTTCGTTTCTAAATAATTTTCATCTGATTTTAGATATTAGTTATGTAATTTTCTAATAATGCTAATTTTAAATTTTCTTTTTTAAGTTGATCGATTTTTGTTGATCATTATTTGAATCAATTTTCTTCAATTTTTTTAACACTTACAAAGAATCTTCAAAAAATCATTAATTTCAAACGAAATTTTTTTTTAAATTTTTTTCGTTTCCATTAATAGATTGACATGATTCTAGAATAGTATTTTTCATATTTTATTTTTTTCAATTTTTATTTATATAGAAATTTTAGTGATTTAAAAAAAAATTAGCTCTTCTCAATACTAAAATTATTAAAACAATATTTTGTTAATACTATGTAAATTTTAGTAACATATTTTAGATTTGACACAAAAATGCTTAGCAATTAGAATTTACTATTTTTTTTGTTAGTCTTTTCTAGATCCTATAATGTATAAACTTTACGCGCGCATTGTAAAACAGCAAAAACATAATATTTAATTGATTATGATTTTGCTGCAATGCTTATAAAATGTTTTCTAATTTGCATAATGAAGAAATTTAATTTATTTTTTTAAAACAAAAGATTATGCTCATCATTTAAATTTGGATAGATTTAAAACATTTACAAATAGATAGTTCTTTTCTCATCGGTCAATACTTAGATAAGCTAAAACGAATCTTAAAATTAGAAATATTCTACTATAGAATAATGTTAAAGCATAATTAATTTATTCGCTAGTTTAGCTATTTTTTCATAATACTTTTTACTTTAAAATTCTGTGAAGCAATTTTTTAAATAAAAGAGAATCGATAAATTTTACATCATTTATATTTAGAAAAATTTTAAATTTAGTAAAATTTTTATTTTTTCTTTTCAAAAAAAAATCAAGAATTTGCTTGGCTCGAAAATATTAAAAGCCTTTTATTTGTTTAAAAAAATACATTTATTTTTTAATACAAACTCAAGTCTAAAATAAAATAAATTATTGTTGTTATTATTAAACGAAACAAAAAAATTATTTACAAAATAACTTAATTTTAGTTTTAGACTAGAATAAAATTTAAAAAAGAGTATTTATCTGAACAAGCGGTATTAATGTGTTTTTTAATAATATGTCGTCGGAGTTGTTTTTATTTTCAACATCAATTTCATCACTAATATCAATATATTTTTTCAAATTAATCTTAAACGAAAAAGACCGAAGTCAGGTTATTCTAAATAATCTGGATTCGAAATTATTTTCAGGACTCGCCAGTCTCGCTCGACCACAATTTTTTCAAATTCAAATCACCAAGCTAAAATTAAAGTTCGCTATCAACAAATTGGAAAATAAACTAAAATATTTTGATCATTTTAATGAAATTTGTGTCAATTGTTTGCTTTATTTTTTATTAGTACAATCCGAATTTCGATCAATATAACAGATATTTAGACTTTTTTACATTTATTTTTTATCCCGGTGTATTTGTAAAATAGTATTAGAATTTTGTAATATTTGTATTTTTATTTTTTATTTGGAATCTTTTTTCTTAAATGAAATGAAATGAAGAGAAAATCAAGCGAGCAGCAAAATAGTAAAGATAAAAATAGCAACACTTTGAGTACGGACAGCGAAAATACAAATTTATTAATTAATAATAACAATAACAATACTACTACTAATAATAATAATAATATCAGTAGCAGTAATAACAATAATGAAAATATTCACAATCGCAATCAAAACGACTTCATGCAGAATTTCAGCCATCTGGCTCAATTTTTCCAAGGAGAAAATAGCTTAGATTCGACCAGAACAAACAGTTTAGCTCTACACATTTTATCCAACTACAATTCCATGTATTCACTGCCATTATCAAACCCCATTTCACGATCACTCTCATCTAATTTACCGCATGGTCATCAATCTCTTTTGCTACACTCACCAAACATGGCGCCATCACTACAAAATCCTGTGCCGCTAAATTCAATGTCAAATTTTTCCAAGTCTACTTCGACAACTCCTGGCAGCAGCCACATTCGGCTAGAGTCGCCAAGCAACTACAATATCCCGCTGAAAAAGCGCATGATCAGCAATGCCGATGTGGAGAGTAGAAAATTTCCGGTTGATTTGTCGCAGTGGCGAGAAACCAGGGTCTTGGCACTGAGGAAAAATTTCAAATGCAATGACGAGTTGGACAGTGACCTGAACTTTATCAACTATTATCCTGGAGACATAGAGACTGTGAATGGAACGCTTGTGACCGTGATGTATAATGAGGAGCGCGTTACCTTCGATGTTTCCAAGGATGAGGAAAGATTTTCTTTGATTGAAGACGCTCAGGCTAGACTTGATAAATTGGAAAAGGGCATTCTTGTTCTTTTTCGTGTGAGTAACCAAAATGCAAGTTGTTCTTCTCATTCATCGACACCGACGTCTGTGCCGCTTCCAACCTCTAGTGGCCTAGTGGATCCAAGTAAAAGTCAAAAAGCGACAAAATATCGACTGGGAAGGATTATTGAGAAGCAAAAAAATTTTCTTGTCGAACCAATTTGTCTAGAGTTTGGATCGAATTCTTTAATTTCTGAATTAGTCAATCACGAATGGATAGATCGTCCAAATCTTCGTCTCCTGCAGCCACCTTGGTTCGACGAGTACAAAGATGAACTTGATTTAAAGCTTAATTTAAGTTTGATTGAAAGCTTGAAAAAGTTTCTATCAAAACAGCTTCAATTGTCGAACAAATGCGGACTACAAGTTTTTTCAGGAAATACACCAATTTTAGGTAATTGGAAATTTTTACTCATTCTTTGAGTATTAAAAGCATTAATTAAAGATTAGCTATCTTTTTATTTTTTTGTCTTTAATACTTGAAAAAATCAAATTCAAAAATAAATCAAGTTAAATTTGATGAAAATTAAAAAGAAGAAAATAAAAATAGATAAATTGAAATAAAAGAGTGACAGGCTATGCATCAGGGATGTGCATTAAGTACTTAAATCGTATTTTCAATACTTAAGTAAATGGACCATATTTTTAAGTAAATACTTAAGTATTTATCAGGATACTTAAGTACTTAAATTTTTTTCAATAAAATATCAAAAAAAAAAGCTATTTTTTATCAAAATTTTATTGCAAAAATTTGGGCTTAATTCAATTTAATTAAATTTAGTTCAAAATCTGAGATTGAAAGAATCCGAGGATGCTGCTTAGGTAAAGAAGGTTGAGAGGGTTTTGTTTTTTTCTGAACATCACGACTTATTATCATCTAAGATAGACAAAGAGAGAGTTAATTTGAATCGAAGATTAGATTTTTTGGATTGGGACAATAATCAAGAAATGATGAGACCAATAATAAAAGTTTCTTTTGTTTGTAAAAAAAAAAGCGTTGAGAGAATTTTTTTTATAGCGGTTAAATTTCAAAGCACTGTGTTTTTGATTTAATACAACAAGTTAAACGAAGGAGAGTCTTCTTCAAGCTTTATTGTTCTCTATTTAACAAATAAGTAATACTGCATAAAAAAATTATGTTTAATTGGTGTGTGAAATAAAATTTTTTTTATTTGCAATCATAAACAAGTGAAAAAGAAAAAAATCTGAAATCATGAATGTTAGTCAAAGAGTTAAGTATTTTTAAATACTTAAGTAAACTCGCTCTTACTTAAGTACTTAAAAAAATTCGAATTTTTCAAAATTTATACTTAAGTATTTACTTAATTTTAATTTTTTTTAAGTACTTAAGTACTTAATACTTAATGCACATCCCTGCTATGCATGTTTAAATATTTGAGGGTTTAGGGAAAAAATAAGAGATTGTAAGGTAGCAATTAAAAAATATACGATTTGAAAACTTCTTTACACTCTTCGTCATTGTGAATTTTGGTACAAAAAAATAGATTAACGAATAAATTAAGAATACACAATTTGTAATTGGTCACCTTCATTAAAATCGGAGATCAGACTAATTGAAAATGTGCAACGTTAGAGCAACGAAGATAATTAATTGTGTCCAGGAAAAATTATATGAAGGGAGACTTAGTATCCTTGGTTTGATGAGTCTAGAACAACGACAATTGAGGGAAAATTTAATTGAGATGTTTAAAATAATAAATGAATTTGAGCTGATAAATTTTGAAAAAGGAATAAATTGTGCAAATAGCTTATATCTTAATCTAAGAAAAACAAATAATCATAAACTTGTAAGAGAGATCAACAAAAAAGGACAATACCGTTATCAATTTTTAACAAACAGAAATACCACCAGCATACTGATTCTATAAAACTCTGCAATAAATCTGCAAAATTTAGAAAATAGTGAATTTTGGATATTATATTATAAATTCAGCTCAAGTGGTGGTAGAAAGGATGTATCTGTTGCTACAATTTATAGTACATGTTTTGGTCGCTCCGAATTAAAGCTATAAGATTTTTGTTTTTTGTACTAAAATTCACAATGTCTACTCTTACATTAGATCGAAAACCAATGGAACAGAATGACTCAGTCCTGTCCTGTCCTGCCCCTCTTGGTGCATATTAATTTAATTATAAGATAGATATAACTGCTTAGTTTTGAATAAATTGTATTTTTTTGATGTTTGTTTGTTAAGATTTTTTTTTAATTATTCTTTTTTAAAGAATGAAAAACAATTTTTCAAACCTCTGAATGAATTGTTCTAATATTTTTTCACCATTGCGTGAATCAAGCGTCTTGAAGTTGATGATCAATTCAAAATATCATCCCAATTCAAGAAATTTTTTATTAGATAAAAAAAGAATCTTTGAATTAATTAAAATAATATAAATGTAACATGCTTTGCATTTTGTGTAGATTTAAAAAATAAAATAATTAAAAAAAATTCTCAGCCTATATTGATAAAATCGATTTTTTGAATTAAAATTTATAAATTGATTTTCTTTAGAGTTTATTTTAAATTTTTTCGTTTCAAAAATATTGGTATCTAGCATTCAAAATTAAAAATTAAATTTAAAAGTGAATTTTAAATATTAAATTCCAAATGAGTAAAAAAATGAAAAGATCGATTTTTGAAACAAAAAATTTATTTTATTTTTTAAAACTACATAACATGTAAAGAATGTTACACTAAAATTATTTTAATTAATT
This sequence comes from Brachionus plicatilis, assembly GCA_010279815.1. Lineage (NCBI taxonomy): Eukaryota > Metazoa > Rotifera > Eurotatoria > Ploima > Brachionidae > Brachionus > Brachionus plicatilis. Next base: position 772,070 of record QEOQ01000658.1, read on the forward strand.
CAAAGATTAATTTTATTTTCTAATGATAAACTTTTTGAATTGAAATGATATTTTGAACTGATCATTAACTTCAAGATGCCGTAAATCAGCTTTCAAATTTTTATTTTTTTAAGACCAAAATTCGAATTATCAAGTAAATCTAAACTTCAAAAATTAGTTAAAAAAATTTCTATAATATTTTCAAATAAATAATTGATTGAATGCTTAACTTTGTTAGTTTAATTTTTTTATGAGTCGAAAATTTTCTACCAAAAAGTATTTATAGAATCTTATAAATACATTTAATTGATTGTTTTAAGAAAATGAGGTTTTTAAATTTTTGAAAAAATTTGTAAAATTTCTTGACTTTAATTTTCAAAGTTTTAAATATTTTTCATTTAAAGGTCAAAAATTTTCCAAATTAATAAATAATTTTAATTTAATTCTTCAAACATAATAATTACAAAGCTGAACTACGAAATGGTGGGAATAAAATTAAAACATTTAATTATTTACTCATTCCAATGGTATTTATAATAAAAAATTTCAATAGAAAAAAGTTACCACCCATAATTTAAATTTTAAATATTCTTTTTAATTTTCTCTAAATTTTAATCTTGAAGCATTTCTAACAATAAATAAAAATTGATAAAAAAATTTTTTTCAAGGATTTCCTGCAGAAAGTTCAGCCAAGCTTGTTCAAGCACAAAATGATCCAAAAGAAATCCAGACAAACTCATTGAACTTAAATTTGGACAATTACCAGCAAACAAATTTTAATGCGAACACCAAGTATAAAAAAGGAGACATAGTAACTACGCCAAATGGAATTAGGAAAAAGTTCAACGGAAAACAATGGCGAAGACTTTGCTCCAAAGAAGACTGTTCCAAAGAATCTCAAAGAAAAGGATTTTGCTCTAGACATTTGACCCAACGATCCGGTGGAAGAAAAGTTCAAAATTCCCTAGCCACATCGTCAAGCGGCATGGTCCAAGCTCCGTTCAATTTAAACCCAGAAAAAGAGATGGCCTTTAACATTGGCTCAATGAATCTTTCCAAATTTCAAAACTCTGGTTCGTTTCAGTCAATTAATTCTTCAAAGTGGCTCATGCAAGATTACAACCAAATGCCCAAGTCCAAACTGAGAACAGACGATGAACTGTGTGCCGCAAACGCTCTAGTTGGAATTAACTCGTCCGTAAAATCGGAGCGAAGCAACAGCAGTCAAAGCAAGACCTACGATACAACAAGTGCAGACTTTTATCCTGACACTGATCTAGAGAACGAGAACTCAGATGAAGAAGAGGAAGAAGAGGAAAAAGAGGACAACGAAGTGAACGCTGACAACTCAAGTTTGTCAGGCAAGAAAAGTCCTTCTTTTAGTGATGACGACAATGACAAAAACAATGGCACAGGCGTTCTTCTGGTCCAAGAGGACTTGGACTATCAGAACAAGGATTCAAAAATTGGCTCAAGCGAGAACAAAAACGAGAGCAAAAAATCCCATGATTCCAAGTCTGCCAAGTGTCTGGAGCAAATAGAAAATGGCCAAATGGACGACAATTTAAGTAGAGAAAATGAAAAAAAAGCCAAAATGACTTATTTAAAACGCAATGTGTCCGATCATGATTTGAATCCACCAGGTCGATTTTCTTTTGCCAACGAGCATGTACGACGACCGATGAATGCGTTCATGATTTTCAGCAAGAAAGAAAGGCCGCTGATTCACCAACAGCATCCCAATTGTGATAATCGGGCTGTGAGCAAAATGCTTGGAGAAAGATGGTACGCTTTAGATCAAGAGGAAAAAAATTTCTACCACCAAGTAGCTTCTCAATTGAAAAAAGACCATTTCAAAGCTAATCCAGAGTGGAAATGGAGAAACAAATTGGAGAGGCAAAAAAGTGAGCCAGGAACCAAAGTATTGAAGAGCAAGAAAAGCAAGGATTTTTTTATTCCAAAAGGACTCAGAAAACAGCTCAGCTGTCCCTCGGACATCGAAGATCTCATTCCAAATTTAACAAATGAGATTTTCGAAAGCAAAATAAAGCCCAAGCCCATCAAACAAATACTTCCTGTCAAAAGTACAACTATAAACGACTTTAATAACTTTAAGCCATGTGGCATTGTTTTTAAGCCCACATCTTCGTCGACTTGGACACCTTCGTCTACTTCTCTGGACGAAGAGCAATCGTCGCCCAAAATCTCTCCGCTAGATCAGCCGCATTCACCAAACAAATTTTTTGTTCAGCAAAATACCACATTTAGTCCTGATGGCATAGGCTCAAAGAGCTTTTCTTCAAACTTTCAATCAGACCGGCAACCACCAGCTGGATTATATGATAGTGAATTGATCAATGATCCAACAAACGAAATCAAAGAATTAGACATCTCTATTAATCACACAGATACTGAAAATCAGAAACCATTGAGAAAAACAACTTCTGACTCCTCACTATTTCGACTATCGAACAACAAAACACCAAAGTCAGCTTTGTTAGAAAAAAGGCGCAAAGCCGTGTATAATCTTTTAAAGCAATCTATTTATCCATCGGGTGAGTACATGACTATTTTTTATTCATTTTCGTAGATTCTTTTTTTAAGTTTAAAGTTAGAGCTACAGCGCTTAAGAAATACAATGCAAATACCATTTTTACGTAAAATTACGCAATTTTACATAATATTTGGTAAGATTACATTGTCTTACATCAAATGTAGTTTTTAATGTAAAAATATAATTTTACCAAATCTGTCGTACAATTATGTAATTTTCAGACTTGCGCAAAAGTCAGAAAAAAAGTAATTTTAAAGCCTTTTCAAAGTCAAGACTTTTGACGGTCTTTTTTAAATTATCCCAGTTTTTTTCATTCCCGTGGCATTTTATTACCAAAGTAAATTATATCCGAAAAATAACTAAATTAAAAATTAATATTAACTGAAAATTATCCCCGTTTTTATTCCCCAAGTAAATTATATCTGAAAAATGACTAAAATAAAAATTAATATTAACTGGAAACCGTCCCCGATTTTTTATTCATGTTTTTAAAGAGATAAGAAATATTCAATTGGTTATTTAATAAAAATTTATTTGACGAATTGAAAAGAAATAAAAGAAAATTTTTTTTTTAATGAAATTAGAGAAAAATTTAAAAAAATTAAACTTGATCACGATTTCGTTCTAAGAACGCAAGGTGCATATTGTTTGTCTCTTCAATGCGAATTTTTTTTAGACGGTTAGTTGCAAACTTAATGTCATTTTTGTTGATACTTTTACGTTTGAAATTGTTGGATTTCCAATAATTGTAAATTTCATTATTAATAGCATCTTGGGTTAACTCAACTAAACGTTTTGATGTATTTGATTCCAAAGAAGCTTTTTCTCGACGTTTTTCCTCTAGTATTTTTTCAAGAACTTGATTATTTTTTAAACTTTTGATGTAATCAAACTATTCGTCGCTATCGCTTTCATTGGTACATTGTGTTAAAGTTTTTTGATTTGGAAAGATTATTTGGACAAATTTGGCCATTTTTATACAATTAAAAAAAAAGTAATAATAAAGTAATAAGCAAAAAAAATGGATTTCTCTATTTAGCTTAAATAAACTTGTGAGTTCTTAAATAGCTTTAGATCATGTTTTGAATAAAAGGGAAAAAAAACTTCAGTCTTTTTTATTATCGAATTATTAAACAATATAATTTAATTGGACAATTAAATATTTTACTACAAAAAATTTAACTGGTCTAATTTTTTGGTTACGGAAATTATTTCAACGGGGATTATTTCCAGATTTTCGAAAAGGGAATAAATTATTGTGGGCATATTTCGATTCGGGGACAATTTCCTTATTTTTTAAACGGGTATAAATTCAACGGGGATAAATTCACGGGTTCTTAATTATTTCGGGGACAATTTACAGACAATCCTTTTGACTTGACTTGAAATTTTTTTTATGAAAAAAGTCATTTCAAAAACTTTGAAATAAAAATGGCCGTCTTAATAACTACATGGAACGGCAAAAGACTTTAAAAAAAAAAAAAATTCAAGTCTTTTGACTTTACGACTTTTAAACAACATTTCTTTCAATATCAGCATTTTATTGGATTTATCCAAATACTACGTAAACTCACGTAATTTTACGAAAGATTTGGTAGAATTACATTTTTTTACGAATTAATTTTGATGTAAGATTATGTAACATTACCAAGTAATTCGTAAAATTACGCAAAAAATGATTTTTGCATTGTATTTGTTAAGCGTTGTAGATAATCTTAAAGTTTGGCAGAGATCATATAAAAAAGAAAGATTCTTTAACACTAGGACCACCAATTTTTTTAATAGCAAAAAAAAATTTATGTAAAATTTTTAAACAGTTTTCAAATAAAAAAATATCAACAAAATTTACATAAATTTTAATAAAATTTAATTTTTTTGTCAAAGGTAAAGTAAGTACGGGTAAAAGTCGTTTAAAAAATAAAATGTCGCAAAATGATTTTTTTATTGAAAGTAAAACTTATAAAACAGTTTTTTTTACCTTGATAAAAAATTAAAAATTTTTTTTTTAATTTTTTAAAACTTGATGTCAAAATATCTTAACAAGCTTTTGTTTATGCGTTCTTAGAAATAGCATTTGGCTTGAAGATAAAAAGGTGGGCAAAGTAACATTTTTGATCAAATTTCATTTTTAATCAAAATTTTTTAAATAAAGCCTTGAAATGTTACAAAAATTAAAAAATCTGCGATAAAATTTAATTGTAATTTAAACATTCTGTAATCATATTGAAAGAATGAAATTTAATAAAAAAATTCATTTTGCCAAAAAGCCAAGTTTTTTAAAATTTTAGATCTTAAAAATTTACTTTTATATATTAAACATGTGCAGGCTGAACATATTCAAACTTGTCATCACTAACTAGACCATCTCCTTCTACCTATTCAGGTGAATATTCAAATGTATTCATATAATAATAACTAATTTTTTATAAATTTATTTTTAAAAAAGAGTAAGTTTTTAAAGACAAAGCTAGAAACTGTGTACATTAACAGCCCTATCTACCAAAAAGTTTTGTCAAAAGGTTTTATTTAGGGTCCATGGTAAATTTACTTTATTTTACGCAAAACAAGAATTGTAAAAAATGGGAAATTAACTAAATTTTACGTAAAATTATGTAAAATCCATAGATGCCAAAAAAATCTCAAATTTTGCTGTTTTTCATATAATTTTGTTTAAAAATACGATTTTGACTTCTGAAATATTTTTTTAGCATAATTTTTTACCATTTTTTAAAAATTGGTAAAATCCAATATTTTACAGGTAAATTTTCGTAAAATATGAAAAAAAAAGAAAAAAATCAAAAAAACAATAAAATTTGTTACATAACACTTTTATTAATTGTTTTTTTTAATGCAATTTATTGATAATGAAATTTTTCATTTCATGCCATCTCTATGGGGTTTAAATCTGGTGAATTTGGAGGCGATTTCACCTTAGAATTTCCATGTTGAATAATTTCTTTAAACTAAATTTTTATAATATACTCAATTAATGTTAGGACGGTAAAGAAAATTTCGGCTTATATTAGACTTATGTTAAGGATCATTGTCTTGATGTAACTTAAAAGATTAGTCAAATTTACCAGCTCCAAAAGGTAATAAATACTCATCTAATTAATCTCTATACATTACTGAATCCATTTTTGATATAATAGGCTTTATACAAATTATAACAGGACTTGAAAGTTTACGTATTATCCTGATTGATAGGTCAAAGACTAAAAAAATAAGAAATTTCTGAATTTTAAATAAATAAAAAATTTAATTATTTATTTAATTATTTCAATGAACGCCTTAAAGGCGATGTAAAAAAAAAATTTAAAAAATAAAATGTAATAAATAAGACAAAGTTTAAGTGTTTTCTAAAAATTTGATTTATGTTTCAAATTTTATTGTTTTTCAGATTTATTTCTTTTTTTACCATATTTTACCAAAATTTACCTGTAAAATTTTAGATTTTACATAAATTAAATAAAAATTGGTAATTTTACTTCTATTTACTTAAAATTTAGTTAATTTACCTTTTTTTACAATTCTTTTTTTACGTAAAAAATGGTAATTTTACTATTTTTTACATAAATTTACGTATTTTTGCCTAAAATTACGTAAATTTACCATGGATCCCATTATCAAATCACTACTGTAACCAAGAGAAATTCAAATTAAGATCAGTTATTGATATTTTTATTCTTTTAAACAATGAAAGAAAATTTAACAAATAAAATAAGATCAATTTTTCTGTATTTTTATTTATTTTTTAAAAGAAAAGGATCAATTAAATCAATAAATATAGATTTAAAGAAAAAATAATATAATTTTTTGTTTGGGTCATTTTTGACCCAATTTTTGACGGATAAGAGTTAAGTATTGACTGTGAAGTGGAAGTTGAAAAATATTTTCATCTTCCACTTGAAAAGCCATTTTTCTAATTCGTCTGAGTATTTGTTTATCTATTATAAATTTTCTTTTTTTTTAAAAATGTAGAATTTGAACAAGTCCTCACCAAAAAGAAGAGAGCATTCACTATTTATTTATCTCTTTTAGGTATATCATCATGATCTAAGTCTAGAAATGATGTAAAGAGGAGGTGGAAGGTTCATCTCTGTCAGTTTATAAATAAGACCATCATTCCATCAGACTTTGGAGATATTAAAATATAGGAAACAAATTTTTTTTCTTTCTATTAAATGATTCTAAAATTTTTTGAATAAGAAAGAGAATCGGCGGCTCGTCGATTTTTTTCTAAAACCTGATTGCTGCTCAATCGGAAAGTAAGTTTATTTTTTTATGTGTATAAAACTAAAGCTCCATTAGAATAAAAATATAAAATAAAAAAGTTTAAATATAGAAGAAAAGGGTCTTCTAGGTTATGTGATCAATAAAAAGGAATAATTTTTACTATTCTAAATATGTGATCATAAATAAATTTTGGTGATCTAACAAAAAAATAGATGACCAAAAAATTTATTGATATAAAATTTTTAAAGTCCAAATATTAATATATTAATCGAGTCATTTACCCGAAGAAAAATAAAGCATAGACATTTTTAAAATTTTGGAGTTTGGAGAGTTTTTTTCAATACAACTATATATAAAGTTCATATTTTAAAAGATTATTGGTAATGTGAGAATGTGGTAGATTTATCAAAAAATCAAAAATTTATACCAAAAAATATTAAAAATAAATAAGATATTTTTTTCAAAATTTTAAACTCTTTTAAAGTTGAATATCGAAATGCAAAAAAATTATTTAAATTTTTTATTTTTGTACTTAGTTTTCATATTTCTAAATTCTTAACTAAACTTAACTTAATTTTTTCAATGATTAAATAATTTATGAATTTAATATATTTTACAATAAAATTTGTTATATTTTTACAAAAATTGTGATAATTTTCGCATTTTATTATGTGATTTCATTTTTTCATTTTTATTTTCCTTCTTCTTTTTTTTAATTAAATAAAAAATTAAATTTTAAATAATTTTTTTTTTTTAGAGGAGATAATGAATGAATTTTTGAATAGAAACAAAGATTTGTTTAGCAACAAACGTGAATTTTTGACCAAATTAAGAGAGGTGAGACAGAAAATAATGAATAATGGAAAAACAACAGATGTTCCAATCAAAATGGCGAATCATAGTTTCGATAATCAAATTGATGACTTGAACATTCAGAAAGCAGAAAGATTTTATAAATCGAATATTGTAGTAACATCAGAATGAAAGTTGAAAATTTGATCACTTTTTTTCTCTCAAAAACTTCAAATAATAATTTTTGTAGATAAGCTGGCGGACATAAAATCAAAATTTTTTAATGACATTATACCAGTGATTTATTTACGTCCATTAATTAGTTTACCGAGAATTTTTTTTGTTTGTAGTCATAATAGCATCTTATCATTGCTTTATGTTAATGATGTAAAACTGTATAATTTTTCGTATAGCATGAGACTCTTCTAAAGTTCTTTTGATCCTTTTCTATGTTGTGATTTTAAAAATTTTCGAAATTTTTTGGGATAGAAAATTAAAAAGGTAAGTGACAAAATGATCAAATTTAAAGTTATTAACTTTATATGATTGAGAAGTTTTTTGAAACAAAAAATTTACGCAAACACGATGGCTTAATTTAATCAATACTAATAGAATCGGTCACTTAGTGTACCCGTTTTACATTGGCGTGTTCATTTTTTATTCTCAATCTATATTTTTTTTTATTTCTTATTATAATTTAAATAAAATTTGTTCTATTTTTTACAAACGCTAAATATTTTTGAAAACTTTTATTTTCCGTTTTTCTTTGACTTAGTTGTAGAAAATATTTAAAAAATAATTGATTATATATTAGATTGAATAAATATTAAAACCATTTATTTTTTTTAAACAAATAAACCTTGAGATTTTTAAAAAATGATCTGAAAAATTATATGATTGAAGATCGACAATTGTTCATGATCAATTTACACATGAAGAATTTATATTTTATATTTGATAATCGTCGAAAATCAGTATTAATTTAGGCTAAATTAAAAATATAAAAAATAAAATTTCACCATGAAGGTCAATCAAATTCATTTATTAAAAGAAAAAAAAACTTTATTAAAAAAATTTAAAATTTTCTGAGCACTTACAGACGAAAATTTTTTTTAACCTTTTCAACATTTTTTAATCGTTTTTATTTTCAATTTTTCTAAATGTTTTTCTAAAAATAATTATTGTAGAAGTAGTTTTTATGTTTTCGAGGAGCAAATTTATTATTATTTATTAGAAAAAAAAGAAGCAATTATTATATCAATTAGGAGCAAAAATATCTTTTTTAATTGAAAAATAAAAATAAAAAAAAAACAAATATAAAAAATAGTGAATTTATTTCCCCAAAATTTTGAGTAAATATGTTATTTTTCACACACAATTTACCTGAATAAACGATTTTTTATTCTTACCTAAACAAAAAATTTATTTAGCCACAAATTGACATTAGTTTTTATTTTATTCTTAATGTTGAAATCTATCAAAACAATAATTGAAGCTCATCAAATCAATTTTGACAATTTCTTCATCTCGTCTTCCAAACACCATTGGGAAGCGTATTTGAAAATTTTAATCAAAAACACCCTAACTTTTCTAATAAAAAATTTACTAATAAGAGGGCTGAAAAGAGGAATTAAACCGCTCGAAACTGCCCTGAAGTCCAACTCCTAAATTATTTTTCAAATAAATAATAAATTCATCTCGTCTTCATTCCGATGGCGAACTATCTTCTCTTGTTACAATTCATTTTCTACAGACGCTCTTCTTACGTTGATTATAGTCAAGATTGTCAGAAAAAAATGTCATTTCTGACAATTTTAACAAAGAGATAATTAATTTTTTTTTTTGAAATACATTAAATGATAAAAAATAATCACAAATAAAATATTAATTTAAGTCGAAAATTATTTCATTTCTTGTAAATAAATAATTATTGATTAATGAATAAGAAAATAAAGTACCAATTATTTGAACAAGCAGGCTCACTCGGATTAAAATTTGAAATTATAAAAATTACAACTAATTTTATTAAAAATTAATTTAAAAAAAAAAAGTCTATTTATTAAATTTTTAATTAAGCACCTCGCTTGCTTTATTGGTTTATCGGGTTTTAGTATTGTTATTTATGTTTTTTTTTAAACTTTTTTATTTAATAGCTAGCACGAAGAATACAAAAGGATAAAGGTATTATTCTTTCCTTTGAGTTTTATTTTGCTATCGTAAAATTCAGATATAAATTTTACCAATTTTGCTCCCATAATGGGCTTTTAGACTAAGAAATTACAAACGTTAGTAGGCCTTGAATTGAATTGAATTCTTCTAATAGTTGATGAATTTTTTCATATTAGCGGGTAGTTTTCATTCCTGAATTAATGTAAATATTTGTATTAAGCCCAGTTTCTAAAGCTGACAAATAGTGTTCATTGCCCGAAATACTAGATTTTCTTGCTGACAAAAAAATGTATTGGTATTTTTTCAATGCAAGTTTTTCTTTTTTAAAATTTTGCCCTCAGAAATCGATTTCTTTATTGATAAAATCTAAATATTCATCTTTAAACTTAAATAAAAGTGATAAACATAGAAATCGAAAATTCTAATACAAAATTTAATTCTTAATAAATGAATGAATGGAGGTACTTTAAAGGTGAAACAGAAAATTTACCATTTAACAAAAAATACAACGAATTATTTTATTTTTTTAATTGAATTTAGTGAAATTTAGTGAATGCTTCTTGTTTTTTAACCCTATTTGATAAAGCATAATCACCAAGATAAAAAAACATCTTGTTCTAGAATTTTCTGTGATTCTCCTTTTCTGTTTCCTCTTTTAGAATATTTTCCAGCTCATTTTAAAATTTTTTTTTTCCTAGAAAGTCCCATTTTTTTATACCGTTAAAGCCCGGTCGGGTCAATTAGACCTGGCAATCATTTTTTTGATTTTTTGGCCAAAAATAAGAACATGAATAAAGATGAATATTTATATTTGATCAATAAAGAAATCGATTTCTGAGGGCAAAATTTTAAAAAAGAAAAACTTGCATTGAAAAACTACCAATACATTTTTTTACGGACTTTTCTTAAATCTTTTAAGCCAAATCTTTAAATTTAAAGAATGATCTAAACTCATTTTTTTAAAATTAATTTGGTTTAATTCATTGTGTTTGAATTACAAAATGTATCTTATGTTGAAATAAAATTGAAAAAGTACGATATTTCATATATTTTTTTCAGTTTCAAAGAAAAAATAATTTTAAGTTAATATTGCAAACATGAAAAACTTTGTTTTTTTTTTATAAATTCTGACTTTGAGTTTGTGATATGATGATCCTTAAGATAATATTTGAAGTTTAAAAAACTATCAAAGATCTGGAAAAAAAAAATTTATTTATAGTATGTTAATAAAAACATGATAAACTTAAATGAGGCGAAATTTTTTATTTTTTTTTTTGCAATATTTTGCCCTTTTTATCTGATTTTCGTAAAGACAATTACCGTTCTTTTTTTAATCTTTTGAAAGTTGAACCATTTTTAAAAATCTTAGAAATTTAAAAAATCTAAAACTAAAATAAACTTTATTTATTAATGCAAGCTTTATAATAAAAGAATAAAAAAATATTTAAATTTTAATTTTTCTAAATAAAATTATCCCAGAAACGGATAAAAATTTTGGTTCTAATGATTCATAGATTAGAAAAAAAATTTGAAAAAAATTACATGACATTTATCATCCAAGATAAATCCTTCAAAAAACTCTAAAATACACAAAATTTATTACTTGAATTTGTTAAGACCCAAGTCTTGACATGTCTCTACTTATTATTTAATCTTTAATTAACTGCAGCTGAAGCACATGTTCTAGCTACTATATAAACCACTAACTCTTTTGTTATAATTTCGGATTCCATTTAATAAACTATTTACTAAATTAAATTGTTTTGTTTATTTCTTGGCTTAAATCCCTAAAGTCCAATCTCAAGACTTTACATTTGGTGCCCAACGCGAGGATTCTGCTATTTATTTTAGTAGGATCCATTGAAGAGAACAAAAACACGTTTTGTGACACGAGAAAAACAAATAATCCAATATGAGGGGAAAATTCGAAAAAATGCTGAGGCAAAGAATATCGAATTTAATCGGATATATTTTCCGGCCAGAATCCACTCAAAACTCAACCAATCCGATACCACACCCGAACGATTTAACAAATCAAAGTATTTTGTCCATTTCGGCTGAGAAGGTAAAGTACCAATTCTTACAGTACTGGCAATTAAACCAATCGGTTTTACTCGTTATTTCGATAGTCGTTTTAGTTTTCATACTAAAAGGGATCAAGTGGTTTAATGGTTCTGAATTAAGAAACAGGTGGACTCTTATCAATTTGCCAAAAAGTTGGTTTAACATATCAAAAACACAACATCCATTGTCAGTACTAAATGTACCTACAAACATTGAGAGTAATTTCTCTCAACAGGATGAGATGTTGGAAAAAGATTTCTCAAAATGGACACAACAAAAAACTCAGAAACCAAAAATGGAGTACAACTCCGACAAACAACCACTAGATGTGTACACACAGATGCTAGGAATGACTGCGGTCATCAGTATCTCAATAGTGGTTGCATTAATAGTTTGGGTTTTTAGTATATGGTCGCAATACGCTTTATCAGCGATAATTGTTTCACCTAACAAACTGTCTACAGGAATACAAACCCAGTACCTATCGTTAAATAAAAACAGACATATATTAAAGAATTTTATCAAAATTACTTAAAAGGAGTCAGGTATTTTTTTTAGCATCATCGGGGTTATGTTATCAGGGCCAGGAGCTGAGTCGTCCTTTAATTTTTTCAATGTTTTCTCAAGTTCTTCTAGAGAAATTTTTGGATAATTATTAACTTTGGAATGTAAACCGTATCTTTATTATCGCAATACTCTTTAGACTCAGAAATAAGATTCGGAATATGTCGAAATGAGGAATTTTGTTTAAAAGAGTTAATCTTTTGCCAAAAGGGACGTGATGAATTTGGATTATAGGACCAAGTTTTTTTAAGAAATTTTGCCATTTTAAATTACTAAATTTAGAAATTTCAAATCTAATGATATTTGTTAGCTTGTTAAGCTCTCTTCTAGTTTCTTCATTTTTTATTTTTATTTTTTTTAGTTCTTTTCTTTTTTTAAATTAATGTTACGAAATTAAGAGGATAATTGATAATTGTCTAAATATACAATAATTGTCTTTCTAGTTAAACATGAAAGACAGTTATTGATACAATACTAAAGTTTTTAAAATTTCTGTATAGATAAAAAAAAAAGCACATTCAAATCTTGATGTTGATTTAAATCAAATCATTCAAATCTTTATTTAATAATTAATTAAATTGGACATCATTTTGACTTTTGTGAAAGAGAAATACAGTCCTTTTTTTTTCAATTTTAATAGTTCAATCAGCCATTATTTTTCGGTAAAATCTAAACTTAGATGTTGAATGATTTTTTCTCAAAAATAAAATTAAATAACTGGATTCGTCTCTGAAAAACATGTTTTGTTATTCGGTCATGATAATATTTGAGTGCTCCTCCTGTAAAACATTTAGTGAATTAAAGGGCATTTTTTGTCATTCTATAACTTTTCACACATGATAAATTGATTAATTTCAATGCAGATCTAAAAGAAAATTTCATTTATCAAAAACCTAATTTGGTATATTAAGATTTAATGTTTGCCATTAATTTTCAAAAAATTTTATATTCTATCATTCTAAATGACAAAAAATTAAATATCATAAAGTAATATGACAAAAATCAGAAATTAATTAAAAATTCAAATTATTCGAAATCATTTTTTAAAAAGTATCTGGTTTTGTTAATTTCAGTACAAAAGAACAGAACAAAGTATAAAAAAATTAAATAACTTTTTTTCTAAAAGTTAATAAATTAATTCTGTGAATGCAGTACGGTGCAACATTCAAAGTTGCATCAACTGTAAAAGTCTGCAAATGATTTGCAAAATCTTTGCAAAATTCACTTCGCTTATATTGAAATTTTTTTTATTATATTGAAATTTAATTTCTGCTAAACTCTACAAAATTAGCAAATCTTGAAATTTAATGCAACTTTGAATGTTGCACTATGTTGCATTTACAGAATTAAGTTTAAACATTTAGAAAAAAATTTATTCAATTTTTTTTCATTTTTTCTGTTCTTTTTATCATTTTGTACTAAATTTCACAAAACCAAAGTATCTAAATTAGAATTGAAGTAAGCATTTAAGTTTCTTTAAAAAAGCAAATTGAAAAAGTTTTAAATTTAGTATTTATCTCGTTTTATTAGAGTTTTTAATGCATTTTTCAATCTTTTTTGACTTTTTTTTTACATTTTATTCAATTTTATTTTGTTCATTAAAAATAAAACTATGTTCATTAACTCTTTCTTATAATTTATTTTCCATACTCTGGGCTTCTTTCGTCTGCGAATCTGACACATCTATTTTGCGCTTGAAAAGTTTAATCTTCACTGCTTATTGATGCATTTGGTGCAGATGGGTTCATCACGTCTAAGCGATTTCTTGTTTCTGAATGTGTGTTCGGTGTGCTGTTCAGTCGTAAAGATGTGTCTAAGTACGGGTAGTCGACGTCGGCTGTTGTTATTGATGTTAACTGAGTGTTTGGTCTTGATGTGGTCGTTGTTGGTGTAGCTTGGAATGTTGCTCATGCATTACTCGTTAGTGGGTTTTGTTGTTGAGGTCGCACTGTGTGTATCAGCAGTTGTGGTTGAGTTCGCAATTTCGTTAACGTTTGAACATATAAACTGTGGTTTTCTTTTTTTTTAATTTAATTAATATATTTTTTGAAAATAAAATTGGAAATATACTACTTTTTCTTTATTTTAGACTGTATATTAATAATAATTTAATGAATCATTAATGAATTATCAATGAACATCGATGATACATTGATAAATTTAATAATAATAATAATTTATACCTAAAATTTATTTTTTTTATGATAAAATGCATTATTTTTTCACAAAACATTTAGTAAATAAAAGACAGATTTTTAGGTGTTTTAAAATATTTTTTATTTAATTATAATATTTTAATTTAAAAAAATTAATTTGACTTTTTTAACATTATTTATTAAAAATAACTAAAGTGGAATAGAATTATTAATAAAATGCAAGACAAAAATTGTTTATATTGGCAAAAATTCAATCAATTTTTGTTCAATGAGAAAAAATCACGCCAAAAAATATTCAATCAATTGAGAATATTAAGATCGAACACTGATAACTCATTTAAATCTAGCGAATCACACAATGAGCCTTCAAATAATGAAATCTTATCAATCGAAGAAACATCTATCGTTCAAATTCAATCCCAGTCGCATCTGGAGACTTTAGAATCGTTACAACATTCGTAAGGATTTGTTTTTGAAAATGAAGAATTATGTTTCTGCTACAGTGATAGCTTTTTATTTCAAGAAAATGTCCTAAACGAAGATCTAGA
This sequence comes from Brachionus plicatilis, assembly GCA_010279815.1. NCBI lineage: Eukaryota > Metazoa > Rotifera > Eurotatoria > Ploima > Brachionidae > Brachionus > Brachionus plicatilis. The sequence goes on from QEOQ01000658.1 coordinate 787,132, forward strand.
TGTTTTACAGCATGCCGATTTCTTCCTTACAATGTTTTTCAGTCCAAAATTTTCTCAATCAGCTTTGAAATTAACTTATGACGCTTTTTCAATTTGGAATAAATCAAGTTTAAATCTTACGCTGAATTTTGATGTGTGCTCTAAATTGATGCTGAAATTTTGCCAAGATAAAAGGAATTGTTTAAAAAGCAATGCTGCCAAGAGTGTAACCAATTTTTTATTTATCAGAAATATTATTAGACCGAATTTAGATGGAATTTATTATTTATTAATATTATGGTATAGTAAATTTTATTAATATAAAATATTTTTTAAGATTTTTTTAAAAATTTTTGTTAAAAATATATTGATTTAAACAATCACTGATTAAATCAACTTTGAGACAAATGTGTGCGGAAGCCAGAAAAGAAATCAAAAATTCATCAAATCCAAATGTAAAAGAATTAAAAGAATCAAATGAGGATGTAGAAATATTAAACAACGGTGAACTCTAACTATCCACCAGCCTCACAAATACATAATTTAAAATTATATATTTCTACATGTTAAAGAGAAAAAAGAAAAAAATACATCGACATCAAATTAATTGGAATGATAAATAAATGCAAATCAGTTATGAATGAACATTGAGCCAAAAGCTGATAGGAAAATTAGAAGATTCTGACCTGAAAAACATAAAAAGTTCCTTGATGAAATAATTAACTCACTTCATAGCTCGGTGATTATTTGTTCTAAAAAGGTGAATAATAATAAAATTTTCCGTATATTAAATCGTAAATCAAAAGATTGGTGGGATGAAAAACTTGAAAAGTTACACAATGTAATAAAGCAACAATTATTGATTTGCTTTACTGCTACGATAAACTGTTTTTACGAAATTTTCCTTGATTTTATGTAAAGAACCTTACCGCACAATCATGTTAATTCTGCCCCCGTTTTTTATGGTCAAATTTTATTTATTGATAAAGAAAAGATGTTTTTCATAATATCTAACAATTTTTTTTAGGGGAATCGATAGTTTTCAACCCGTATAATTTTTATCGTATCCTATGTTTTTATAATAAAAAAGCTTTGTCTCGAGAATATATGAATCTTTTAAGGATAGAATTTTTTTGTTTTTAAGTTAAATTTCTAATTTTTTTTTATATTCTTTGAAAATATAAACAAAACAAAATTAAAATAAAATAATGTAATAATATACAATAATGTCCACTTCAAATGAAAATTCGAAAAAAACTAGCATTCAAAACAAAAGATGTGCTTGTTGTTTTTGTAACTTAGCACATATCGATCCGAAAACGGTGAGAAAACCTTCTGAATTTAAAAATATCGAGAAACTAATCAAGGTTAGAGTAATTCTTTATTTATGATTATTGATTTACAATTATTTGAGCCCCAAATTTCGGGTTCAATTATAAGTGCTTTAGCCATTGTACGAAAAATTCCAGATGGGTTTAATTTTTCGTCTATTATTATTTTAACCCTGTTCAGGAGATTAATCGACATATATTTATTCAGATAGATAGATACGATAGAAATTCCTCGCGAATTCTTACCAAATTTTCTTACCTCATCTCTGTAAGTCTCAGAGCCAACAAATTTTAAAACTCGTAAAGACAACTGAACCAAAACGCTCAAAAATGTTGAGCCTAATTTAAAGAATGAAAATTTAAAAATTTATGTTAAATCAATGTCAAAAAAAAAATTTTTTTAATTGGTTTTAAATTCTAATAATATTAATGTTAATGTTGAGGCCTTGTTAAAGTTTAACTCACTTAAATTAAAGTCAAAATCCGGACTTAAAAAAATAAAGAAATTTTAGAAATCTCATTAACATTAGCAAGAAAAATTTATTTGTTTTTGTCGAAATAAAAATTGAACATTTTAATTCTGGAAATTTTCGATTTTAAAAAGGGTAATGTAAATTAGAAAGTAAAATGCATACTGCAATGCAATTTTCTCTATTATTAATAAAATACTTAACTAGACCATATATGTTTTTATATTTAATGCAATAATCTAATCTTTTAGTTTTTTTATAGAACAATGATAAATAAAAAATATTTTGATAATTTTTATAACTACATGTAAAATTATTATCATTAATTCTCACATCATTTAATAATGATTTTTCAACTGATGACATTACTATATTCTTATTTCCACTATAAGACTAGTTTTCTTAATTAATTTATTAGAAATAAAACTAAAACTTTGTAATTTATTAAAACGATTTATAATTTCAATTCCTTTTGAGCGTTTACCTTTTATAATTTTTAGTAATTCACGGTTAGCATTTTCAAATAGAAAACAGCTAAATTCGTTTAAATTGCCAATATTTTGAATTCTCTTACCAATTTCTGAAGTTCATGAACTCCGGAAAGCATTGATTTAGATCCATAAAAATAGGCCATATCTTTGACAAAACTTCTATATTTACTTATTTTTTTAATAAATTTTCTACAATAATAACTAAATTTATAAGATGAGTAAGATGATCAAGAGGAATTATTCCTCTAAATAATGGGAGTGTATAATATATTAAGAAAACTAATAACTCATTTGCTTTCCAATATTTTAAATCATCAATGTCTCTTAGAAGTCTAGGTACAAATTTAGGCACACAAAATTCTTTTAAGCTCCTATTTATTCTTTCCAGAAAAGGTCTGAGGGAGAATGATTCTTTAGAAAAAGATGGGTTAAACTAATATTCACATTATTTTTTAACAAATCCTTCAAAAATTGAGTGCATGTAATCAATGATGGTACAGTCAATGGGAAGAAAATACTTAAGATCATTTAGTACACTTAAACCTTTTACCCCTCTTACGAAACAGTCTCTTTGTAAGCGGTTAATTAAGTCATTATTGTAATTACCCTGACTTCGCAGGGGTCCTTCCGGGTTGAAATTTTTGTATGGATACACACGGAAATGACCATTTGTCACAGTCCGTATAGACTCACCTGGTTGATAGCATTTACTGGATCCATATTGACCATTAAATTGCTTCATATTGAGCATTAAAGCACGTGCCGGTTTGTCCAAAACTGAAAATAAAAGGAAAAACTTAATTAGTTGAGGTTTGTTATTTATGTCTATTATTTCGCCTCTCTCCAAGCTAATTAGCTCCTTTAATAATGGTTTGAAAAAATCAAAAATTGAAGGTTTTTTCCGCCCGGTCCAATTCCAGCTAAAATCATATTTGAAAATGTGAACCTATATTTTAAATCAATTTCGTACACAACTAAATAAACTGGTCAAAAAGTTAATTTAGAAGATTTAAATGGTGATATACCATCTGAGTTTAATGTAAAAGTTAAAAAATCACTATTTTGGTCCATCGACACATTTAAGTAAATGTCAGAATTTATTAATCTATTATTGGAATTGGTTGCTGATATTTTTACAAAATTACACGTGTCACAAAATTCGAAACATTCAGGTTTTAATGGATGTTTTGAATTATCACTTAAAATGTAATTATCTTATCAATACTGGGCGGCAAAATGAATTTAGGATTAGTTTTTCTAAATAAATTAATCACTCCATTTATCGAAGACTTGGTCATATTTTTTTCAATATATAATTTATATAAATCTAAGGATATTTCTTTTTTTTTATCATAAATTTCGACTCATGAGATGGTTTCGAATTCTAAATTTTTTTTTTGATATACAAAAAAATTTGAAGTGTCCGGTAATGAAGCTATTTCGTTGATATATTCCTTATTTTTTTGTTCCTCATTTATTCCGTCTGGAATTTTTCTACTAAAAAGATGCCTTTAAGACCGTGGTATTCCATTGGAATTATTTATGGACAAATAATTTTTTCTAAAACTCATCTTCTTAATATTTTAAATCAGTTATTTACAATAATTCTAAAAAAAATTTAGAATCAGTAGAAAGTTAAAAAATACGACAAAAATAATTAAAATTTAATATTTTAGTTTGAAAAATAAATTCAAAATTTCGATTTTGAATTACAGTGGGTATTTTAAAAACTTGATGGATCCTAGGGTCGCGACTTAATACCGAACCATTAGCGGCCTCGTACTGTACCAACCCAACTGACCCAAGTAAAACAGTACACAAAAATAGATAATAATAAAAGGAATTTTAAAAATAAATTCTAAATAAAATTCAGAGTTGAGTTCAGAGAAAAGTCACAACTCTCAAGTCTAGTCCAAAGTCCGAACTTTCTTTTTCAGAAGTCCAAGCAAAGACTTTTAGTTTTTTTTTTAAAAAAATTCAAGTCCAAGGACTTGAGAGTTGAGAGTTGTGACTTTTGATCACTGAATTTTATTTTTAAAATTCTCTAATATAAAGCAGGTCAAATTTTCATTTTAAAGTCGAAGTCCATGCTTTAAAATTTTGAATATTGAAGAATAACTTTATGCTAAAATTCCTAGAAAATTCTTAAATTTGCCAAATCTATTGCATTAGACATATAAATTTTTTGATATGAAGACTGATCTAGCAAATTTAAATAAAAGTCTGTACTTGGACTTTGAATAAAAAAAATTTTTACATAATTACAGAAGAAAAATTTTGACAAGAATTTTGAATTTACCTTACAATTTTATTTACATCTTCATATTTAATAAAATATGCTTGCATCAGGACGCTTGGTATGGTTAGTACGTTTATTATGTTTGATACGGTACGGTTGGTACGATTCGGCGCCGTTTATCGTACGATATGGCGCCGCTGATGGTTTGGTTTTGGGCCGCAACCATAAGCCCTTATAACGTATTTGCTCGAATTTAACGACATGTCGTTATGTATATACCGACATTTCGTTAAATAATCTTTTTAATGTTATAAGACACTGTCGCTAATTCTGGATACCCATATTTAAAGACATGTCGTTAAAACCGAGCAATTACGTTAGATTTTAAAATACCCACACTTAGTTCAAACCGAATCAAAAAGTTACAAAGCATATAAATAATTAATCTAAGCATCCTCTTAATTTGACCTAAAATGGAATTTGAACTTGAAAAAAATAAATTATCATAAAGCCTGTATAAAACCACAAAAAAATATAAAACATTTTATTGGTTATTTCCGTCTCGAATCGATTTTTTGAAAAGAGTGAGAGATACGAAAGTGCTGGTCTAGGTTCCATTTGAAGGAGTTTGAAGAATATAAAGCTAATTATTTCTTCTTTTTTCCTAAAATAATCAAACATTTACAAATTAGCAAAAATGGGTTCAGAAAACAAATGAATAAATTATTTACCCAGTAGGAAGTCTCCATAGCCGTCAGATGACTTCTCGGCCTGAATTGGACAATAACGGCAGTTAAGTTAAAAAAAAAAATTCAACATGAATATAAAAAACGAATAATAATTATGGAAATTGAAAAAAGAAACATCCTAAAAAAATTTTTTTTCATATACAATTTATTTTTGTCTATTTATTAAAAAATACCTTTTTAAACTTTCGCTTTAATTTTTATTCTCTTTTATTTATTTCATTTTAAAATTTTCATTTTTATTTTTTTTTTAAATCTGAAGGAGCAATAGCTCGGTATGGATATACAAATAAATATTTTTCTTAATTTTTATCTTTCAAAATTTTTTATAATTTTATACTAAAGAAGTTTAAGTTTGGTATTGTAAAGCAAAAATAAAAATAAAAAAATATTAGAAAAATACTGCAACATAATACACCATACTATTTGCACTTATTTTCCTAAACTAATTATTCTCATGTAAATATATAAAAATTAATAAATAAAAATTCTGAATAAATCGTAAATATTTCGAAATTTTGCAATAATAAATTTTTCGAAAAAAAAAATTAGAGAAAAATCGTAAATATTTCGAAAAAACATTTTTTTACGAAAATTGTCGAAAATTTTCGATTAATTTTCAATTAAATCTCAACAAGAAGTCGATATTGCTTTCAGGCTAGGGAAGCTCTTCAAAAAGATTATGTTCCTCTTTATCTAGGTTTCAAACACCTAACCAGGCATGAATGGCTTTCTCACAATACTAAATTTGTGACTCAAGTTTTTCTTACTGAGCCAAATCAATTATGCATTATTGCCGATGGAACTTACTTATTCTGTCAAAAAGTTCAAATCATCTCTTTCAAAAAAAGACTTTTATTGATGATTTATCATTACATTGGTGATTTTAGGGTTGCTGGTGCTTTAATAAATAAGTATTTCAAAAGAATAATACCTAACTATGAAAGTTCTCTTATGACAACAAGAAAAGTGCTTAATCCACTAAACAAACCAAATGATTTAATTAAGTTTGTAAATGAATATAACCGTAAATTAAAGTCTCAGCACTTTATTAAAATTAAGATATCTGAAATAAATGATTTTCCTAAATAAGATCTTAAAGATATCGAAGATGATATTACATTTGGTAAATATCAATTAGGACAGTGCATAAGTTATTTATCATCAATGTTTCGAGAAAAAGATAATGTTTTTGTTTATTTGAAAAAAAATGAGAGTATTTTTAATAAATTTAGAATTATCTACTCTGACATACCATCAAGGCATATTAGTAAGAAAAAGTATAGAACTTATGTTAAATATATTCGAAATGTTAACCTTTCAGAGGCTGTACAAGGGTCGGTATGTGAATGTAAAGTGGGTCACTGAACTTTGGGATGTTGTTCTCATATTATCGCTGTTACTTATTATTTATCTTGTGGTAATTATCAATCCAAAATAGATGATCCTAGTAGCACTTTATTAAGACTTTGAGGAATAAATGTTTCTGAAGATGATAGTGAGGATGAATATTATACTGAATATATTGAAAGCTTTGAAGATGTTTAATATTAAAAAAATTACATTTAAAAAAAAAACTTTTTATATCTGTTTTAATTTACTTTGAAATTAACCAATTGAGGATTATCAAATTATTTACTAATGTACCTTACATATTTTAATGTGATGTATATCATAAAAAATAAAATTAATATATTTAAAATATTTAAATTATATTAAAATTAAATTAAATTTATATAATAAAGAAAATATTTATCCCATTCTGTTTGTAAAATTTTAATTAATTATCAAAACTAAATTTTTATATATTCTTAACTTTGAAGTTACACAGAAAAGGTTTTTCAAAAGCCACCAACCTAATGATAGTTTGAATTTGTCCACCAGACTCTAAGCTTCAAAAAAAGCCCTTGGTTGGCCAGGTTGGTCCCAACTAAAAAACGGCTGGGACATAAAATGAATGGATGTGTGGTAAGGTTCTTTACGTAAAATTACTAAAGTAAAATAAGTAAATTAAATTTCCGAAAAATTACGAAATTTTATGTAAATTTTTATTATTTTTATTATAGGATGCGATGATAAATATTGGCTGGCTGTTCGACCAAACGTTTCTGATTCGTACCAAGTGGTTTGTGTGGTGGTGGTTTTAACTGTTGGTATTCTTGATAAGACGTCCGGCTCATAAATTAATCCCAAAATCAATCGAAATATTTTGAAATAATCCATCCTGAAAGTTGTGGTCTTAGAAATTATGACGATAAATATGTCTGATGTATTGATTGAGTCGGTATATTTATATTAATCACAAAAATTACGAAATTTTACGAAATTTTACGAAATTTTAAAATATAAATAAAGCCAGAAATAACTAAAAATGGCGGTCTTAAGGAATTTTTCTTATTTTTTCAGAAAATTAAAATGATAGTTGAAAAAAAAAAATACGAAATTTTACGTAAATTTTTGTTATTTAAAATGGAAAATATGGTAAATTTTAGTAATTTTTTGTAAAAAAACAAAAAAAAAAATAGGTAAAAAAAAAACACAACTACAATGTAATTTTTAATGATTCGACCAGTCACCGTTTTTCTCAATGACTGTCTTGATTACCTTAGTATTAAAAACTTTTATAGGAATATAAAATGATTATCTTTTTTATTAAATAATACCTCTTTCAAGTGACTAAAATATCCTTTACATTTAAATGGTGTAATTGTTTTTTCAAATTCTCTCGTTGATTATTTGATGCCTTTTGGTGAAAAAAAAGTTTGATGATGAGTTCAATTTACATTTACTATAATTTACGGAAAAACACGTAAAATTTCGAAAAATTACGTAAAATTACGTTAAATTTCGTAAAAACAGTTTATCGTAGCAGTACAGTATAAACATGTCTCATACACAGATTCCCTGTCAAAAATTAAGTATAAACGTTTTTAGCAAGATTTTAGAAATACCCAAAGAAAGAATCTGAATGATTTAAATAAAAAGTTCATAAAATTACTGAACAGCAACAAAACATTAATCTTTAAAGCATGGCGCCTTATCAAACAAAAAGAAAAGTAGCAACAGAATGTAAACTTAATGTAGAAAACTTACTTCAAGTATTCTAAGAAATGTCAGACATAAAAAAAAAACTAGAAACAAAGAAACGAAGAAAATGAAAATGATAATGAAGCTTTGCGAATTGAAAATGATAAATTTGAAGGGGAGGTTAACATAATGATAAAATTAATTTTAATTTTACTAATTTAAATTAAATTTAATAGAGAATTTGTTCACAAAGTAATTAAAAACTTACCAAATGGCAAAGTCAGAGGCTTTAATGATGTTTCTAACGAACTGTATAAATATGTCTCATCCCGATCGCTAATTGAATTGACTGCAATCTAAATAGAAAAAATATTTAATATGGGACTCATTCCAACTCTCTTTAATATACAGCGGTTTTAATAAAAACGTAACGCAAAAAAAGCCGCGACCAAACAACGGCCAGCACGGCCGTCCGTCCCGGCCTGTTTGCGGCTCCGAACCGGCCGACCTAAGCGACCTTGCCGGCCGACCTAAGCGTCCTTGCAGGCCGACCTAGGCGATCTAGCCGGCCGACCTTAGCGATCTAGACGGCCGACCTAAGCGTCCTTGCCGGCCGACCTAAGCGACCTAGCCGGCCAACCTAAGCGTCCTTGCCGGCCGACCTAGGCGATCTAGACGGCCGACCTAAGCGTCCTTGCCGGCCGACCTAAGCGACCTAGCCGGCCGACCTTAGCGATCTAGACGGCCGACCTAAGCGTCCTTGCCGGCCGACCTAAGCGACCTAGCCGGCCAACCTAAGCGTCCTTGCCGGCCGACCTAGGCGACCTAGCCGGCCGACCTAAGCGTCCTTGCCGGCCGACCTAAGCGACCTAGCCGGCCGACCTTAGCGATCTAGACGGCCGACCTAAGCGTCCTTGCCGGCCGACCTAAGCGACCTAGCCGGCCAACCTAAGCGTCCTTGCCGGCCGACCTAGGCGACCTAGACGGCCGACCTAAGCGTCCTTGCCGGCCGACCTAAGCGACCTAGCCGGCCGACCTTAGCGATCTAGACGGCCGACCTAAGCGTCCTTGCCGGCCGACCTAAGCGACCTAGCCGGCCAACCTAAGCGTCCTTGCCGGCCGACCTAGGCGACCTAGACGGCCGACCTAAGCGTCCTTGCCGGCCGACCTAAGCGACCTAGCCGGCCGACCTTAGCGATCTAGACGGCCGACCTAAGCGTCCTTGCCGGCCGACCTAAGCGACCTAGCCGGCCAACCTAAGCGTCCTTGCCGGCCGACCTAGGCGACCTTGCCGGCCGACCTAAGCGACCTAGCCGGCCGACCTAGGCGACCTTGCCGGCCGACCTAAGCGACCTAGCCGGCCAACCTAAGCGTCCTTGCCGGCCGACCTAGGCGACCTTGCCGGCCAACCTAAGCGTCCTTGCCGGCCGACCTAGGCGACCTTGCCGGCCGACCTAGCCGACCCGTCCAGCCTATTTTTTTTGATTATCACATATTTTGTTTAAATAATTTATATTAATAAAAAAAAATTTATTGTCCAAATTAAATTATCTTATAAAATTTATTTTTCCCCAATAAAAATTATTTTTTTTTTTAAATTTACCAAAAAATTTTTCATAACTTTAATGGTATTACAGAAGCGTGTGCAAAAATTTTTTTAACTTTTTATCTGCATTAGACACTCTTTGTTGTTTGGCAAAAACAAATTTTTTTATTTAATTTAATTTTTAGGCAAATTTAAAGTGAACATTTTTATTTGGGTAAAATAAATTTAAGAAAATTTAATATGAACCATAAATTTTAATTTATTAATATAAATTATTTAAACAAAAAATGAGATGATTAAAAAAAATAGACTGGACGGGTCGGTTGGTCGCCTAGGTCAGCCTGCAAGGACCCTTAGGTCGGCCGGTCAGGTCGCCTAGGTCAGCCTGCAAGGACCCTTAGGTCGGCCGGTCAGGTCGCCTAGGTCAGCCTGCAAGGACCCTTAGGTCGGCCGGTTAGGTCGCCTAGGTCAGCCGGCTAGATCGCTTAGGTCGGCCGTCTAGGTCGCCTAGGTCGGCCGGCTAGATCGCTTAGGTCGGCCGGCTAGATCGCTTAGGTCGGCCGTCTAGGTCGCTTAGGTCGGCCGTCTAGGTCGCTTAGGTCGGCCGTCTAGGTCGCTTAGGTCGGCCGGCTAGGTCGCTTAGGTCGGCCGGCTAGTAAGGTCGGACGATTCGGCCGGGTCGGACGGCTCCGACCTGTTGGGACGCCAAAGTTACCGTTGGCCGGCCGGCCGGATCGCTAGCGTTACGTTTTTATTAGAACCGCTTTAGGCAAAATTTTACCGATAATTTAAGATTGGAAAAAAAGCAAAACGGATGTGGATAACGTCAGACCAATAACAATTTTAGACACACTTGCAAATATATATGAAAAAATTAAACTAAATGAAATAAACAAAACCCATTCAGAGACCCCAAATCAATTCGGTTTTAAAGTAATTCGAATTGTAGCGGGGCAGTATTAACAGTAAATGAGCTAGCATTTAGGATCCTTAGAGAATAATGCGATTGATGCCAGTAAAGCATTTGATAAAGTAAATAGGGTTATATTATTTAATTTACAAATAAAAAAGATGAATCCACTTGTAAAGCGAAGCCTAAAAAACAACTACGAAAATTCGCACGCGTTCGTCGAATCAAGGTAAACCTTCACCGATTTTCAAAACGACCGATGGTGTAAAACAAGGAAGGCCTTTATCGCCGAAAGTTTTTTCAATATACATTTTTAATTTGCTTACTAATTTGCTTATGACCTGATGCCATTATTATTTCTCGAATGCTTAACAAAATAACTAAGAATATTTTGTAAAATTTCTGCATCTACAGTAAAGAAGTCTAAGATTATCAATGAATGACTTGAAATATCGAGCTTGAAAATAATTGCTCCAGTTTTTTAATTGTTTTAACCATAAAACCATAATTTAAAATATAAATTTTTGTATTTATAAAAATGAATCAAAAACTTCCAAAGAAGAAAACTTTTCGGCGGCAAATTTATTATTTGCATCAAATTAAAAAAAAACACCAAAGTCAATCCGAAATGTTTTAAAACTTAGCTATTCTAAGTTCTCTTTACAATCCTCATCAGTTAGTTTTATTGAATTCTAGCTTGATTGATAAATATTTTTTTTCTTCTTAAGTATATTTACAAAATAATCAAAGAAAAAAGAATAAAAACATAAAAAAACAGAAAATCTAGAGTTCCTTTTACGATCGTTAATTTTATTCGAGTAAATAGCTTTTGAAAAATTATTATCTTTATATTTATTTTAAACCAATATTTAAGAAAAATACTTTTGAAAACTATGGATTAATTAGTTCAAAAGAAATTGCTGATGAGATAAATCGAATTTTTGGAAGGACAATAAGTCAACAAGCAGTTTGGCACTTTCGTGTTCAGTTTGGTTTGATTAATAAAAATTTTTAAAAATAAAATTGAAATTTAAATATTTTAAACTTAAGATTTCAATTATTGCCGTTTAAGAAAATCGCCTCTTCTTTCAGAGCTTGATAAATTTAAGAGACTTATTTGGTGTATTAGATTCAGTGATTGCGATTTTTCTAATTACATTTTTGTGGACGAAACTTGTGTAAGAATATCTGAAAAGGCGCTCTATAATTGGAGACTCAAATCATCTTAACCAGACACTTTACCATCATCCCATTAATTCCTTGCAAAAATAAACGTTTGGGGAGGAATATCATGTAAAGGAGCTACTCAATTTGCAGTTAATTTAAATCACATAAAATTTTTTAAATTTATTTAAAACTATTTTTAAAGCTTTTCAAAAATAATATGGATTCAAAAATGTATAACGAAATATTATCTGATCATTAATTAGCCTTCTGTGCAGTTAACTTCAATTATAATTTTGTTCTGCACCAAGATAATGACCCTAAACATAAATCTTATGAATGTATGCGTTTTTTGGACAGCAATTCAATAAGATAAGAAAAAAAATATTCGGAAGTGTTGGTCAAAAATTAATAGTTTTGCATTCACTTGAACAAAAAAAAGGTCTGACTTTTACTCTGACTTTTCTTTTTTTTGACTTGGGACTTTTGACTTTTAGCCAACTCTTCAAAAAAAAAACTGATAAAGCTTTAAATTATCGAAAATTAATAAGATTCGTTCACCTCCTCGTTCACCCGATCTGAACCTTATTGAGATGCTTTGGAATGAGATAAAAGTCTTTATAAGAAAATTGGGCTGTATAACAGAGACAGAAGTTTCTTCAAAAATTAATGAATTCCAAAAACTCTAAACGAAAGAAAAATGTATGAAAAACATAAATCGGCTAAAACAGGTAATTAAGATTGTAATAAAAAATTATGGAGGCTGGTCAAACTCATAAATTTGAAATTAGAATCTTTTATCAAAAATATTTATCAAAATAAAGGTATAAAATAAACCATATTTTTAATTTTTTATTTACAATTAATTTTTTTTCACTTTTCGAATCATTTTTAATTGCAAAAATTGTATTTTTATTTTTAAAATCATCTTTTGGCAAAAGAATAAAAAGTACTTTACTAATATTTACATAAACTTATAAAATATGACAAAAAATTACATATTATTACGTTAAATTGTGTAATTTTACGTAAAATGATGTATAAAAATGTAATCAAGTTTAATGTTTTTTTTTCAAAAATTTTTTAAAAAATTTAAATATTTTTATTTATTTTCCACTTTTTCCTCTAAATTCTAATTTTTTTTTGGCCGTAAGCGTTTTCGGCCCAACTTACTTAAACTAGTGTAATATTACGTAAAATTAAAACCCTAACCCTAATTTTTACGTAAATTTAGGGTAAAAAAAGGATAAAATATTTAAAAATAGCATTCTTTAAAAAAAAAATTTAGTTGTGAATAATTAAGATATTTTTATTTTTCCTAATAAACTAGCAGATTATCCACCATTTTTTCCGACACTATAACAATTACCTATAAAATTTAGATGATTCAGATTTAAGTCTTTTTTATTTATTTATTGATTCAATATACGCCATTTATGGCGATTTCAAAAATTAAATAAAATAAAAAATTTTAAAAAAATTAAATAAAAAGAAGATAAGAATTGCCGGAAAATGTGATGAAATCTAAGTCTAATTAAATAGAAATGAAAATTTACGATTTTAGATAATTTGATTCATAAAAATGTAAATTTAAAAAAAATAATAATCATCTTTAGTTTCATTGTAATTTCATTTAAAGGCAAGAATAACTTTTGATTGAAAATATTTATTAAAAATTAAAAATTAAAAATCCTAAATTGATTCAATATTGGTCAATTTTTGTTAACAATAGTAATTTAAATCTATAAGATTATTCAATGATTTAATATTGTGTGATAGACTTTTTTGTTAAACTTTTTAAGATGAAGGATTTTTTTCAATTAAAACAATTAATTTAAGAAAAATAATTTCTGGTAAAGAGGCTGATAGTGCTCATTAAAAGCCATTTTACTGCTTTCCATTTGAAAGGTAATATTTACCAATGCTTGAATAAGCCTCTCGTTTTGATGATTAACTATTGTGTTGATTGACTTAATGCCATTATTATTTCTCGAATGCTTAACAAAATCACTTAGAATATTTTGTAAAATTTCTGCATCTACAGTAAAGAAATCTAAGATTATCAATGAATGACTTGAAATATCGAGCTTGAAAATAATTGCTCCAATTTTTTCATTGTTTTTGCAAATAATTTGCAATTTGATCATGTTTTGATTCAAATCATTTAAATATTTATTAGCAAGTCCAGTTGCGAATTTTTTTTTCATCTGTTCATCTTTTAGAATGAGTGGATTATTCTCATTATTTTCATTTGGGCTAAAATATATTTTTCCATTGAATGCGTTCAGAAAGTGTTTTCCATAATTAATTACTAACCATTCGTGATCTTCACTTTTAATATCCAAAAATTGGATACCCCGTGCGGATATTTTTCTCAGCTCAAAATTTTCAATACTTTTTTGATAGCTCACATAAAAAGCTGATGACAATTCAGCATTGGCATAAAAGCCCATCTTTGAAACACATTGAATCATTGTCTCATTCTGATGTCTAACATTTATTTTTATATTTTTTACTCCGATATTTTTGTATGATGAAATAGTGTTAATGAAAAGTTTGAATAAACCTTTGCCCCTGTACTCTTCGACCACAAACGCCTCAACTACATTAATAGTCTCACTATTTACTTCAAAAAGAAAACAAGCAATTGCTTGCTCTTCATAGTTGAATACTAATGATTTGAATTCAGGCTTTGGATTGACATAAAATTGGTCTAAACAATTCTCAATTGTTTCATTAATCCATTCTTCTTTTTCAGCAAAACTGTCAATTCCAAGTGTAACAAGTCCATTTGATTTTTGAATTAGAAGCGATTTTTTGTCATAGATGCTCTTGTAAATAGCCTTCATTTGTGTTCTAAACCATTCTTCATTTTGAGCACCAAGATCTGAGTGCTCGACTTTTTTGGCATCAAAAGCTTGTTTTCTTTGAGGCGAATGCTTAATAAATGAAATGTATCGCATTGGATTGTAGCCATATTTTTCCACAATTTCAGCAGTACCAACTGAAAAGCCCACCTGATTGTACAAGCTCATGGCAGCATCATTTTGGTGTCGAGTCAGTACATGAAATTCGTCAAAGTCTTGCGCTATTTGCTCTAAAAGCTTTTCTAATAAATTAGAGCCAATACCTTTCTTTTGGTATTCAGGTACTATAAAGCCTTGTGCCAAGTACAATACTCGTTCTTCTTTTAGTTCCCTGTAAAGAATAATTCCCACAGGGATATGATCAATAAAACCAGCAAGGGCTTTATAGCCAGCCTTTGGATTAGCTACATAATCATTAAAATCATCTTCGGCAGTTTCGGTCAGCCATTTTTCTTTTTCCTTCATATCTTTTGGACTGAGCAAAATTTCTTTGCCGTCTTTGCTAATGTAAAATACTTTATTGGCATAAACAAATAAAAAACTGCGAATAAACTCCTTGACAAACCATTCTTTGTCTTCTAAAATAATTTTTCTTTGTCTTACATCTAAGTTTTTGCTGTTTTTTGTCTCGATTGAAAAATTAATCATTTTTTAATTTTAGATAAAATAAAATTTTTTTTTGAATTTTTTGTTTAGCTTTATACCTAATTAAATTAGGTAACTTTTTACTTCCAACGAGTTGCTAGCAACTATCTTAAAGTCGATAGCAACCTTTTAAAAAAATGAAATTAAAATTATTTATTTCAATTGTTTAAATTTTTATAATCTTAGATTTCTTTACTGTAGATGCAGAAATTTTACAAAATATTCTAAGTGATTTTGTTAAGCATTCGAGAAATAATAATGGCATTAAGTCAATCAACACAATAGTTAATCATCAAAACGAGAGGCTTATTCAAGCTTTGGTAAATATTAATTTTCAAATGGGAAGCGGTAAAATGGCTTTTAATGAGCACTATCAGCCTCTTTACCAGAAATTATTTTTCTTAAATTAATTAAATTCATCTTAAAAAGTTTAACAAAAAGTCTATCACACAATATTAAATCATTGAATCGTCTTATAGATTTAAATTATTTTTGCTAACAAAAATTGACCATCAAATTAAAAAAATATTGAATCAATTGAGGATTTTTAATTTTTAATTGTTTATAAATATTTTCAATCAAAAGTTATTCTTGTCCTTTTAATAAAACTAAAGATGATTATAATTTTTTTTAAATTTACATTTTTATGAATCAAATTATCAAAAATCGTAAATCTACATTTGGCAAGTTTTTTTTTCTATTATGCATTTTTAGAAATAATTACGTGATTAAATTTCAAATTTTAGCATGCTTAAGTATTGAGTTTAAATTAAAAAACGTAATTTCGAATGCTTAACAAAATCACTTAGAATATTTTGTAAAATTTCTACATTTTTTTTTGAATTTTTTGTTCAGCTTTATACCTAATTAAATTAGGTAACTTTTTACTTCCAACGAGTTGCTAGCAACTATCTTAAAGCCGATAGCAACCTTTAAAAAAAAATTAAATTAAAATTATTTATTTCAAATGTTCAATTGATTAAAAGTAAAGCAAATAAAACAGAGTGAAACATAAAAAAAACTAGCTTAATCATGGATTATAAAAATGATATATTTATTTCTTATAATTGGGACAATAAATCAGACGTAAAAAATCTTTACTCTATTTTGACCAAAGATGGCTTTAGCGTATGGATGGACGAGAAAAGCATGCTTACAGGACACAATTTGACTAACGAGATCGCTGAAGCTATTAGATATTCAAGAATGATCATTTGTTGTCTGACAGTAAAATATTCCAAATCGGAAATGTGTCAACGCGAAATTAATTTTGCCAGTGATTGCAAACGAAACCAAAAAGATAAGATTATATTGCCAATTCTTTTTGAAGAAGTTCATTTAAATGATCTAGGTGGTGTTGGCTTTTTGGTAAGCAATTTGTTGTATATAAAGTATGAGAGAAATTTGAATTGGGAGGAAACGATTATCGAACAAATTAGGAAGCAAATGAAGCCAATAAAATATCCAAAAGAAAAATGTATTTTTTTTTAAAGTTAAAAAGTTAATAGTTTAATAATTTGTTTGCTTCTAGCGAGTAGAATTTATAAAAAAATTTCTGAATGTGAATTTAGAGAGGGTAAATTTAAAATATTTGTAAAACGAATCAATCATAAATGTTTATTTAAGCTGTTCAAAACGGTGATATGAATATTGTGAGTGAGTACGTACACAATGATGGAAATGTGAATGCCGAAGACACTTATGGTACTATAAGTTTACATGATGGTAATTTTAGAATTTTTCTTGATTTATTTGACAGTGAGTAGAATTTTAAAATTTTCATCTTTTTAAAAAATATTATATTCAGTGAAGCAACAATAAATTTTTAAAATTAATTTAATAATTGGGGAAATATTTTACCGGTAAATTTATTTATTTATTTATTAATTCTAAGCTAAGGCCGATCGCCGACCACTTGCTCAGTGACCCGTAAAATAAGGGGCACTGTGTTTAGTATAAAAAAAATATAAAAATTACAAAATTGAGTATAAAAGGTACCAAAAAAAAGTAAAAAAAGTGCCATAGTTTCTATTTACAATTTTAGGTATTCAATGATAAAATAAAATTAGTTGTTTGACTTTTGATTGATAAGAGACTGTGGGATATGAAAACTAAGCTACATCAAATCTACAAATTTGGAATATTAAGCCCGATATGTTATCTTTACTCCCTGTCTTATATATATCTCTGAGCTTTTGGACTTTGACATCGGTTTTTTGATTTGAACGGTACTCAGTAATGTTATTCAGCTTAACAAGTTTGCATTTGTCCTGTAGTGACATGTTTTCCTCTTCCAATTCTCTGGTAATGTCCAGGATTTCGTTAATGAAGTCATTCGGAATCGGTTGTTTTGCTAGCTCAATCATCATCTTCTTAGTGAGATCATTTTCAATTAATCGATTGAAAAAGTCAACCTTAATGTTCTTGATGATGTAATCCGTAGGCATGATATTTAATGACAAGAATAAGCTTGTTGTACGACACCTCCTTGGTATATTTAGTAGACCTTTGACTATTTTACCCTCTGTTCTTTTTATGTCATTCGGTGAGCTCGCATTTATGTTCATATTCTCACACCCATAAGTTAAAGCTGGCCTCACATAGGTCTTGTAAAGATGGGCCTTCATATTTTACCGGTAAATATGTATTTTTTGTTAGAAAATATTTCATCCAGAAAAAGAGAGCAAAAAAAAACATCAAAATATAAAATATTTTTTATTAATTATTATTCAGAGCTGTTTCAAAGTCACATGTCTCAAGTCAAGTCCAAGTCCGGGCTTTAAAATTTTAAATACTGAAGAAGAATTGTGAAGACTTTTATGCTAAAATTGCAAGAAAATTCTGATATATGGCAAATCTATTGCATTAGACAACCCAAGAGTATATGAATTTTTTGAAATGAAGAAAATTTAAAAAAAAATCCTGACTTGCACTTTTTTTTGAGACTTTTAAACAACTCTGTAATATTTATGAAAAAGAGTCTTTAAAACTCAAAAAAATTATTTTTTTATTTTATTTTAAAAACAATTTAATAATGTTCTTTTTTTTAATCGTCAATTTAGTTTATTTTTGAATGAAAAAAAATTATTTAATTGAATGAATAAAAATCTAACTATTTCTGGTGCCAGAAAGACATTTTTTGATGTATTTTTAAATCAGTTTGAAAAAACGCTTTTACATTGACTTGTTGAATATTTATTCAAGCTAGATTGGAATTTTCACAATCAATTGATAAAATCGACTTTTAATTTATTTAACTGATTTTTTGTATAGTTTTATTTTCATTTTATTACTTATTTGGAATTTAATATTTGAATTTCTTTTTTTAGATTTAATTTTGAATGCTAGATAAAAATACTTTTGAAATAAAAAATTTCAAATAAACTTCACAAAAATCAGTTAATACATTTAAATATAAAAATCGATTTTATAAATGGATTGAGAAAATAATATTTACTAATTTGAATTCGATTGGCATTTAATTCTTTAAATTTTCTAAAGGAAAATAATTGCTCGAACTAAGACTTGCACTGTGCTCATTGAGTTCTTCAATTTAAACCATTACACCAAGCCGTTTCTTTTGAATTTCATTCAAAATATAATATTAATAATTTTTGAAAAATAAACAAGGATTTCAAGTTTAAAAAAATAAGAATCTTTAATGTACGCAATAAATGATTGGATTCATTGATTTAAACTTTATTTTTAGTTTAAAAATCAAAAAACAAAATTGAATAAATACATATTGAACTTTATTTGATTAAAAAATAAAGAAGATCATTTCGATAATTGTCTTTATTTCTTTATTTCCAAAATTATAACAAAGTTCATTTAAGACATTTCAATTTAATAAAAAAAAAAACCGGAAAAGCTATCAAATGATTTAATTTAAAAAAGAAACATTTTGAATTTTATCATGGTGTTTTTTAGGCTTATATTCTATCAAGTCTCAAAAAATAATTTAGAAATTCCAAATATGTTTTAATAATATGTCCCTTTCTATCCTAGTGGACAATGGGGAGGCGCTCATCTCCTTTTCATGTACCTTTTTGAGCAACGGCTCCGACCTGACACAGAGGTAACTGCATCGAGTTGGTCATCTACACCGCTATTATTACCCAGTCGAAACCGGTATATGTTTTAGTCGTATCTAATTAAATTTTCTAGTACTAAAAAACGTTTTAGTAAGCTTTATTAAAAAAAATTTAAGAAAAAAATAAAAAATAAACAAATTTAATTCTACTTAGCAAATCGAACTGATCTTTTTACAATAACATCTTTATTATTTTTACCTTTTTTGGTTGTGATACTTCTTGTGATGGTGGTGGTTGTTATAACGAGTCTGATAGTTGTTCTGATGATGTAAAGGGTCGTATAGATGATGTTGATGGTTGTACTGATGGAGCAATTGTCAATGTATCAATTATAGATAATTTGGGTGGTTCACTTCTCATTCACGCTGGCTTTGCTATCTTTGGACGTTCGCTTTTATGATTGCCTTCAATTTTCAAATCAACTCCGGGGAAATCACAAATATTTAAATTAAAAGAAACTGTAAAGATGTGTTTTTTTGCCAAAACCAACAATTACAACTACAATTTTCCATTCTTTGACTTATAAACAAGTCTGATTTTATCAAGAGGTGATACGTAAAGTTATAATTAATTGTAATGAATTAATTTTTGGTTTCATTGAAATAAATATTTGGTACTAACTAAAATAGTTGTACCTAATAAGGTACAACAATAATAATAATAAGTATTATTAAATTATGTTTAGTACAAGTAAAACATATTAGGTACTAATTTTTTTGGTTTTGAATTAAATTTTATTTGGTACTACATAAAATATAGTACTGAGTAAAATATAGGCCTTTTTTTATTATAAAACCATTTCCTTTTTGGGCTTTTATTACTCAAATTTTTATTGAAAAATGTTAAATAGAGAAAAATTTTGCCAAATATAAATCTCGGAAATTTTTTATATAATTTTGAAATATTTACCTATTTAAGACAAAAGTTGTCAAATATTAAAAAATTATCTTCTTATATGTCAGAGACTTTATTTCTAGAGGGTATTTTATTTTATTGGAAAAATAAATAAAATAAAAAAATAAATAAATTAATATTTTTGAAAAAAAAATTTAAATTAAGTTGGCAAGAGGAGCACGCTCATTTTGTAGATTGTGAAAAGGTCCGAAAAATGGTAAAAAAGGAAATTTTGTGCATCATAAAAATTGAAGAGCTGAAAATTATTATTTCTATTAAACACTCACATGTCTGAAATTTTTCATAAATTTTAATTTTTTCTTAAATGAGACAGATAGAAAAAGTTTTGATAGATTTAGATCCTAATTTATTTGTTTTAATAAAATTTAGGAAAACTTCAATCTTTTAATTTATTTAGCCAGTGCTGATGGAAATCTGCGCATGTTAAAATTCCTAATCGAAAATGATGGAGACATATTTAAAAGAGACAATCTGGGCCAGACAATATTACATTGGGGTATTATTTTTGAACCTAACTGGTTTTTATTTAATTTTTGTCTAGCTGTAGAAAATGATTCTGAATCTATTGTTGATTATTTAGCAAATAAGTATCCAAATTTAATTAAGTTAAAATGTTATTATGGTTATACGCCATGTCACAAAGGTTTAAAAAATGTTCTATCGATTTTTAAATTAAATTATTTTGTTCAATTTCAGCTGCTAAAAGAGGATCAATAAAAATAATACAGTTGTTACTGGAAAAAGATTTGAGTATGCTAGATAGTAAGGACAATGATGGAAACACAATGCTACACTTAGGTTTTATTTAATTTTTAAATTAAATAATAATTCTTGAAATTAATATTTTTCAAATAATTTGAATAAAAAGCAACCAAATCCGGTCATACACAACTTATTAAATATCTTGTTGGAAAGAATGCAAATAGTGACATAAAAAATGAAAAAGGCAAAAGACCATTTGATATTGGTAAGATAATCATCAAATTTCGAATTGAATTAAACAAAATATTTTTTTAAATTGTAATATCAAAAGCTGTTCAAAATAAATACAAAGACGCTTTGAATATATTATATTGAGAAAAGCATTGATTTTAGGAGAAAAAATTTATTTTTTCTTTTGGCGATTTCGGACAAACATCATCATCCAAAACAAAAATATGTTGGCATTAGTACTCAATTTTGTAAAATAATTTTATGAAACAATGATAGAAAATTTTTATTTTTTTTAATTTTAGTTTCAAAATGCAAAATATTGTGATAAAATTTATTGAACTTGTTAAAAAGATGAATTTGACTAAAAAATAAATAAAATTTTATCAAAGATATTTTTCAATAGATTTTTAAAAATTAAAAATTTTTAAAGAAAAAGGACGAAAGCTTTAAATAACGAGCAACAATTTTTTTTGAATTTTTTTATACAAATAAAAAGGTTAAATGACCTCTAATGTTTTATTTCTTCTAAACTGAATTAAAAAAATCGTGTTACATATTAAAAACTTTCTATATTTGTTTATAAACAATTTGAATTAATAATAGAATAATTTTTCAAAATTCAATAAAATTTGAACATTTAAAAAAAAAACGAGTAAAAAAGAAACTCTCGTTTTTTATCAATGTCCCAAAAAATAAAAAGCGACATATTTACCTTTAATAAGATTAGAGTTGATTAAAGATTTATAAAAAAAAATTTAGGATTTTATTTTAGGTTAAAAGGTGGCATATCATATTGCACTATGCTGCAAATTTTTTAGAGATTCTTTAATCTCTAGTTTTAATTTATCAAAAAAGGATATATTCTTTTCAAAGTGTTCAATTATTGAATTTCTTATATCTGTTCTGACAACTAAATATAATTATAACTTATAATGGTAGCATGTAAATATTAGAATGATTCACAGGTTTTTTTGATAAATTTTTTGAAATAATAAAGTAAAAAATTTCAGCAAATTTTGGATTAGATATGTTAAAAAGTGAATTTAAGATAATTGTTATCAGAATTTTATTAAGAAAGACTAAATTGAAAAGATGAATTTTTGTCTAGATTTTCAATTGGCTCATTTTCATTAGAAATTATTACTTAGCGAATACTAGGAAAAATAATATATTTTAAAAAATTATTTAGATAAAGTAAATTTAATGAGACAAGGTTTTAGAATTATATTTTCACATTTTGTTTTTTAATGTCTTTGGCTTGATATTAAATTTTTAAATTCCAAAAACTAATTTTAAAAACTATGAATTGTTTACAAGAATTATACTGTAATTATTTTTAAGCTTAGACTTTTTTGTCTAATAAAACTAGATTTTGTTCATATTTACCAATTTATTTATTTTATTTTAGAATATTTTTTTGTAAAAATAAAAATGAGCCTAAAACTGATTTTTATTCAACTTTTGCTTTTTCAAATGAGTTTAAGTTGCAAAAGGAATAGTAATAAATCCAAGCTTCCCGATTCATTTGTTTATCTTGACCAAATAAATCCAAAGATAATTCCAAATCTTCGATATTTATCCACAGAAAATTTCATGAATCAAAAAGTATCTGGTTATGATGCAAATAGAGTTATAATGACCCAAAAGTGTGCTATTGCATTAAATGAAGTGTGGAAGGAACTTGATTCTAAAGGTTTCAATATTGTCATTTATGATGCATTTCGGCCCACTAGAGCTGTGCAAAATTTTGTTAGATGGGCTGAGGACAAAAACGCAAATCAAACTAACAAAGCTTCTTATTTTCCTTACGTGGATCATGATAAAGTTTTTGACGAAGGCTATATAGCAAATCGCTCAGGCCATAGCCGAGGCAGCACTATTGATTTGAGCATCATTGAGTTGGGCAAAAGCTTGCAAAATGTTGTACGCAAAAATCGTAAATTGTCTGATGGAAGAGAAATATTTTTTTTGGATGATAATACACTTGATATGGGCTCATCATTTGATCTTTTTGACAAAGCTTCTAACACTCTATCAAATCTGGTACCTGATACTGCCCATCAGAATAGACTCTTTTTGAAAGATTTAATGGAGAAAAATGGTTTTGTTAATTATGAATTAGAATGGTGGCATTTCACATTAAAAGATGAGCCATTTCCAGATACATATTTTGATTTTCAAATTAATTAAACCACTAGTTAGTTATGAGTAAACATTTTATTTTTAGATCAAACATAAGTTGCTTTATTTTTTAAATTAATTATAAAAAATCCAGTCAATTTTTGAATTTAAAATGAGCGAAATTAAGTTAATTTGTGGATTTAGAGACAATTTCAATCTATATTAATAAATAATTTTTCTATTTTTAAATTTCTTATTATTAAGAACCAATGTGTTTTTTTTTTCTTAAATAAAAAATATTTAATTTTAAATTTTTTTATAAATAGTTTTTTTTTTTAAGAAAGCTTCTTCTTTTTTCTACAAATTTTTCTGAAGATTTAAGTGATCGGCCGTATAAAAATAGCCAATTAGCTATACGGCTAAATAGCATCAAAAAATCATATGTGAATTGGATCAGTTTGCTCTGACACATTCAACACTATTAGAAAATGAGTTAAAGAATAAAAAATAAAAGATAGATTACCAAACTACTATTTGGGACATTTAGACCACTTTTGAACTGAGTCACTTTTCAATAATGAAATAAAATACTCAAATTCAATCCAAATTATATCCTTAATTTCTTACATTTGTGAACTTTGATATATTTGATTGGAGATGACGATAATAAAAATAGTATAAAATTAAAAAAAAGAAAAAACAGATCTTGAAAGTTAAAAAAACTTGAGAAAAAATTTTATCTTAAAAGAACCCAACACAGCTTAAGATGATTAATGGGTAAAATTAATGAGGTGAAGTAATGACATAAGTGAATAAAATTTAGTTATTTTTTATTTTTCTTATTTTATTTAAAATATTTTTTTATACAAAATTTTTTTATCAATTTGATAATATATTTTAGCGTTGTTTTCAAGTCAAATTTGTTTTTTGTTTAAAATAAATTGTTGCTATTACTTTTATATTTGAATTTTATTTTTCAGAAAAATACTGAAGCAAAAAAAATATTCGGCAATAACTAATTTATTAAATTAATTAATTCATGTAAAAACTTAACTCAAGCGATAAGTCCTATGTCGGGAATTTTTAATAATAATAATAATAATAAATAATTTTTAAACATGCAAATGTAAGTTTTTTATATGAGGCAAAAATTTTAAAATTTTTAAATGTAAACTTTTCCAAAAAATTATTTTATTTGGAAATTAGTATTTTTTTAATCAGCATTACAGAATTTTTTTCTTTAAATTTTTAGGTTTGAACTAAAGCTGTTTAAAAGTTCCAAAAAAAGTCCAAGTCATTAGAAAAAAAGGCTAAGTCCGGACTTAAAATTTTTTTTTTTTAATTTGCTAGATCAGGCTTCATATCAAAAAATTAATATACTCTTGGTTTGTCTAATGCAATAGATTTGCCATATATCAGAATTTTGTTGCAATTTTAGTATAAATTTCTTCTTAAGTATTCAAAATTTTAAAGTCCGGACTTGGACTTGACTTGAGACTTATGACTTTTAAACAACTCTGGTTTGAACCATCAATTTACTAATTTTGATGATTCGTTCTTAAATTGATTAAATTTAAATATTTTTCAAATTTTAAATTTCGGACAAGCATTAGCATTCATTTTATAGTGTTTTTTTATGAAAACTAAAGTCAACTTGTTATGCAACAAAAAACTATACTCTTTTTTTTCATTGAAGATTTATTCCAAGATCAAATCACATATTATCCGTTTCCTTTTATAAATAGAACCAATTAAATGTAATAAATTTTTAATTTTTTCTTGAAATATTTATTTGTGAAAAACAAAAAAATCTATAATACAATTTCATAATAAATTAAAATTAAAATAAAAGATGAATAATCGAGACATAATAGTCAAATATATTGATTTTTTAAAAAAAATTTTTGGCACTTCATTTTGCATGATTATATTTATAGAGTATAGTTGTTAATTCTCATCATCTCATATATTTTGGTAGAGACTTTTAAAATGTTGAATGCAATAGCCATTGCCAGGGCTGCTCAACTTGAGTTGGAAAATGATCTTGAGATGGAAAACGCAGTGACATCCAACACTCAATACGAAAATTCCACCTATTACAAAGTAATTTCGAATTTTAAGCGTCTAGTCAGCTTACCATGCCAGAACAATCGTTCATTGTTTATATTTTCCGAAGAAAATATCATAAGGAAGTATGCTAAGCTCATAATAGAATGGGGACCATTCGAGTATATGGTCCTTCTTACAATTATCGCCAATTGTGTAGTGTTAGCTTTGGAGGAACATTTGCCAAATCATGATAAAACTCCATTGGCAATATCGCTCGAGTCGACCGAACAGTACTTTTTGGCAATTTTCTGTACAGAAGCTACTTTGAAAATTATAGCGTTAGGCTTAGTCTTGCATAAAAACTCATATTTGAGAAGTGTTTGGAATATCATGGACTATACGGTGGTGGTCACTGGTTTTATTACAATTTTTATTTCAACTGAAGGCACCAACTTTGATCTGCGAACACTGAGAGCTGTTCGGGTTCTACGACCTCTTAAATTAGTGTCGGGAATACCAAGTTTACAAGTTGTGGTAAAATCAATAATAAAAGCAATGGCACCTTTATTACAGATAGCTTTACTTGTTTTATTTGCAATTGTTATTTTTGCTATAATTGGCCTCGAATTTTACAATGGTATTTTTCATGCAACTTGCTACAATGTTAGCACAATGGCAACTTTCATTGTGCCAGGCGAAGGAGAATTACGGCCGTGCAGCAATTCCCATTCTAATGGCTTCACTTGTGTCAATGAACGCTTCAGAAAGTCTGAAGATATTGAGTGCTTAGAGGGAAAATGGGAAGGTCCAAACTATGGAATTACATCGTTTGATAATATCGGATATGCTATGCTCACAGTTTTTCAATGTATAACCATGGAAGGATGGACTGATATTCTATATTATGTAAATTTATAAAATTAGTTTTTTTTTTAATTATCAAAAAAAGTAGATCTTTTTGATAGAGAGGCTTGAATAACTTACTATTTATTTTATTTATTTAAAAATAATTTGGGACAAAATCCCCTGGCTGTTTGGAATGAATATTAATTCTCCCTTTCAGACACATTAGCGTTAATTTTGGGATTTGTAAAAGTTATTTTTGATTTTTTAAAAAATTGAAAAAACACATAAATTAGAACAAAAAGTAAATGTTATACAAAAAATTGAATAATTTTGAGTTAATTAAATTAATAATTGAATAACTTACTCATTCTTTTAATTACCCGTAGATGAAAATGAACTTCTTATTTTTGCTTCAAAAGTAAAACTAGCGTTGTAAATTTTACTGTGACATAAGTTACCCAGTCAACTAAGTTTTAAAGGATCTTTAAAGAAATTGTAGAGAAAATTGTATAGATTTTTTAAAAGTTATCGTGTTTTTTTTTCTAAAAAATCTTAAAAAATTTCTTTAATTTTTCATAAAAAGTCTTCAAAATTTTTTTTTAAATTTGTCTCTTTTCTAAAATATCTCAACATTTATTTTATTAAGTTATTCACTAAAGATTTTTTAAAGAATACATCTGTAAAAAAAAATAAATCAATAATTTTAAAGAAAATTTAAAGGAAAATTAAAGATTTTTTAATATGCTAATAGATTTTTTCATCTCTAGAATGAAATGAAGTGAAGAAGTGAAGAAGAAGAAATAAAGTTTTTCATAAAATTGTCAAATTAAGAGATTTTTTAAAGGATCCTTAAAGAAACTACAAAAAATCTTTTTGACTGGGTACGAAAAAAATTTTTTTTAGCAATGTTAGATTTTCCATATTCAAAGGTTTCAATGTAGGGCAGAGTTGGTCAAAAGTTAAAGTCAAGTCAAGATTTTGACTTAAAATTTATTCTTAGTTTTTTGGTTTCTTTTTGTAAGAGAAATTGATTGATTTCGATTTGAATTATATTCATTACAGATAAAAAAAATTTTTTCTTTAATATTATTTAATTTTTCAAAATTCTGGTAAAAAAATGACTGAGTTAGCAAGAATTTAATATGTTAAACAGGATATTTATGATTTAGTATGTTGAAAAGTCTTTTTTTAGTGGGATTAAAATCAAATTGTCAACATTCATAAAAAAAAAACTTGTTATTTTTAATTTCCAATAAAACTCAAACATTTTAAATTTAATTTTTTTTTAAATTGGTTTTGTGTTGTTTCGAAAATTTGAAAATTTTGTTTTTTTCAGAAAATTAAATTTTTCTTCGCTTAGTCAACCTTTAGTAGATCAATTCTCTAACTTTTATACCCTTTAAATTAATATTTTTTAATTTAGAAAATTTCATAGAGAACACTAAAGTAATCTTTTTTTTAATCCAGTATGAAAAAGAAATATACAAGATTTTAATAGTCTCATTGACAAAAAATGAATTTTTTTGATTATTAGGATTTAATAAATCTTGGTGAAATCTGAAAATTATTAAAAATTACAATTCAATGCAATTTTTTATTTCACATCTTTAAGTCTCCAAGACACATACCTAAACATATAAAATTCAGTTTTCTTGCTTTGCTGAAATGACAGGTGTCCGAAAAAATTTAATTTTAATTTTTATTTACTTCAGTTAACCTAAAGGTTAAAATTATAATTCTAGTAAACTTGAGGGATCTTGGTGAATTGGATCACATTTTTTTTGAAATGTGGAAATTGCGCCTATATTTATTGAACACCACTAAAATCGTTAATATTTATTTATATCGAGCAATTGGTGCTTCATTTATTAAAAATTTTTACAAAAATTGAAATTAAATTTCAAAAAAAATGTAGAAGTACATACAAAATAAAAAGTTAAGAGAAAAAAGATATAAATATAAATCGAATCAATTGAAGAATTATATTAAATATATTAAAGGTTTAAACAATTGATATTAAATCATTTTTTTTTTCATTTTAAATTTTATTAAGAAATTTGAATTTCTAAATTAATGTGTCCAAAAAATATTTCCACAATTTTAGTCACGGTTATGATTTATAAGAAATTAATATTTTAAGACCAATGATGTAATGGGAAATCGATTCAATTGGATGTATTTCATACCTCTTATTGTATTAGGCTCATTTTTTATGCTCAATCTGGTTTTGGGAGTACTAAGTGGTGAGTTTGCCAAAGAGAGAGAAAAAGTGGAATCAAGAAGGACTTATCTAAAAATCAGGCGTCAAAATCAAATGGATAATGAGCTTCATGGTTACATTGATTGGATCTGCAAAGCTGGTAATTTAAATAAAATTTGTTCAAAAAATCAAGTCCAATTTTTAAATGAATATAGAAAAAAAAATTTCAATCAAAGATTTTAAGTTTTATAACAAATATAGGCTTGTTGATTTAGATAGATTTTTTGGTTTGAAAATTTGAAGTGAAGATTCATGTGAATTACAATCCTAATTAATCTATTATTGAATTAAGATTTTCAATTTTAATAAGAAAATTGACCAAAATTTCTGAAAAAATCAATCATTAAAAGTAAACATTTTAGATATTACAGATTTTTTTTAAATTTATTTTTAAAACAAATATAAAATAACCTTTGGATAAATATGCTTGAAAAAGTTTGTTCTTTAATCCACAAAATTTAACTGTTTTTTCTACCAGGTTTTTGCTAGAACAGAATACAGAATTTGAATAGAACTAGAGTTAAACTAAATTTGTTGTAAAAAACAAAAAGCGGAACATCACTTTAAAAAAAATTAAAAAAATTAAATTTGATTAAATTTTTGTGCCTATGGGGCGTTAAATTTAAATTTAAATAAATAAATAATAATAATAATATAGATTGATTCATAAATGGTTTTGTGAAATTCAAATACAAATTGAACAAAAATTCTTCCTTTTTTGATGAATTAAAATCAAATTTAATAAAATATACTTAAAAAAATACTGCAACAAAGTGCAACTTACTTTGTTACACCTTTTTTGCTAAAAATACTTTTTCTCATGTTTAAATAAGACAAAAAATAAAATATCATTAATATTTAAATTGATTATTGGTTTAATTTACCAAAAAAAAAAAGAAAATAATGATTTTATTTTAGGTAATAAAGGTGCAACAAAGTAAGTTGCACTTAGTTGCAGTATTTTTTTAAAAATATTTTATTAAATTTGATTTTAATTCATCAAAAAAGGAAGAATTTTTGCTCAATTTGTATTTGAATTTTACAAAACCCTCATAAATAATATAAAGAAAAAAAATAATCTTTCACGTTTTTGATTAGAAATTTTTAAAATCTAAAATTTAAATAAAAACACCTCATTAACACGTATGTATAAATGATCTCAATTCAGAATTTTTCATAAGTCCCAAATTAAAGTCCAATTTTTTTTTTTTATAAGTCTTGACTTTGACTTAAAAATCAAGTTATTTTTTTGTCAAAATCAATATTTGAATTTTTACCGTTCCATGCAGTCATGATCGCGGCCACATGAATTTTTTGCCGTTCCAGGTAGTTAATGCGGCAGCCTAGTTAAAATAAAGGTCACTAAAATTAAAGTCTGGACTTAAATTAAAAAAAATAACAAAATTACAGTCTTTTATTGGAATTGACTTGAGACTTATGATTTTTAAACAAATCCGTCTCCAGCTGTCCAGATTAAGATAATAAGAAAAAATTTTAAAATTTTAATTCTTGAAATTTTTTTTAACAGAAGAGGCAATTCTAACCGAAGAGAAAACAACTGAATTTGAGCGTCGTCACATAATGGAAAGTATGTCTAATTTTGACTAGGCTTTTTAATTTTCTCTAATTTCTATTCATAGCTCGACGAAATTATGCCATGAAAAAAATGAAGCCAGGCGGCAAACAAAATAGTGAAGAAAATGAAGATGAAATGGATATGGACACAGCTTTTGGCCGAAACGAAGGATCAAACCCAACAGATCCGAGCTCAAAGGACAAGAGTCATTCGAGAGTTTTTCGATTTCGTCGCCAGGAACGCAGAGTCAGATTTTTTGTTCGAAGAATGGTCAAAACCCAAGGCTTCTATTGGACTGTCATTGTTCTTGTATTTCTGAACTCGTTGTGCGTGGCAGTCGAGCACAATGATCAGCCAAATTGGCTGACTGACTTTTTATTCTATACCGAGTTTGTGTTTCTTGGAACGTTCATTTCTGAAATGCTGATCAAATTCTATGGTTTGGGCTCTAGAGTTTATTTTCATTCATCATTCAATAAGTTTGATTGTATTGTAATTGTTGGCAGCATATTTGAAGTGGTTTTCACTGCTTTTTATCCTGATCAATCGTTTGGCATATCTGTCCTACGATCACTGCGTTTGCTACGCATTTTTAAAGTCACACGTTACTGGGCCTCTCTGAGAAATTTGGTCATATCACTGTTGAATTCAATGCGTTCAATTATCAGTCTTTTATTTCTGCTCTTTTTATTTATTCTTATATTTGCTTTACTGGGAATGCAATTGTTCGGCGGAGAGTAAGTTTTAATAATCATTTATTCAAAGGCTTCTGGTAGGCGGCGGTGAAATTTGGAGCAAAAAAACTTAAAGCAAAGAAATGTATTAAATTTAAATTTAAAAATTAAATGATTATTTTGAAAAATCTTAAAAATTTTAACAAGAAATTTTAAAAAAAAGTTAAAAAAAACCTTAAAAATTAGTACTGTTTCTATCAATATTCGACCTATTCTTTTAAATTTAAGAAATTTTATGTTTTTTTGCTTTTGTTTACTTTTAAAAAATTATGTTAAAAAGTGTTAAACATTTATTTTAAAAGAATTTCAAAAATTAAAATAAAACTACTTTTAAATTTAATTAAACAAATTTTGCTGTAAATTTTGCTCCAAACTTCACCACTGCTTCTGGCAGTTCAACATTTTCACATAAACAAACCTTTGAAATTTTTCAGAAGATTCGAAAAAACCTAAAAAATGAATTTTTTTTATTTTTGGAAAAAATAATTTTTTAATTTTCCTTAAAAGAAACAAAATTTTTTATCATATATGCACAGTTTGAATACTTAAAAAATTTGTGATAATGATTACCCACAAACCAAAAACTTTTTAACACAAATCATTACAAAACACAATTTTTTTGTGCCGAATTCACAAAAAAATAATTTTACACATTTAACCAAAAAACTGGTTAACACAAATTTTTTGTGGTGAAAAAAATGTAATAAATTTGTTATTTAATTTTTTCAAATAGTGTTTATAAAATTATATATAAAAAAAATTAAATATTAAATTAGTAAACAAATTAAATAAAATCTATTTTAAGGAAAACCAATTTGCAGCTAATTTTGGACGACTTTTTTTAGGTTTATTAACAAATTCGGTGGATTCTCATATAATATTGGCTCTGCATCATTCAATGAATTGTTATTGTTTTATCTTTTTCGTTTTCTTTTTTTGGATTTTTTAATCTCAAAAAATTTAGAAATTTTTTTTATTACGTAAAATCATAGGCATTTTATTACCCAAAATATTTAGTGGCAGTTTTTAATAGATTTTAAAGAAATTTGTGCTTATGAATATTTTTTATTTGTGGAGAGAAGTTTTTGATCTGTGAGAACTTGGTAGACTTTTGATAATTGATTTTTCAATTTTTTGCTGCAAAAAATTTTCTAATTTTTCAACCCTTTCAATTTTTAAAGCTCCAATTATTCATATAATTTATCTTCAACTTTTCAGTGATCTACGATTAAGTTTCTTTAGCTTAAGTTATTTAAACAATTTTTTTAGATTAAAAAATTAACTAAAAATATTTAGAAAAATTAAGAAAAAAACAATTGTCAATTTTTTTCAGAAAAAATTATGAGCATTTTGTAAGACGAGGTTCATTTTTTCTAGAATAGCTAGATAACTCCTTTTATGATAAATTTTTTTTTGCTTTCAAAATGTATGTCATTAGATGATGTGTAAGATTGAAAGATAATATTTCTAGATTTATAGTAGGAGAAGAAGTATTAGTTCTTACTGCTACACCTAACATGTAGAGTGTCTGAGCTCATCACCCCGATTGGCCGTGTAGAGCTGTAGCAGCCGATATAAATATATTATATAGATATTATTTTTATTAGAAATTTTTTTTAATAATATTATTCTTTTGTATTTAATTTATTTTTATCATCACCATATCTGGCGTAATTTTATTTCGTAATAATATTTCAAAATTATTAAGTTTAAGGTTAAGAGATTAAGAATACCTTAAATTAAAATTTTTTTTTACTTCTTTTTTTGTACACAATAAAAAATTGAAAAGTGAAATTAAATTAAATTTGTAAGACGAGATTCGTTTCTCCTAGAATAATACACATTTTTTCTTTTGCTACAGACTATACTTTTTATTATCACTAATTTAACTTCATCTGAATAAATATACTAATATCTATATAAGAATAAATTTTAGCGTATTAAACTATTTAATTTAGATAAAAATACTTTTTAAATACTTTTTCATTAAAAAAACACTTTTTTGTTTGACGAAAAAAAATTTAAATATCTTAAATTAATTTTAAACTCCAAAATAATCGGTACCTTTTTTTTCTTTTTGGTCTAAAACTTAATCTAGCAATTGCTATTAATAGTGTCTTGAGTGTCCATTCTTTCAATAAAACTTTTATCGGATTAACTTTTCAAATCAATCATTTTAGAATTTGGTTAAAAAATTATATCATAATTTTGGAAATAATTCCTTTGTAAAAAAAAGATTTTCATAATAAAAGAGTTTTTTTAATCCAAAAACCAAAAGATGAACCAAATTGGGATTAGGTGAACTAAGTAGTATTAATAAATATAATCAATTTTATTTTATTTACTGAAATGCTGCTAATGCTCAATCAAAATCAATCCGATACAATCAAATTAATATTTATGAGACCTCGAAAAATGTAGTTTAACCCCTCTTGCCTTCAAAATATCCTCCACAGATAAAGAGATTCTTCGAAAACAGTTTTTGTCTTGGTGCAAGAACTGCATTTCCACATAATTTATCTATTTTTTGCATTTGGGCTTCTTTTTTAAAAGGATTAGTTGTATCGGTTGGTTTATTTTTTTAAATTTGTTATCAACTCAGTTTTTTGATTGTAAAACTAGTTCAAATTCTTTTAATTTGAGGAATAACTGATATTCCTCAGAATTAAATATTTCTTTTTTTGACATAGCAATTTTTGATTTTATTTTTTTTCAATTTTGCTATTTATAGATTTCTTTTTTGAATCATCATCTAACAGTAATTATTAAGTTTTTTATGAATTGTAATTTTTCATTTTTGAAATTTTAAAATCATTTAATTATTTATTTTGTTAAATTATCTTTAGCTTTTTTTAAAATTAGGTGAACAAATTAAACTCGAGAACAAGATTTATTCTTATTTATTTAACCACAGTTCACCTGACCGACTAGACCCCATCAATTTTCTGTTCTTTGAAACGGTTGCTTACTTAGTGAGCGGTTCCAAGTTGGTTTTGTAAATTGATTATTTCTAGCAGACCGACAATCTGCCATATTAGTGGCCTAGACACATTTTTTTTTTCATATTTTGGCAAAATAAAGATCTTTTGGTGATTTTATTTTGAGAGTTGAAAAGTATTAAAAGCAGTTTAAAAGCAAGATTTACTCAAAATTGGAAGATATGTAATAGTTAATCATAAAGGTTCATTATTGTTATAATTGTTTAATCTTTTGGATTATCCGAGTTTCCTAACTTTTGAACAGTCTTTTATTTTTTAATTTTTTAATTAATAGCAAGTTTTTTGATAAAAAATATTTAATAGTTGTTTATATTTTTATGCCGAGTTTGATATATGAAATTGTAGAGAAAAAAAATTCTACAAATTAGTGTTTTTGTTTTTTCTTTTGCAGTCAATTTTTCGTCAAATTCAATAAATAAACAATTTTAGACAGACTTGTATAAAAGTCAGGAAAAAAAGTCTTAACAAGTCAAAAACAAGTCAAAGTATAACTTGGACTTGAAAATATATTTTTTAAAAATAATGACTTTTTTCAAAAATATGAAAATTACAAGACATATGGTAACCTAGTCTAACCGGGTGACCATATTTTTTTTTATTGCTTATTTCTCACCCATTTTGTTCAAAAACTTCAAAAATAGTCACCCAATTTTCCCGAATTTTTTGAGTAACCCCTTAAGCTCCGCGGTTAATTATGTGAGGTCCAAAAGGGTTAAAGCGGTTAACCCGATTACACCTAAAATTGTATACAATTAGCCCGAAATTTAACCCCAAAAAAAGAATTTTAACCCTTTTAACCCATTTGACATTT
Organism: Brachionus plicatilis; assembly: GCA_010279815.1. Taxonomy (NCBI): domain Eukaryota; kingdom Metazoa; phylum Rotifera; class Eurotatoria; order Ploima; family Brachionidae; genus Brachionus; species Brachionus plicatilis. The sequence goes on from QEOQ01000658.1 coordinate 821,885, forward strand.
AGGAAGAAAAATTTTTGAATTTTTTAATAAAATTATTTAATTCATTTAATTTAATTTATTCGAAACAGAACAAAGGTGAGTTTTAACGAATTCAAAAAAAAGTAAAAGTTAATCTTTACAATCATCACATAAAAATTCTTTTTTTGTTTTTTTTTTAAACAAAAAAAGAAACAAACAACTAAAACAAACAACTAAAACAAACCCAATTTGAGCACTTTTATAACCATTTTGGCGTGTTTTTTTTCTCTTCAGCCATCTTTGTTTCACATGAGCTACACAATATTTCGGATTCTGATAAGTTATCATTTTAATCTGGTGTTAATTTGCTTTCAACAAGCTTTCGTGGTCGTCCTCTTCCTTTTCAGTTCCTTTTTTGGCATTTTTGGCCTCTTCTTGTTCTTATTTTGCTTATTACTATTTACATCACTGATTGTGTATTTTAGATTTTGTACAGCATAATTTTTTTTTTAGATTGAATTTCTTTTTTCTGTGACATTTTTAGCTTATTTTTAAACAATTTGCTTTTTTTATGTTTGAAATAAAAACTCGGCTTTAAAAAAAAAATTTTTTTGAGAGTGAGAGAGAGAAAATAATTTTACAATTTTTTAATTATTAAAAAATATCGTCACTGCATTTTTATAGTCTTATTCGGTTAAATGGCTTAAATAGAATCTTATTTGGACTAATTGGGTGATTTTTCTGACTAATAGGGTTAAATCTATTTAACCTTTTAAGCCCTAAAAAAAACCCCATTAGATGAAGCCCTAAGGACATTTCCTAAAATTCTAAAAAAATTCTCTTAGATACTTTAGCATGTGCTGAATCTAACAAGCGAAATAGGTTAGAGCTTAAGTATTACCTAGGGCCTTAAAGCACCCTTCTCCCGAATCACTAATTCGAGGCTTTTTCACCTCATTAGGCGTAGTCGAACTTTAAGAGAAAAAAAAGCATATAACGATTTTTTTTTTAAATATTTCACACATATCATTCGATTTCTCTCCTCGAGTTCTACATATCAAGATATTTTTTTAGGTATTAGCTTTAAAAATGAAGGAGATATAGGGGTTTTTCAAATTCGTTCACCCTATTAACCCATAACCCCTTTAGACTAGGTTACCATAAATTTTTTTATTTCTTAATTTTTTATATTTTTTATGTATTTTTTAATATTTTTTGTCTTGTTTAATTTATTTCTAAAATTTTTTTAAGCACAAATTTTTTTGTTTTATATTAATAAATTCACTTAAAAAGAATAGCAAAATGTAAAAAATTTTACATTTTTACATTTTCATATTTTTAGATTTTTTGTGCATTATTTCATAAAATTTTTATTTTTAATTTTGCTAACTAAATAATTTGAAAGAGTTATTTTTTTATTTACTGAAATATTGCACAAAAATCTAAAAATATGAAAATGTAAAAATGTAAAATTATTTTCATTTTGCCTAAAGAATATAACAATTATGTGAATCGTTTAAAAAATCATGTTTCAATATTTTCATTGAAAAAGAAATTTAAACAAATAATTTTATTTTTTCCTGAATAAAAAAATTCAATACTTATAATTTTTCTATATATTTTAATTCTTTTCTTAAAATAAGAAAAAATCTTTACTTGTTTTTTTTTAAATTTTTGAAACAAGTCAAAGTCCTGACTTGCACTTGATTTGTGATTTGTGACTTTTATACAACTCTGATTTTAGAAAAAAAAAAATAATTTCTAAATTTTTGCACCATACTGTAAATGATTAATTATCAAATAGCTAAGACATCGGTCAGATACGATCATCAAGCGACTTTTTTAATAATATGAGAGGGGGTCACAAAAATTTTGTTTTTTTCCAAAAAAAATTTAAAGTGAAAAAATATTGAATTTTCAGAATGTTAGCCAAAATAAACTTTTCTTATTTTTTTTTGTTAATAAAGATGGAATTTTGAAGACGATACTCCGGCAGCCAACTTTAACAGATTTCCGATTGCGTTGTTGACAGTGTTTCAAATTCTCACTGGAGAAGATTGGAATGAAATAATGTACAATGGCATTCGATCAAGAGGAGGACCATACTCTTGGGGAGCACTTGCAAGTGTTTACTTCATAGTGCTTGTAATGTTTGGAAATTGTAACAATTTAGTTTGACATTTTAATGGAAATGGATTTGATTTTTAATTTTTAGATACTTTATTAAATGTTTTCTTGGCCATTGCTGTGGACAACTTGGCAACAGCACAGGAAATGACAAATGAACAGGAAGAAGCCGAAGCGCTGGCCAAAGAGCAAAAGGAGAAAATTGTTGCCAAGGAAGCAAATATGTTTTTGCCCAATTCTCTAATAGTTGCTTCGACTAACTCAAATGATGTGAAACAGTGTGACGATGATAGAAAAAAAAATCTCAGCAAAACATTGAATAGCTCGCCAAATGCTGACTCAGCCTTGGCAAAAAATTTCCTATCAAATTCAAACTTTGATAGATGCGAGAGAAAAACCCACGATGAGCTGAATGTAGAAAAAATGGTCTATCGCAAAGTTGATCTAGACTACATACCTGGCCTTGATGACGACTTAAAAGTCATACTACCAGCATCGTTTGAGGCCTCATTTGCCAACGGGGTTTTTGACAGTGTTGAAGAAAAGCTGAATAGCGAGAAAAAAGTTGAACTAGAAGATAAGCCTAAGATAGAGCAGCAAACTGATGATGAAACAGGACCACGGCCTATTTTACCCTACAGCTCAATGTTCATATTCGGGACAGATAACTGCATCCGAAAAGCAATTCACTATGTGGTCACTCTTAAATACTTTGATACCTTAATAATGGCTGTGATCTGCGGCAGCTCTATTGCTTTGGCCACCGAGGATCCAGTTGATGAAAATTCGCCCCGAAATGTGATCTTAAATTATTTGGACTATGGCTTTACGGCTGTTTTTACGGTAGAAATGATCCTGAAGATCATAGATTTGGGCGTTATTTTTCATCCGGGCTCTTATTTTAGAGACATTTGGAATTTTTTAGACGCCACTGTGGTCATCTGCGCTCTTTTTGCTTTTGTTTTCAGTGAGTCCGAATCTGCTGGCAAAAATCTAAACACCATCAAGTCACTGCGAGTTCTTCGCGTTCTCAGACCACTCAAAACAATAAACCGTGTACCCAAACTCAAAGCTGTGTTTGACTGTGTTGTAAACTCGCTAAAAAATGTCTTCAACATCTTGATTGTCTACATGCTTTTTAATTTTATTTTTGCTGTCATTGCAGTTCAACTTTTCCGCGGCAAATTTTTCTATTGTACAGATTTGTCCAAGTTAACAGAGCATGAATGTCAGGGACAATTTTTTTCCTATAATGACGACCCAACAGTTCCAACAATTGAGCAGCGCAAGTGGCAAAGATGGGAATTTCATTATGACAATGTTTTTTTTGCTATTTTATCTCTTTTTACTGTGCAAACTGGAGAGGGATGGCCAGCGTAATTTTTTTTTATTTTTTCCAAAAAATTATTTTTATTTAATTTTGATTCTATTAAAAAAGAATATTGGAGCATTCAATCGAGTCAACTAAGGTTGGCTATGGACCTTTACCTCAGAATAGAATGGAAATGGCCTTTTTCTACATCATTTACTTTATAGTTTTTCCTTTCTTTTTTGTGAACATATTTGTGGCCTTGATTATTATTACATTTCAAGAGCAAGGTGAGAAAGAACTCGAAGAAGCAGAAATCAACAAGAATCAAGTAAGTTGTCTTTTAATTTTTATAAATGCGCGGGTATATTAAAACATAGAAAAATTATATATAAAAAAATATAGAATAGAGCATAAATAATATCTATCCACAAATCCAGTAAAAATCTTCACTAATTTAGTTAAAAAATAACACAATCAATAAACAATTAATTAATTCAGTTTATAATATTTATTCCAGAAAAAGAATACAAAAAATAAAAAAATATCACAAAAAAAGATGAAAAAACACTAATTCAATTAAATCATAACTTTATTTTAATTTTATTCACTAATTAAGTAAAAAAAAAAATTACATAAAAAAAATAAAAAAATTACCTATTTTTTTGAGAATTTGAGTATAAGGAATATCTTCAACTTCGTTTAGCGTGTCGTCACTTGGATCGAGCAATACACTCTCTTGATTTTGCTTCTGAAGACATTTTATTCAAGTTTTATTTTAAGTTTTATTTGAGCATTTATGATGATGATGATAAACGTCTTTATTTAAATAAATAAATATTGGCTTGAGCTTTCGCTCCTTTGCCAAGCTTATTTAAAATGTTCCAAAAAACAAAAAAAAGAAAAATAAAAAAAAATTATTATCTCATAAGTTTAAAATAAAAAAAAAAAAGAAAAAAATATTTCTTTGTTTTTTTTTTTAAATACGAAAAAAGAGAAGAAAAGAACTGAAAAAAAAATTTATTAAAATAGTGCAGATTTTATCTAATTAGTGAATTAATATATTAATTTGTGACAGTTTCGCTCTATTAAATATGTTTTATTGATTTTGTGAATAAAAAACCAAATTAGTTTTTTTTTTAATGAAATTGTAATATTTTTACTGAATTAGTGAATTTTTTTTCTAAATTTGTGGTGACGTTTACTGACGTCCTATAGAATATTTTATATTTTACATAATATAGAATATTCATATAAATGAATAATTTAGGAAATTTAGAAAAACTAAAACTATTTTAGATAAAGCACACGCCTTTTTTTTTAACAAAAAATTTTTTTCAAGAATTGATTAAAAAAATTAAGCCCAATTAGAAAAGAATCAAAAAATCAAAAAAATTATTTCACAATACGAATCAAAAACAATTGAATTGCATATTAATTGTATTGCTTGTTTATTTTTAGATAATTAATCAATTATATTAATTAAAGAGTGAGATTTTTAGTTGAAAATATTTAATTCTACATTTTAATTTTCAACATAATTGGCTTTTTTTTATTTTATCAAATTTTATATTTTATTTTTCCTTTTTTTTTTTTTAATATTTTGATTGATCCCCCATAATTTCTAATTGATTAACTCATTCAAACGTTCTATCTACAATAATATAAATTTAATTTTTATAGATTTTTTCAAAAAATTTAAAAGATTTTATTTAAATTTTTCAATGTTTAATTTTTCTAATTAATCAAAAGTATTATTTTATTTTTTAAAGAAATTAACTTTTATACAATTTAAATAAATAAATAAAGTTTTAATCAGTCTTTTTAGACTAGGATATTAGCCTGCTGATTAGCCTTGAAATTGAAAAAAAAAATTGATGTTCTTGATTTTGCAGAATTTCGCAGAATCAGTATACTGGTGGTACAAAGGATGTATCGGTTGCTACAGTTTAAAAAACATGTCAAGGTCCTTCAGAACTTAAGCTTTGGCACTTTTAATATTTTTTTTTGTTTTTTGTACCAAAATTCTCAATGCCTTAATTTTTTAAATTTTTTTATAGAAATCTTGCATGGATTTTGCAATCAATGCCAAGCCAATTGAACGCTACATACCAACAAAAAAGGACTCTTTCAAATACAAAATTTGGCAGTTTGTAGTCTCACCTGGCTTTGAATATTTTATTCTATTTCTAATTACTTGTAACACGATTATTCTGATGATGAAATGGCACAACCAGTCCGAAAACATCAAAACAGTTCTCAAGTATCTCAATATTATTTTCACGTCACTGTTCACAGTCGAGTCTTTTTTGAAGATCATCGGTTTCGGCTTCAAAGACTATTTTCGAGATCCTTGGAACATTTTTGATTTTATCACAGTAATCGGCTCAATCACCGACGTCATAGTATCAGAAATAAGTGAGATAACAAGAAATATAAAAAATGACCTAACAGGACCATACTCCTATTTGCCAATTTCGAACCAGAATCAGAAAAAAATTGCCACAATCAATCTAGGCTTTCTGCGATTGTTCAGAGCTGCCCGATTGATTAAGTTACTGCGCCAAGGATACACAATAAGGATACTCTTATGGACTTTTGTTCAGTCGTTCAAAGCACTGCCCTACGTTTGTCTTCTGATAGCAATGCTTTTTTTTATCTATGCAATTATAGGCATGCAAGTGTTTGGCAACATTAAATTGGATTCCGAGGGCGCCATAAATCGACACAACAACTTCCAAAATTTTCCTCAGGCACTAATGCTACTATTTAGATGCGCCACTGGCGAAAATTGGCAGCAAATCATGAGATCATGCTTGGGAGGATCTGAATGTGAACCAAAACCATCTGAGCGCACTTTAGACATTCTAATCAAAAACAAACAATTTGAAATGTTGGTCACTTCTGGCAGAAAATGTGGCCTAGACTTTGCTTATGCTTATTTTGTCAGCTTTATTTTTCTGTCCTCTTTTTTGATGCTGAATTTATTTGTGGCCGTGATTATGGACAACTTTGACTATTTGACAAGAGACTCGTCCATCCTTGGCGCCCACCATCTAGATGAATATATAAGGGCCTGGGCTGATATAGACCCTGGTGGATCTGGCAAAGTCTACTATAAAGATATGTACAAAATGCTGCTCAATATGGAGCCCCCGGTCGGATTTGGCGCCAAGTGTCCAAAAATTTTGGCCTATAGAAGGCTGATTAGAATGAATATGCCAGTTGATGAAAATGGAAAAGTTCATTTTACAACCACTCTATTTGCCCTTATCCGAGAGTCACTTGGAATCAAAATGAGGCAAGACGCGGACGAAATGGACAGAGCGGATGAAGAGTTAAGAGAAACAATTCAAAAGTTGTGGCCACTGCAGGCGTCCAAAAAAATGGACATTTTGGTTCCGCCTAAGTCTGAACTTCATGGCAGTAGTGCTAAAAGAAAGTTGACAGTTGGAAAAATTTACGCTGGTATGTTGATTCTGGAAAATTATAGATCGTACAAGCAATCTTTGGAAAGATATGGCGAGGCCAGACCGGTTTTTGAAATTTTATTTTTAATTTTTAAATTTTGAATTTAATATTTATAAGTTTATTTTAATTTTTTTTTTCAGCGCCAATCTTCCTTTTTCAACAAAATAATGGGTGTAGTGCGAAGTAATGCGTCCCAAAACAAATCAAATAGCACATTGAATATAGATGAGTTTGATTCTTCGTCGAAGAGGAATTCGTTTTTTAAAAGAAATTCATTTAGAGTAATATATTTTAATTTTTTTGCTTTTGATCGCTGATCCTGCTTAAATATTTCAAAATATTTGATTATATTTTTTTAAATATAAATTTTAATTTAAACAATTTAATTGAAATTTATTTGGGATGATAAAAATTTTAAAAAAAGACAAGATTTAGCCTTTTTGAAATGATGGGTGGCAGATTCTCGAAATGAAAAATTCCTAGAATTTAAATTTTTTAGTCGATACCAAATATTACAAAATATTAAATTCATTTTAAATGTCCCAGATTAACTTTTTTGTCTTTTTTTAATTTAAAAAAAATATAGTGTATAATATATTTTTGAGTAGCTAATTTTTAAAGGTTTTTAATTAAACTAAATTATAAAGTTTTAATTTCTTATAATCTAAAAATAGCTTACATCTAAATGACAGTAATTTTTAACTGAGTTTTTTTGGGCTATAAAACTTTTAAATATTATTTTTCTTTTATGTATCTGTGTTAGAGCAAATTTTATTATTATTATTATTATTATTTTTATTAATTTAAAGTCACATTGACAAGATTAAAAAGAGTTGAAAAAATATTCATATTTTGGTTTGAATCTTATATTTATATCAGAAGTTAATAATAAAAATCCATTTTTTTTCAGTATTTTAAAGAGACATAAAAATTGAAAATTTTGTCAAAATTAAGACTATATTTTTTGAACGAATAGTCAGAAAAATATGATATTTAGCTCAATGAATACCTAAATTCTAAGAATAAGAATATTTTAAATTTTTTATCAAAAAAAATAAATCAAGGTCGAGAACACCGAGCCAAAATAGGTAATAATGATAATAATAAAAGGTAAAATAATAATAAGGTTATAGAATAAAGACAACTATTAATCATCATTAAACCAAGCACAAGAATTAGTTACGCTATAATAACCTGTAAAGTCTTTTCTTAGCAAAAAAAAATTGTCTAGTTTATTTTTAAATCCATTTTAAGTTGTTTGTTCTACTACTTCTCGTGGTAATTTGCAGAGTTGTTTAATAGTCACAAGTCTCAAGTCAAGTCCAAGTCCGGACTTTTTTTTTTAATTTCATTCAAAAGTCCAAGTCCGGGCTTTAAAATTTTGAATACTGAAGAAGAAATTTATGCTAAAATTGCAACAAAATTCTGATATATGGCAAATCTATTGCATTAGAGAGTATATAAATTTTTTGTTATGAAGCCTGATCTAGCAAATTTTAAAAAAAAAGGTCTTGACTTGGACTTTTTTATGGGACTTTTAAACAACTCTGGTAATTTGTTCAAAACATTTGCAACACTGTTTGTAAAAATTAGGGGTAGATCTTGTAACAATTCTAAAGAGAGATGCTAGCTTTAGAATTATTTTTCATTAAAATCAATTTTTTTCAATTAAATTAAATTTGCAAAAATCGCACAGATTTTGCAGACTTCCGTAGAAGGTGAAACAAAAGTTGTTTCACTTTGTTACATTTGCAGAGCAAGTTTTTGACATGTCAAATGTCTAAAACTACACATATTTATAAATATTATTTATTATTTTTATAAATATTTATAAATAATACCTTGAATTGGAAGTTTTTTATTAAATTTCACAATGCCAATTTAATGATAATTTAATTTAATTGATAACATTTAATTTATTTTATTTTTAAGAATAATTCTCATCACGATCCATCGATAATTAACGAGAAAAATGATTCAAGTCAAATAAAATCACTCATTAAATCTCTTTCGTCCTCAAAAATACAAGATGATGTAGTAAGTAGCTGAATTTATTTTTATTTTAATGAAAAAAAATAATGGATTTGTCTTTTAAATTTTTTAATTTTTGAAAATTTTTTTTTAGTCTTATAAGTGTACCTACCATAAAAATATTTAGATGAATTAATTTCTACTCAAAAAATTTATTTGATATTTAAAGATTGCGATTTTAAATGTTGTTCGTTCGGCTCAAAAATTTTATAATTTTATAATGGAATCTTAATCCATTAGTAGTTCATTATTTGTGACAAATTTAAAAAATTTATGCTTGATTTTTTTATCTTTGTTTGATTAGCACAGTAGATCTCGCAAAAATGTAACGTTGCCGTAAGCGTTACCTACCGTAAGCAGTTACCGTGAGCGTAAGCGTTAGATTCAGATTTCCCATAAAATTTTAATTTACTCATAATTTTTCTTTTTTAAGTTCTCATAAAAGTCGAAATTAACAAAGTTTTTAATTTTAATTTTTATTCAAAAAAAAATTAATTCTTGTTAAACTTAAATTAATTAATAAAAAAAAATTGATAAAATAAAATAATAATAAAATAATAAAATTAATTTATTTATTGCAAAATTTTTAAGATAAACAGTATCAATAATTAATTTGAAAATAAAAAATCATTTAAAATTTTGATTATTGTTATTATTATAAAATAATCTGCAACGGGAGGCCCGCGGAGCTTAGCACTATCGTACTTGGCTATGGCAGATAAATTTAAAATCTTTTTATTTAAATCTATTTAAATCATTTAAAATTTTCAATTTGAAATATCTTCAATTTGAAAATTTGAGAAGGTAAAACTTATGGTAGCTTCTAAGACTAATAGTAAAATGAACGCTCACTAGCTTACGCTTACGGTTCGCTTACGGTCCGTTTACGGAAGGGTAACGCTTACGGTAACCGTTCCCTTAGGTAGCGTTACATTTTTGCGAGATCTACTGCAATATCTTTGTTTACAATATTTTAGGTTTGTTTTTATATGGGTATTTATTAATAAAATTGGGTATTTAGCTAAAAATCAATTTGGATATTAGATATATAGTTTGATTACTTAAAATTTTTAATGGGTGTTTATTAAAATAACCAAGTATTTAAATGTTCAATTGAAATGTAAAATAATCAAATAGTAGTAGTAGTAGTAGTTCTTGCTGCGACACCTAACATGTAGAGTGTCTAAGCCCATCACCGCCGATTGGCCGTGTAGAACTGTAGCAGCCGATTCCATTGAACTTATCTAAAGCCATTTTAAAATTAGAGGTTGACTTAGATTTAACTGCATTTTCTGGCAACTTATTCCAATGCGGAACTACTTGTTTGAGAAAAATACATGTCTGGCGCTTACTGCAGCTGCAAAATCGTTTCTAATTTGAGCTGAGAAACTTTCTCTCTGGGCTCTGATGCTATTTCCTCTTAAAGCCTCGACTGGACCCTTGTTTTCTAATTTATTCACTAGATTCTTGACTTGGCCTTTCTTTTCTTTTCCATTCACTAATTTGTACATTTCAATCAATTCCCCTCTTACTCTTCTTTCACTCAGCTTTGTCAGTCCTAATTTCGTCAACCTCATTTCATAAGACATGTTTCTTAGGGACAAAAGCATTTTTGTTGTCTCTTGCACCTTTTCTCACACTCTGTGGTCGCTAGTATAACATTTGAGTTGCTATTTTGTGTATATTTGTGTAAATGAGTGTACAATAAAAAAAATTTAAAAATAAAAATATCATATAGCTAAAGAAATAATATTGGACATAGAATATATTTAGAAGTCACCAACTCGTCAAATGTCTGAATTAGGATCTCATTTACTTTAAAAAAATCGAAAAAAAACATTAAAACTATTTCATCCATCAAAGAATTTTTCGATTAATTTGTTAAAGATTGATTGCTTTTGGATTAATTTGCATACAAAATGGATTGAAGGTGCACATTTATTTTTTCCAAGTACAAATAATGCATAAGAAGCTACTAATAGAGTTAATAAGGATCAAAAACATTTCGAAAAAGGTTATCTCTAAGCCAGTACTTACAGTTAGCAATTATTGAAGTTTAAGTTGTGTCTGGATGGTGCATTCATATAATTTTAACTATAAAAAGTTTAGTTTAGAACCAACTATTTCCCTTAATTTGTAGCCGCCTCAATCTGCTATGGAATCGAAGGAAATTAAAATTAAAGCTGATAAGTTTTATATTCCTTCAGATGATTTAAATAAGATTCGAGATACTGAGTTTAAGCCTTGCAAATTATTTCGGTATTCATTAATATTTTGTGTAACACTCTATTATTATTTTTGTGAAACTTAATAATAATTTTTCCAATGCTTATTAATAATTTTTATGCACTCATTTTTGAATTCTTTGATAATAATATTGACAATAAAATAATAGCCAAAAAAATTTTTTTTAGTATCCAAATAATTAAAATAAATACCCATTTAATAATAATTCAATCTATTATCAAAACTTATCCAAAACAAAAAAAACATCTTTAATCTTTGGAAAAAAAATTAAAATATTTAAAAGCATTTAATGGAAAATTTTAAATTTTAAATATGACCAAAAATTAAGAAAAAAATTTTTTTTAATTCTAAATCTTTATTTTTTTAAGAAAACTGTATCAGAAAAAAATGATTTTTTATCTCAGACAGTCCAAGCTAATAAAGATCACAAAAATGAGACATCAGATTTCGATAATTCTAAATTTAACGGAGTTGATTCTTCCCTCTTGAAAGTACCAAATTTAAGTGCAAACAAAAGTCCGTCAATTACAAACTTATCTTCGAAAACACCTCTTGTTCGTGATTTGAATACTTGCTACCAATCACTAGAAGAAACATCAAGAATCTCAAGAAACAATGTTTTTGAACTCTCTTTTAAAGAATCTTCTCCAGATCAAAATTCTTTTCCAAAAGTATTTATTTAGAAAAATTTTAAATTAAAATCAATTTTTTTTTATTAATTTAGAACCAGGAAAGAAATTCATCAAATAAAATAAATAATATTAACATGTCCGATAACTTAGCGGACACAAATTCATTACATTTAATAAATAATCAATTTGATTCAATTCATAACCCTGGAATTAATTTTAGCAATTTTCCAAGGCGTCCTCCGCCAGCTCCTGTCTATCATCCAGCAAGAAATAACAACTATGACATGTCCAAAACAGTAAACTCGATTGTCGATAATTTGGAAGCAGATTTGGCCAGACATGTTAAGCGTCGTCCATCAGGTCAATTTGAATCATGTTCTCATCCACTTTTAGCCGCAGCTCTCATGGAAGACAAAAAACACCAAGCTAAACTACAAAACAACGAGTCTAAAAATTTGAGAAATTATTTGTATAAAAAAAAACATAGTAACGAGAGCAATAAACTGAGCAATTCACCGTCAATCTCTCCTAGTTATTCAAATTCCATTTCGCGCTCACCTTCTCCAATGGAGCAAAGGTATTCGAGCAATAAAACTAATTCTAGATCTCCAAGTCCAATCTTCAAATCCAATGTAGAATATGGCAAGTACAGAAAACTTCCGCCAGTGCCATCCGGAAATCAAAAGCCTTCATTCCAGGACGATCTTAAGATTAGGAGCAACAGCAATTTGAAAAAAACAAATGAACAGCAAAATCACCATTTTAAATTGCCATTAGTTAATGACAAAACTTTCAAAAATCAATATAACTTCGGCTATAAGAATGTTGAATACAAACATGAGAATGAAAATTCACCTATTTATGAAGATGACGATTCAGATCAAAATGAAATTTGGTTCTAATTCAAAACTGTTTTGAGTAAAGTTCGTCCAAAGATTATTTTTTAAAAATAAAGAAATATTGAAATTATAAATGTGTGATGTTGTAATTATCCTTAAATTATTTGAATCAAATAATTACAAAATATCGATTTGGAATTTAGCGGTTCTTTAAAAAGTAATTTGATAATTAAATGCTTGTATTTTTTTCTGAATCGAATATTTAGTAGAAAAAATTATTTTTGTTAATTAGAGATAAAGATTTTTTTAATAAAAAAAAAATAAAATATTTTGGTCTAAAAGTTGTAATGTTTTAATTTTGTCAAGGCTTTATATGGATATGTTTGAAATAGAAAATATAAATTGTAAAAAGAATTTAATTGCTGAATACTGAATGATCACTTATTTATTTATTTAATAAACGCCTCAAAGGCGATGTAAAAAAAATATAAAATAAAATAATTAATCAATTAGGACAAAAAAACGTTGTTAGACCATTTTTATTAGCGAATTTTAAATGTTCATAAATTTTTTCTTTCTTTAATTTTAAAATTATTATTCAAGTTTTTAATTTATAAAGTTTCTACTCTTCAAATTACACGTTTCTAGATTCCACGACCACATCACTCAAGAACTCAATTGTTTAGTATTAAATACTCTTTTTTTTGTCAACTTCTGTCAAAGCTTAGTTTTTCAAAACATTTATCCTACCTTATTTTGATTATTGTTCAACTCTTTTGTGTTATTTTTCTAAAGAGGCAATAATTAAACTGGCTAAAAATTATTATTTTTCTTTTGTTAAACTGTCTAAGTTCAAGATTGATAAGAATAACTTTAATGATGTTAATAATTTTTTGGAAAAATATGACTTATATGTTTTCAGCATAGATTTTTAGACAGAATGTTATCATTCTCTTTTAAGACATTATTCTATACAGAGTTGTTTAAAAGTCACAAGTCTCAAGTTTTTTTGGGACTTTTAAACAACAACCTTTAAAATCTTAAGATCAATGCTGAAATATTCAACATTCAAGTTATCAATTTACAATAATATCAATTTGATCTTTATTGACTTAAAAATTTTAAAATTTGATATAAATTTATCAATGTTTTTTTGTTATAATAAAAAATGATTAATTCTTTATTTTCTAAATTTTATAAAAATCTAAATTTTAATTATTAAAAATTTTATTTGAATCAAATAAATGAAGTTTAAATCAATCGACTACGATAAGGACCCTAGCGTGTTGATTAACCTTGAAATTGAAAAAAAAAGAAAAAAAAGTAAATAAAAAAAATTTTAACTTTTTTTTTACTTATAGTTATAAAAAAAAATATCAGAGAATGCCTATATAATTTTCTTTCAATATTCTCAGGAATAATGCCGCTAATGCTCGTAAGAATTTGTACATTAAATGGGATAAATAAATTTGCTCTAAAAATAAAAAAAATTTTATTTCTAAATTTTAGTTGAAAATTTTTGATTAAACTTCGACACAAAATAGGACCTACTCTATAAGGCTCCGAGAAAAAAAAACGCGAAAAAACTTTATGCATTTAAGCCATATTTTTAATTTTTTTTAAACAAGTTTTTGCCATTTAGAACAAAAGTTATAGTTTTTTTTTTAATTGGAAATTTTGTATGAAATTTCACGATAATTTTCCTCTGCAAATAAGCGGTGGTGAAATTTGGAGCAAAAATTGATCCAAAATATGTTTTATTTAATTAAAAACCAATTATATTTAAATTATTTACATTTATTAAAAAAATAAATGTTTAACATTTTTTAACATTACTTGTTAAACATAAACAAAAACATAAAATTTAAAAAATCTTTATATTTTGAAGAATAGATCAATTACTGATAGAAACAGCACTAAATTCTAAATTTTTTAAACATTATTTTGAATTAATTGACATTTTATTTGATAAATTTTCAAATTTTTCAAAATTATCAGCTTTAATTTTTTTTGCTCCAAACTTCACCGCCGCGCAATAAGATGTTTGTTTTAATATTTTTTAATTTAAAAATTATTCTTTATTAGAGAAAATAAAAATAGATACTAAACTATAAATAAATCTCCGTAACAAGAACTACAAATAATTGTTTCAGCCTTAAATTTGATAATATTATTTTCGATATCGAGTTTTTCATATTTATTTCCTTCATTTAAATTGTGCACTGGCCTCTCCGGACTATTTTGCTCATCGAGTGATGAATTGAATTTTTTCGAAAAATTTTTGCTCAATTCGGACAAAATTTTTTTTACCGAATCCAAAATAAAATGTGTCCTCTGGTCTAACTCATCATTTTTTTCAATTTTTTTCTTCTCCTCAAGACCTGTCAGTGCGCCTATCATTTGATTAATTTCTACAAAAGCAAGCTTATAAATATTCAAAGATGACGATAGACTGCGAATATTATCATCTTTAATTCTGTATTTTTCATTCAACTTTGCTCGTTCGATCTGATACATGGTGACATAATCAACAATGGTTTCTGTCTCAAATTCCAATTGCTGCACAATATGCTCCAATTCGGCATTTTTTTCTCTCAGCTCCACATTTTCTTCCATAATTTTGTTAAATTTTTTCTCAACCAATTTCATATTTTTGACGTAATCTAATATTTTTTCTCTAGATTGTACTTCTCCCTGGAAAAATAAATCTTCAAAGCTGAAGTCAGACAATTGATTTGAAAAAACTTGATTGTCGCCCAAATTCTCGATTTGTTCTTCTTCACCATTCATCCCATTTTGTCTCACTTCCATTTCTTGCTCCAGCTCTGTATTATTTTGAAGCTGAGAAAATTCAAAATTTTCAATTTTTTCTTTCATTTTGGTGTTTTCTTCCTGCAGCATTTGTAAGTTGGACTTGAGCTCATTGTTTTGAACTAAAATGCGACTAATAGTTTGTTTGTTGTTGTGCGATTCCTCGAGGAGAATGTTAAAATTTTTCCTTTCCATTTCCACTTTATTTACTTGATCATTTAAATGTTGGATCTCTTGGCTCTTGTTGTCAACAATCTGCTGCAAATTGACTTGTTCCTTGAGCAAAATTTCGATTTGCTTTTTAAAATATTTAATTTCGTTTTCTAGCAACTCCACTTTGGGATCAGATTCAACTTTTTCACTCTGTGACAGCTTGGAATGTGTATTTTGATCCTTTAAATTTTTTACCTCTATCTTCAGAGAGTCTATTTTGGCAAATGACTCCTCGCGTTCATCCGTCAATTTATTTATTTGATCGACCAGGTTTTCCACTTGTTTTTGTAAACCATCCACATACGATTGGTACTCGCTCTTAATCACCTGTCTTTGCTCATCTGCCTTTTTTTCCAGCTCATCAATTTGGGATTTAAGTTGGAAATTTTGCGATTTCAGTTGATCGTTCTCTTGGTCACAACTTGATTGTCTGTCAATTTGGACAAGTTCAATTTGGCTTTTGAGCTTGGACACAAGCTGAATCAATTCGCCAATTTCTTCGCTTTTTTTGCCAAGTTTTTGGCTGAGTTCATTAATTTGGGTTGTCTGTTCATCGATAATCAAATCCCTTGAATCAAATTGGTTTTGTTCAGGTTTTTTTTCCATCGGCCTGGTGCATTCCAATTGCTGCACTAGCTTTTCCAATTGTGAGATTTTTTGCCTAGAGGCCTTCAAGCGGCCAGCTAATTCGTCGCATTCGTCTTGTTTTTTGTCACTTTTTTTTGTTTGCTGGTTCAATTTCGACTGAAGCTCGGTTTTTTCAGCGACCAGGACGCCAATCGTTTGGATATGAAGTTTGAGTTGATCTTTCAGTTGGTCTAGTCCCAGATCTGTGTGCGACAGAGATGACAGGTTTAATTTTTTGTATGTATCGGATGAGGCCGATGGGGGAATAGGGTGGTTGTTTTCGGAAATTTTATCCAAGCTTTCGTGTTCACTAGAAACATTTCGCTTTTTGAATTCTTTCAGTTTTTGTTTGGCAGCAGCAATTTTTTCCTCCTTCTCGGCTAATTCTATTTGATTATTTATCATTTTAAATTGGAAATATTTATAGTTTGATGACGAGAAAATTTCAGAGAGATTTCAAAAGTATGTGAATATTATTATAATACAGAAATTTAATAATAAAAGAATATAGATACTTAAGAATTAATTTATTTAGAAATATGCTAATTTTTAAAAAGTTTATTTTCTAAAACTGCAATGAATCCATTTGTCTCATCGTTTAAAAGGTAATTTTTAAAATGATGAAAAAAAGGCATCTTGAAGTTTATGATCAATTCAAAATATCATTTCAATTAAAAAAGCTTTTTCTAAGATATTAAAATTTATCTTTGATTTAATTTAAATAATTGTAATGTAACATGCTTTACATGCAATGTAGATTTAAAACTAAATTGAAAAAAAATAAAAATAAAAAAAAAATGAAAAAACATTTTCTCAGTCAATTGATAATCGATTTTCATATTTAAATGTATTAACTGATTCTTTGTAAAGTTTATTTGAGTTTTTTTTATTTCCAAAGTAAAGTTCACGAAATTCAAAACTTTAGTGCTACCTGAATTTCACATTTTTGACTCAAAATTCGTAATCTACGCCCTTGAAAACCCCAAAAAAAAATTTTATTTAGGGGGGGCTTAAAAAAAATTTTTTACACCCAGGGTTCCAAAAATAGCAAACACTTTAAAAAATTGTTGTTCTTTAAGACTCAAAACCTCAAAGATAAAACTTAAATATACTAAAAAAGTATATATATTCTCAAAGAGCATAAAATTCTCTACATGTTATTGTAATTTAGAAAAAAATCGTATCTCCTCCGAGGGATCAATTATAACCCAACTTTTTTTTAATTTTTTTTAAATCTAGACAAAATTCTGAACAAATCTATGGTTTTACTTTTTTACTTTATTGCTTTATTTTTCTTAAAAAATCTCTTCAAATCATGTGATTTTTAACAAATTTGTATATTAATATTCTATTGATATTTTTTTTCTAAATTTTAGTAAAAACTTACCTAAGTAAAAATAAGATTTCGTGAAAAATGCCTAAAAAATCAAAATATTATCAATCGTGTGTTAGTAACTTAGGAGTTTTCGGCCATTTATCTACGGTCACCATTTCTTCTTCTGGGAAAAAGTCTTCATTTTCCGATTCATTAGATTAATACAAGACTGATTATACAGTATGTTGCAAAAGTTTAGAAATTGATTATTTTATTTATCTTTAATGTTTATTTGTTGTATTTTACTAAAAATTGAGTGCAAAAAAAAAATTAAAGCACTAATTTGTAGAATTTGTTTTTCTCTTCAATTTGATATATGACACTCGGTATAAAAATATAATCAACTTTTATATATTTATAATGAAAAAACTTCCTCTAAAAAATAAAAATAAAACTCGGTACAAAAGTTTAAAGTTATGAAATTTCTCCAAAAAAAAAGGCTAAGAGTCTCATACAGCGGTAAGATAACTGCTTCTTAACATAAAAGATAGCTAATAAAGATAAAAGTGGGATAAACAGAGACAGTTGCTGTTAATTATAATTATAATAGTTAATAATAGTTACAATGTTAAGAAGCAGTTAAATATCAAATTGTAGAGAAAAAAAAATTCTACAAATTAGTGCTTTAATTTTTTTTTTGCACTCAATTTTTAGTAAAATACAACAAATAAACATTAAAGATAAATAAAATAATCAATTTCTAAACTTTTGCAACATACTGTATAATCAGTCTTGTATTAATCTAATGAATCGGAAAATGAAGACTTTTTCCCAGAAGAAGAAATGGTGACCGTAGATAAATGGCCGAAAACTCCTAAGTTACTAACACACGATTGATAATATTTTGATTTTTTAGGCATTTTTCACGAAATTTTATTTTTACTTAGGTAAGTTTTTACTAAAATTCACGAAATTTGGGTTTAAAAAAATTTTTTTTAACCCCACCCCCCCAAAAAAAAAATTTGTGAGGTTTTCGAGGCAAAGATTACGAATTTAGAGTCAAAAATGTGAAATTCAAATAGCACTAAAGTTTTGAATTTCGTGAACTTTAATTGTGTTCAGCATTCACACTTAAATTTAAAAAAGAAATTCAAATAATAAATTCCAAATAAGTAATAAAATGAAAATAAAACTTTACAAAAAATCAGTTAAATAAATTTAAAATCATTTGAAAAATCGATTGAGAAAATATTTTTGTTAATTTTTTTATTTTTTAAATCTACATAACGTGTAAATCATGTTACATTAAACTTATTTAAATTAAATCAAAAATTTATTTTAATATCTAAAGATTAACTTTTTGAATTGAAATGATATTTTGAATTAATCATCAAATTCAAGATGTCGAAAAAAATATTAACTTGTTGAAAAACTTAAATATTTTTTATTTAAATATTTTATAAAGTACAGTAGTGATTCGATAACAGTATTTTACGAAAATTTACGTAAAATACCGTAAATTAACCAAATTTTACCACATTTTACGTAAATTAAAGTAAAATCCGAAAAGTGATAAAGAAGTATATTACGAAAAATTACGTAAATTTTCAGAATTTTGAGATAATTTTAAACACAAATTAAAAACGGCCAATTCAAAATTCAAAATTTTTTGAAAAAATGTATTTTTTTTGGGGTTGTGAAGTTGGTTTCAATTCGATCATTTCAATTCAGAAAAACTCGAATAACTTTTTTACCATAAGGAATAATTTAGTTCTATAAAATGCTTAATTATAAGCAAATTTGCTTAATTCAGTAAAATAAGTCTGCAAAATACTCTGCAATTTTCTGCATTTTGCACGCCATTAAAAAGTATTCAAATCGATTGTGCACTTACTTTGCAGAGTTTTTGCAGACATGTATTTTCGGATTAAGCAAAGTTGCTTAAACATTAAGCATTTTACAGAACTAAATTATATCTTATAATAAAAAATTTATTCAAACTTTTCTGAATTGAAACGATCGAATTGAAATGAACTTCACAACCCCATTTTTTTTTCCAAAAATCGAAAATTTAAGACAGTTTTTTTTTCTTAAATTGGTCAAAAAAATAGTTATTTTTAAATTGTTATAAAAATGCTTTCTTAAATTTTCGATTTTTGGAAAAAAAATACATTTTTTCAAAAAATTTTGAATTTTGAATTGGCCGTTTTTAATTTTACAATATTTTACCAAAATTATCTCAAAATCCTGAAAATTTACGTAATTTTTCGTAATATACTTCTTTTTCACTTTTCGGATTTTACGTTAATTTACGTAAAATGTGGTAAAATTTGGTTAATTTACGGTATTTTACGTAAATTAACGTAAAATACTGTTATCAAATCACCACTGTATGTTGCGAAAATTTAGAAATTGATTATTTTTTTTATTCAAAATTGTTTATTTATTGTATTTGACGTAAAATTGAGATCAAAAGAAAAAATAAAAAACACTAATTATCACTAATTTGAATAAATAAAAAACACTAATTATCACTATGAAGAATTTTTTTCTATACAATTTGATAGGGATAATATTTAACTTAAAGTAATTTTTTTGTTTTTTAAAGTAATTTATCACTAGAATAAAGCTTATCATTGTATATTAAATCTATTTATTCAAAATTAAAGTAAAAGTATTTAATATAAATTAAATTAATTGATACTATTGTAAAAATGTTTTCATGTAAAGTAAAAAAAAAAAAAATTAAAGTAATGTCATAGTTTACTAGAGAAACAAATTAATTCTTTGATAAAGCACCATTGTTTGATTTAGCTGGTTTACCTTTTTTGTAACATAAACAAATTCTCTCACATTATCGTCTGAGTAGTAGTTTAGTAACTTGCACAGACAGATGAAATGCTTTCATATGCCAAATTCAAGAAAATATAGGCAGCTGCAATAAGGGGGTTTCAACAATACATAATATTTGTTCTCATTGTTGACAATTCTGTAGGCAGATAAAGAATCAATCATGCTAAAGTCCGACTGGATTAATTCATCTGCTTTAACGATCAAACTGATATCACGTTTCAAACTGTAATCAAATTTAACTTGAGATATACTTAAGTCATCTTATAAACAACAATGAAAAGATTTTAGAATAGAAGAAAACTACTATTCAAATACTTAAATTTACTATAGTAAAAAATGAAATGATTTATTTTTGCATGTAGTTGTTTTAGAGAAATATAGTTTGATTTTAAATTAAAAAGCTTTTACTTTATATTAGCAAATATTACTTTAGAAAAAAATTGTTTTACTTTATTGAAAAAAAAAAGACTCTATTTTAATTAGCCAGCCAATTTGATATATGACACTCGGCATGAAAATATTATTAACTTTTAAATATTTATAATCAAAAAACTTCCTATAAAATTAAAATATAAAGATAAAATAGCAGATCGTGAGTCTGCTAAAAAGTGTAGATAAAAAGCTAAATAAGAAAGCCAAGCTGTTAGGTGTTCCTCCAAAATGTGTCCCTTCAACTAAAAAACAACATTCAGAGATTGGTACTGTGTCTGATCTAAGCCGCCCTGGTAGACCTCGGAAATTAACTTTTTGTGATAAAAGTTACATTTTTAGAGAGATTTGAAATACCCTACATAAATCTATCAAAAACTCGCCACTAATTGTAATGGCGATGACATTGATTGGGATTTTGAAAGTGATGTTTAAGGCGATATTGATGATGACATTGAAAATGAATATGGTTCTCACAATTCCGAAAATCATAGTGATCATGAGTTTAATGAACTTGTTTCGATTTAAATTGTACTGATTTTTTCAGTGGAAGATTTCTTAACTTTTTTGAATTGCGCTATTTTGTTTGTCAAAAAATCTTAAGGCTTTAATTAGAAAAAAGAAAAACAAGAAACTTGTTGAAATCTTGAGTATGTTAATCTTGATTTTTTCAAACATAACTAATTAAAATAAAAATTGAGAGGGAAAAATATCTAAAGCAAACACAAGTTTTTAAATTGGTACCATTTATTTAAAAATTGAAAAAAAAAATAATTAAATGTATATTTTAAACAGTTTAAATATCTTTTCTTTAAATAAAATTAAAGCTAATTTTTAACTTTTTGACAAATAAAATAGATTTTGTAGCTAACAAAAAAAATAATAAAAAATTTAGAAATGTTAAAACTTAAACAATCGCTTTAATGTAGAAGTTGATTGACGTCGATTTTGTTTTTCTGAGCATTTTTTTTGAACATTCGCTTCATTTTTAACTTCTGCATTCAAAATCTCATTTAAACAGACAGACTTTTTTCTTTTTTCAAATTGAACACTATTATTCAAATTATTAAAGACCAAATTTTTCAATTTAAAAACTTCTTTTGGTTCATTGTTTTTGACAATTTCATCTGACGACTCGTCAAAAGATTTCTGACGCACCAACTTTGAACATTTTGTCTTTTCCTGAACACATATTTCTCTATTTGTTGACTTTAAAGGCGAAGACTTCACCTGTGGCAACAAGCTGCATCGAGTCAAAATTAATTTGGCAAATTTAAATCCATCTTTGTTGTCATTTTTCATTTGATTCCACACATGCTGGAGCAGAAACAAGTTTTCATTTTGGGCCAAAATCCTAGTTTTAACAGACCTCTTGTCATCTTTGCTTTTCGACTCTTTTTTCTTTGACCAATTCTCATACTCTGTATATTCAATCAAACAATAGTCTTTTGGATCTTCAGCAGACTTTAATTTGTTTAGTGTTTGGATTAGAATGTTACTAACATAGCTGTCTCGTTGTGAAGCATTTACTTCAATGCAGCAACTCTCATTCAGGTGAATTTGGTACGTGTACAAAGCTCCTATTGAATTGGATTGCAGGGACATCTTTGGAAGTGAATTTGGTGGTCGAATTTCGGCGTTTTCAATAATGGCTTTTCTCACTTCTTGTTCAGGAGCAGATTTTTTGCGTTTTATGAGCATTTTCATTCCGAAAAAGCCATTGTTTGTTTTTGATGACATTTTCTTAGTTGGTTCAGCAATTTGGTCAGTTTCATTTTTGAATGGCTACCAAAAAAATTAAATAAATAATTAACTTTAGATTTCGTTTTATTAAAATTATTTACAGGCTGATTTAGAATGAAATTTAAATCAAATTGTTTTAGTATATTACTTATCAAAGCTATGAATTGTTCTTCGACATGATTGCCTGGTTCTTTTTTAGAGTTATATTCAAAAGGGGACAGAGCTTTGGTGTCGAAAAAAGAACTTTTGAGACAATTTTCTATTATTTTAGCAAACAGAGTGTACTCAATCGAGTTGTTCTTAATAATTCGTATGAATTTCTTTCTTTGATTAGAGCTTTTGTACATTTTCACAAAATATCATTTGAATGAAAAGGAAAGCATAAGTTAAATATATAAAGATATACCAAAGCTACCACTTATTTCGATTAATTAAAACTACTCTAATAAGCAATTTTTTATGAGAGATTAATTAGACACTTTTCAAGTGGTGATCTTTTTAATACTTTTCTAATTCTTGGTTTATAAAAGGAATATTTAATAATCGATTTTTATCCTAGGATTAACAAAAACAAAAGTTTATATTTTTAATGGCAAACAATTTTGCTAACGTGACTTAAATCTAAATTAAAAATTTATTTTTCAAAATTTACTCTTTAATCTTTAATTTTTAGATTTCTAAAAAAAGCCAAGTTAATAGTAATGGAATGGAACATGAGCAATTTTGCAGAATAGTAAGAAGATTTTTAATTAAAGACACTATAAATAAAGTAAAAGTTGTTTGAAAAATTTTTTTAATCTTAATTTAATTTAAAAAAGATTAAACAAACAAACGCAACAAATTGAAAATGAAATTATTTTTCATTGTAAAATTGGAAATTATGAAACTTTTTTATTAATATGTGTAATTTTACGCAAAATTATGTAAAAATGGTAAATAAAGTCGAATTTTTTTTAATTTTTCAAAGTAAAATTTATTTTCGTTAAAATCAAATTTTCTTACTAAAATCCTCATTTTTTGCCGTAAACATTTATGATCGATTAAACTAAAATTTGGATATTTTAATGAAAGCTTACGTAATTTTTCGTAAAATTACATATCTTTACCGACTAATATTAACGTAAAATTACGTAAGCTTACAAATAATAGTGTAAAATTCCGGAATTTAGCCGATTCTAGACCTTTTTTAAAAGCACTGTAGAATCTTAATTTAAAAATATTTTTACCATTGTGCAAAGTTGCTCATGTACTTATTGAATTCTTTTTTAAATAAAGAATTTTCTAATAATTTAATATTTTTATATTTAATTTTTATTTTTGTCATCGTCGAATCTGGCGTTATTTTTGAAATAAATAATAATAGTAAATCTAAACATAGAATATGCAATAGAATAGCTATATTTATTTTAAGTATGTTAATTATCCCTTCTTTAAAATAATCATTTTTTGTTGAAAAAAATAATTTTTATATTTTCGACAAAAAAAATTAATTTAAAATGTTGAAATTAATTAAGTTTTGTTCATTTTAATTTATTCTTGGTGAAAATAATTTATTTTATTTTAAGGTGTTTTTTTGTGCCAAATATAAAGCTGAAATTGATGAATCAATTTCTTCCCAAACAGCTTAAAAAAAGTAAAATTTAACATTAAAGATAAGCCAAACAGGTAAAAATGTACTTATTATTTCAAAAATTATTACTGCTCTCAATTTATTTCTTTAGATGGAAATCAGCAAATTTTAATGCCATATAAGTTTAATCTGACAAAAATTGTTCCAAAAGCAAAAAAATGTCTAGTAAGACAACAATCAAATCAGAAAAATTTTTTCTTATTGTTAATAATGTTTTTCGATTTAAAATAGATAATTTCTAAATAAACTAATTATTTTCAACATAAAATAATTAAATACAGCAAAAAACTTATAAATTTATTTATTTTAGCTTGTAAAATTTGCTTTTATTCCTACCAGTTTTTTATGGCCGTAAGTGTTTTTGACAAAACTTACTTAGACTAGTGTAATTTTACGTAAAATTACATAAGATTATGTTGTCTTACATTTTCTTACTTACAAGAAATGATGTTATATTATTTAAGCTTACATTTTTTGACGTAAAATTACGTAAAATGGTGTAATCTTACCCATTATACAGTTTAACTTTAAACACTGTAACTAAAATCTATAGATTTAAACAAAAATTATCAAAATCTAACAACAATTTTTTCTTAAATAAGCTTAATAAAAAGTGTTAATTTTTATTTGGTCTTTCATGTGTTAAAAGCAGTTATTCAAATTCTGTATTTCAAAGATTACTACAATAAATGCTACTCAATATTTTATAAATCTTTTTTTTCTTAAATCAATTTTTTTTTTAAACAAAATGAATAAAATGATAATAATTAAGATCAAATCCAGCAGCATAAATGATCAAATATTAAATTTTAATAAATGAAAATCTCCCAAAAATAGGTAAGCATTTTTGGGCCCTACTAAAACACTGACAACCGTATTTTGAAAATTTTCTGACTCCTACTTATTTTCAAAGTAAAGATGCTTTTAAAAGATTGAAGCATCATGTTAGTTTCCTTAATTTGTTTTTAGCGAAAAATCAAAAATTTTCTTTTTAGATACCTGTTTTAAAAGATGAAATCTCTTTATAAATTTTAATAGCGTCTTTATATTTCTTGGTCTTTTGGCGAAAATTTTTGAAAATAAATTTAAAATAGTAAATGTTATGTTTTTTCTCTAATTTATTTAAAAAAATTTTATCGAAAAAATGAAAAAATAAATGTCTCGTGATTATGAACCTCTTAAAAAAGGTTCAAAAAAACAATAATTTAACTAGTCTAAAAAGCTATTCACATTAAGACAATTAACTTATGTCTTATCCAAAATCGTAAATCCAAGAAAAAACTTAGGGAAATTACCAAATTCGGAATTGGCTTAGTTTTTCGTTAGGAGATAAATATTTTTTTTAGTGTATAATTTTATTAATAAAAAGGAGATAAAAAAATAAGTGGATAAATTATTTTTGTAGGAGATAAATATAAACTAAAATTGATAATTATTTTCAAAGGTAGATAATTAATTTGTGAAGTAGATATTTATCATATAAGTGTTTATTTTTTGATTTTTGACAATTTGACTTAAATGTATCAATTTCAATTAAATTAATTTCTTAATTGAGTAAATAATCAGCTTGTTACATAATTTATATAAAAATGAATTCCTTGAAACTGCTTGAAAATTAAACTTTGAAATAAATAAAATTTTAACTTTAAATCTGATTAAAAAAAATGTCTGAAGCCTCTTCAACTTCTGTTCTTTTATCGGTCAATAATCAAGAAAATCAACTTGATAATACTGATAATGATGTTGAAGAGATAGAGCAAGTGCAATCGAAACGTGGTTCAAACACAGTCTACGACGAATACGGAATCTAGCGCTTGCTCATGTCATTATTGGCAAAAAAATTTCAAATGTAAGCACACAATCGGAATTTCGCACTTTTTAAACCTGAACAAATTTCCGGGTTTAGACTTAGCAATCGAAGGTAATGCAAAACGAGGTCGAAAAAAAAAGGCAAGAGCAGCATTAGAAAGAAATTCAATTGTTCCGATTAACAGGCAGATAGACAATCTAAATCAACACGAAGTTCTACAAGAGGTTGCAAGTACGATTCAAATTGTAAATTATTCAATCGTTAATGTTTCTAATCAAAATCAACTTGTTTTGGCTTCAAGTTCAGTAGCAGTTCACGATCAAGTCGAAAATAATATTCAAGTTTCTGAGAAACGTAAACGCGGAAGACCAAAAAAATCAAGCAATGAAAACGAGCAATTGTCAAAAAGAGTAAGAAAATAAGTGTTAATTACTTTGTTTGTATTTTTTTTTTGTATTTTATTTTTGTAATTTTTTTTATTAATTGTCTCTTCTTAAAAAATAAATATATTCTGCAAAAAATGTTTATACACTTTTATTTTTTTTTTATCTACTTTTTATGAATTAAATTATACACTAAAAAAAATATTTATCTCCTAACAAAAAATATACTCATTCGGAATTAATCCAAGTCAACGATGATCAAGAAAACAAAGCAAAGCAAATTAATTTAAGAGCAGAATTTTTAAAATTATACAAAAAAAATAATTTATTCTGAAGGACCATCATCTAATAGACAAAAATAAAAGATTAATCAACTTCTTATAACGAAATATAAAATTAAATCATGTTTGTATTTTTTTTTCGGTTTTTATAAAACATATAATAAATATAAACAAAGTTAACGAAGATACTCAAGGAAATTTTGAAAATTAATATTAGAAGGTGATCTGAATGCGAAGACTAACAGTTAAGATTGTTTAAGAGAATATGAGATATTTTTTTGATATCATCTTCACTCTCAGATAGAGTTGCTGACTTTAAAGTTCTGATAAATGATTATGTGTTGAGTGATCATTTTCCAATTCTAGCATATATTTCAGTTGAGCATGCCCTACAGTTAATTGCTCGAATTTTCAATTTAACTTAAAAAAATCAAATTGAGGACTCAAGTCTTGAATCCAGCATAATAGTTCTACGGAAAATATTGAGAAGCTAAATGAATACATCTCAAAAAAGATCATTTATGCTGCTCAAAAAGTATATCACTTCACTTTCATAAGTTTTTTAAATATAGCTTACCAAAAAATATTATAATATTAATTAAGGAAGGAATACAGGCAAGAAGACTGTTCCAAAACTCTAGATGCCCTTCGCTAAAGTAAGCTTTTAATAAGCTACATCTGAGCATCGACTCCAATTGATTGTTAAAATTTAAAAATCGACTATTTTTTTATTAGATTATTAAGTCGACAAATTTTTTTTTTGTTGACTATAAAATCTATTAATTTATCTCGAAATGAAAAGTTAAATTGGCAAAAAATTTTATTTTTTTCTCAAAAAAGTCTTTAAATAGATTTAAAATTTCAGATTTAAAAGCTAAAATTACAATTTAATGATTTATTTGAAATTATTTTAAGATCTGAGAATAATTGATTTTTTAATATTATAAATAGATATTCAAAAATTCTTAAGAAAACATTTTGAGAAAAAAAAAAACTTAAAAAAAAACAAAGAAATTAAAATTAAAGAGAAAAAAAAATTACAACAAAGTGCAAAAGTATTTTATTATCGACGTGCTAAACTTAGAGTTTTTATTTAATAAATTTTTGGAATTTTTATTAAAAATGGGAATTTGAAGCTTTAAAAAAATATTTAATAACGCAATTTATGTTGATACTCTTTTAATTTTGTCATGTAAATTTGATTTGAAAAAAAAAAAAACTATAAACGATCTTCTGAATGATTTAATCTAATTAAAACAGAATAAATAATATTATTAATAATATAAAAATTATTTTCAAAGACTTAAAAAAAAATTAGTCGATTATTGAATCGATTAGTCTGAAGATATATCTCCTTTTCTAAAATTATTTAAGAAAGATAGAATTTGTAATAATTTATTAAATTAAAAAAAATAAAGTGAGAAAACCAAAATTCGATTATCGATTTTCAATAAAAAAATAAAAAAAAGATAAAAAAAATGGGTAAATTTTCTTGATGAATAGATTTTTTCAAATGTTGCATTGAGTCACAATTTGTACCACCTAAATTTACGCAAATAAACTAAAGATTTGAATTGCCAGCAATTTTTTTGGATTATGAATGTATTTTGTTCAGGTTACGATTTTACAAAAATATTTTGATATATTTTAATCTGATTGATATTAGATGATTGAAAAAATCAAAAGCAAAAAAGACTTTAAAATATTGGAATTTTTAAAAAAGCAATAAAATATTGGAATTTTTAAAAAAGCAATAAATTCTTGTGATTTTTATTCAAAATTAAATGATGCCTTCAAAAAATACTTACAACAAATGTTGATTTTTCTCGAATAATAAATCTTTGTGTTCCAGACAGTTTGTTTTGAGCTTCCATGATTTTTTCGTCGAATTGTAATATATTTATGTCCTTGTTAGATTTGGTTTGATTCAAAGAATTTTTATAATCAAATACAGATAACTTTTTTGATTCGACTTTTTTCTCTATTGTCTTGTTAGAATTAAGCAAACCAGTAGTATTATAAAAAACACATAAACTCTTGGTTCTTAAGTGTCGATATGAATTTAAATGTTTTTGCTTAAAAGGAATGATCGATTTGGAGACTGCTCCATCCAAATTGGCCGCCTGGTTTAAAATATTCGACCATTTTCTGTCCGATTGCTGTACCAGAATATAATTTTTTCTTTCTTTGAATATTGCAGCTGCGTTTTTGTCAACTTTTGCCAAAGCTTGTTCAATTACTTGAAACACCGTGGTATCTTGGGTCACCTTTACTGCTATTCCAAAGTCATCTTCATCAAGTTTGTTCAAGCCATATATCAATAATTTGAATTGTTTGTGTTTAGACTTAGTTGAGGCTAAAAGCAAACTTGATGAGTTAATTTCGTTTGAGCTTGGAAAAAGGCCACAACTGGAATTCAGATCTGTCTGAAGTTTATTGACTTTGTCTATATTCTCAATTTTTTGTCGCGAGTGTATGAATAAAGTTGACATTTCCAATGGTTGATTTTGAGTATTTCGAAGCTTTAGGTGTCTATAGCCTTGCTTAAAATGTTTGATTGGTATTACTCGCTGTGAGATTATATGATTGCCATTGTTCTCTATGACTGTGAATTTGATGAATGCCAAATCAGGAAATACAATCTAAAAATAAAATATTTTATGTTTGGAAAAAAAGTTGAATTTTAAAGGCGTCACTAAACGAGACGCCCATAAAAGTTGAGTTTGAGGATTTTTGAATAGGTAACCACAATTTTTTGACAGAATTTTACAAATTAAGTTAAAATTATTTTTTTTGCAATTGAATATTCATTCTGACTGAGAAAAATTTGTAAATAAATTCTTAAAAAAATTTCATAATAAAATATTTAAGGTTCCGCTAATTCAAAGAGTCCACGCTATCTCCAGAATCGATTTTTGACCTGGAAATCTCCAAAACCGTATTTTAAAAAATTTTTGACAACTACCTCTAAAAATCTTTATATTTGGGTACACGGTGCATGTACTATGAAGGAAATATCTAAGGTAATAATAAATGTATCATTTAAAATGTTCATTTAGACTGAAAGCGGAAAAGATAATTTACAAAATGGTGTGCTGAGTTTGTATTTATTTGGCTTCGTTCATATTTTACTACAAGAAAAACCATCAAAAAAGTGTAATTTTTAATAAAAACGAAACAAGTCCTCCAAAACACCATTTACCCCATTTTTTGATTTCTGATTTTGAAACAAGAGAAAATTTTGTACAAAACGTTGGGAGTAGTTTTTTTAATTACTTTTATTATTTTTTCGAATTTTTTAACCAAAAATTCACATATTTTTTTATCAAAATGTAAATAATTTTAAATTTTTATATTTTCATATTTTTACATCTTTTAAAATTTTTTGTGCAATGTTTAGAAATTTTTTTTTTTGGATTTTTATAATGAATTTTTTTTATTATCTGAAATATTGCATTAAATTATTACAAAATATAAAAAATTTGAAAATGGAAAAAAGTAAAATTATTTATATATTGCCTTTATTTTGTAATATAGTATTTAACATTATATTTTCTATTAAATTTAGACAAATATTAAAAAATATTTTTTAATCTATTGTAGACGTCCAAAAAAGAAGTTTGTTTTGCACAACTAGAGGAAATAGAGGAAAGAAATTTTAAAAAATGGAAAAAAAAACTTACATGAAAAATAAACTCCTCATTCCAAATAGGATTCATTGCATTTCTGTTGACTATTTTTGTTTTTTCTTTGCTACAATCACACGGAATGCCAATTATTTCAATTTCGACAAAAGTGCTAGTTGAATGCAGAAGCTCTATTCCAGTATTTCTTTGATTATTTAAGTTGGTGACATTTGAAGTGCCATTTTGACCACGTATATTTGATCCATTATTTGGATAAGTTAGATTCGAATTAGTGATTAAATTTTGGGTATTCGATAAATTGATTGATAAATTTGCACTTGAGCTAATACTGCTGCTGTTAATTGCATTTTTATTATTTGATTCTATCAAATATTGACCAGATATCAAGCGAATGGTGAATGACAAATAATTGGCGTCTTTTTTTTTCTCAAAAGGATTAAACCTTCCATATTCAGGATGACATTTATTCCACAATACTTCTGGCTTCAGCACATAGCCTGAATTCGAATTTTGCTCGAACAAAGTTTGATTCAGTATCTGGAAATTGTCAATGGTCTGATAATTCAATGCTATCAATTGCATCCCACATGACCAAAAATTTAATGGCGAAAAATTCGAAGAATCAAATCGCCTTGCATTTGGGTAACATCGAATCAGCTGGGTTTCAGTGTGACTTAAAAAGTTAAATTGAAAAAAAGATAGCTAAAACAATTTTTATTCATATTAATTGATAAAAATGAAAAAATAATATTAAAAAATATATTAAAAAATATATAATAAATTATATATTTGAAAATTAAGTAAAGGTTAACCTAATTACCCCTCATCAAGTTTTTTATGGCAAATTGAAGTTTGAGATCAAGATCAAAAGATTAAAATACAAATTGTAATATTTTTTACAATAATAGAGAAAATGTAATTATTTTTCTATGCAATTGACATGTTATGTCAAGTTTATTTTCATATTTAAAATTTTGAAATATCCCTTTTTTATTTGACTTAAATAGGTTTAAATTTTTTAATTGATTTTTATTATAAAATTTAAGGTTTTAAATTTTTAATTCGTTTAAATTGAAAAATAAATTATTTTGGTTTGAATATCAAAGTTAAGAATTTGAATTTGTGAAATAACTTTACCTGAATTATTTAAATTATTGATTGTTTTTGTTAAATAATTTAGAGATCAACCATTTTGATGATAATTCTATAATGAATTATTATTAGACATAACAGGTCTAGTAATGTTTAGAATTTTTTTTTAATTTTCAAAATCATTAAATTAATTAAGTTTTAAAATATTAAATGGTCGTTTTGATGATAAAATTTGATATTAAATTTCAATTTGGCTATTTTATTAAATATTATTTTGCTGGCCGTCCTTGGGTTCACTAAATGGCTTAATTAAATGGTTCACTAAACACTTTCGTTTAAACCCATTTTTTAAGTGTAAAGCTTTATGTTTATATTATTTGCCTAAAATAAAAAAAAATTTCCATTTACAACTACATTAAATATGATCAAAGTTATTTAAAAGTTACAAGTCTGAAGTCAAGTCAAAGTCCGGAATTAAAAAAACAACTTCGAATAAAATATAGAATACATAAAATTTTAATTTTAAATCAATTTGGTCAAAAAAGTCAATCGAATTTTTTCTAAAAATTTAAATTGGAAATCATTTTTTTTCAAAAATTTTGTAAATATCTTTTCACTGAATTTTATATTAAT
Organism: Brachionus plicatilis; assembly: GCA_010279815.1. NCBI lineage: Eukaryota > Metazoa > Rotifera > Eurotatoria > Ploima > Brachionidae > Brachionus > Brachionus plicatilis. The sequence continues at coordinate 853,966 of QEOQ01000658.1, forward strand.
CATCGGAAATTTACGTTAAATATCGTTTTATAGATTACGATAGATAAATGTTTTTCAAAAAATTAATTTTCTTTTCAATTTTTAATACCTAAGTCTGATACCAATTAATAAAAAAAAATAATAATGATACTAACAAAAAACACCTAGAAAAATAAACTCATCAAAATTCATCATCATAAAATCGTCATCATAATTCACTAAAAAAACAAACATCTTCTGGCATTTTTACTTTTTACTTTAAATTTTTCCGAAAGAATTTTTATAGGAATTGACGACATATTCCTATAATATATATAGTCTATGTCACATTTTGATTAGATTTTGATAAACTGAATAAAATATAAATTTACATTATTTATTTTTCTCTGTTTAAATAAAGGGAAACTGAAATCATAATCGTTCAGTGAAAATGAGTTGATAAATTTAGAAAAAAACAAGAAATGATAATTCGCCAAAGGAATTGAGTCCTAGATTCCCTGGAGTGTGATGTTTATTGATATTTATTAAACTATTTGGTTTGTTAAGAGATTCGTTCACAATAAGTTGAGTTTTGAGTGGAAGAGGCGATTCTGTTTTTTTAAAAAATCTTATATAGTAGTTCCTAAAAAAGGCCAGAATTGGTAAAATTACGTTATTTTACGGAAATTTTAAGTATGTTTCAGCCAGCTTACAAAATCTTACGCAAATATTAGTCGGTAAGGATATGTAAGTTTGCGTAAAATTACGTAAGTTTACATTAGTTATAATACGTAAATTTTAGTAAAATCGTTCCTAAATGCTTACGGTCAAAAAATGAGGATTTTGGTTTAAAATTGATTTATTTTCAAAGATATTTAATTAATTTTATGAAAATTAAAAAAAAAACATTTTGATAAAACTAATTTAGTTATTAATGAGCTGTCAATTCCATATATTTTTGAGGTATAGACAATGAAAATATTTAAAAGTAAATCCTTTTTGTACTTTTTGTACTTTTTCCTATTATTTTATTTGGCCCTGTTACTTTCTGCACTTTTTAACTTTTTGTCCTTTTTCTAATTAAAAATAAAGATTACTAACTAAAATTTCTATTATCTTTAACATATCCGAATCCCTAAACCAGGGCTCTGCCCCGGACCCCGTTAAATTTATTTTGGTAATTAAAATACTGATAAAGTACAAAAAGTACAAAAAGTACAGAAAGTACAAAAAATACAAAAAATACAAAAAGTACAAAAAGTACAGAAAGTACAGAAAGTAACAGGGCCAAATAAAAAAATTGGAAAAAGTACAAAAAGTACAGAAAGGCTTTTTTAAATTTTTCCAATTTTTTTATTTGGCCCTGTTACTTTCTGTACTTTCTGTACAAACTCTGCAATAAATCTGCAAAACTCAGAAAATAGTAAATTTGGGATACTTCATTAAATTAAAAATCCAATTCAACTTTAAGTCGTGGTACAAAGGATGCATCAGTTGCTACAATTTACAGAGCATGTTTTAGTCGGTTCAGATTTAAGTTCTGGCGTTTTTTTTGTTTTGTTTTTGTTTTTTGTATTATAATTCACAATGTTCTGAATTTTGCACAGTTTTGCAGAATCAGTATATTGGTGGTACAAAGGATGTATCAATTGCTACAATTTACAGAATATGTTTTGGTCCTTCAGAACTTAAGCTTTGACACTTTTTATATTTTGTTTTTGATTTTTGTACAAAAATTCACAATGCCTTTACAAGGCACTTATTGGCTCAATTCTGGATTATAATTTTCCATGTCTTAACTCATTCTCCGAATCAGGTTTACAAAAGTTACAAGTTATTCAAAATACTGCTGTTAGATTCATTCTAAAACTTCCTCTCAGAACCTCCTCTAAATCATTATTCTATGAAGCAGAAAATAAATTGAATATCAGTAAAATTGACCACAGATTAAGCAATCTCTTATAAAATTACCTTCGTAATGCTCTTGACTATTCAGTTCCATTGACTAAAAGACTTGTTTCGGAGTATCAAAGAGGCTTCGATTCTAGATTTATTACAAATCCAACTCCTCTATGTAGCTGCTACCTAATTATACAAAAATTTTCTGACTCTTAATTTGTTTTTTTTTGTTTTTTTTTCTCCCAACTCTTTTTTTTTATTAACTAAACAGCTATTTAATTATTATTTTTGTATATCATCCTTTCATTCATAAATGAAAAATAACTTAATTTAAATTTAAAATTTTTTAAACTGTTTTAATTATTTTATTTTATTTTTTTTTTATATCTGAAGGAGCGTATACTTGAACAGAAAACAAATAAACAATAATAAAATACAATTACACGCAAAAATATGAGAGACAATTACACAATTTCTACCAAATCAACGGGTACTACGCAATTAATGAAGTCGTCTGTGGAAAAAGACCTAGGTATCCATATTTTCGAGGATCTAAAATGGGAAACACAAGTTAAGTTTTGCTGTAGTAGAGCAAATAGAATGCTTGGCATGATTAGGAAGTCGTTCAAATGTCTAAATGTTGAGATCACAAAGATGCTATATATGGCGCTCGTAAGACCACACATTGAATATGTAATTAGTGCTTGGTGTCCGTATCTAAAAAAAGACATCTTGGAGTTGGAAAAGATACAACGCAGAGCTACCAAGCTACCTCCCAAATTAAGAAACATAGATTATGATTCCAGAATGAAGATAATGGGCTTGCAGGATCTAACAAGAAGAAGAATGAGAGGCGATCTAATTCAGATGTTCAAAATATTCAACGGATTCGAAGATGTTTAATTTTTGAACGGATGTAATTATTCAAATAACTCTCAACTTGGCACTCGAACTTACAATTTAAGAAGGCACAATAAAACAATTGTAAAAGAATTAGTTAAAAACTGTAGCCAAAGATATAGCTTCTTTACTAACAGAATCACGTCTGCTTGGAACAATCTACCACAAGAAACAATAAACGCAAATACAGTAAATGGTTTCAAAGCTAGACTTGACAAATGGAATGAATCGTCTGCTACAGCCCATAAGGGCTCTGCCTAATCTTAGGATTAGGTCACAGATATTTTACTACTACTACTACTACTACTAATTTAGAAATAGCCTTCTCTATTTTATCAATTAAATTACATTCAATAGTCAAAATTGCTAATCCATTTAACTTACCATATAACATCAATGGGTCTTTTTTTACACAATTGCTTTGCTTTGGACTCATTCAGCGACACTATTTGATAACTACATGGGCTACCATTTGACTGGTTTTGATTCTCACTCACTTGGCTTGTTAAAAAAGTGCTATTTTGTATGTGAGACAATTGATTGTGTTGTATTTGAGAACTGGATTCAGTGAAGCTCTTATACTTTATATCATATTTAGAACCATCTGTGCCTGAACTACTAAGACTCTGCTGTGTGACCAACTGATTTTGATTGTGAAATATCCTCGAATTGTTCAAGTTGTTGAGCGATTTTTTGCTGTTGTTATTTGAATTTTGAATTGTTGAATACTGAGGACTCAATTTAAAAGGATTGTAAGACAATGTCTTTCCGGTGTAAACATTTGCAGGTATCAAGTTTAACTCTCTGAATTTAACAGCCTGGGTGTACACAACCAAACTAGAGAGCTCTTCGGCAATCAGCGCATTTGGCTGATTTGATTTGGCCTGTTTTTTGAGCGGATTGGAAATGTTCAATTGATTGAGCTTTACATTTGATGACGTAATTGGCAAAATAGACTGGGTCCTGTGAAGACACGGATCTATTTCCAAAGAATTGTTTCTCAAGCTGTTTCGTTGGAACCTGAGTTTCTTAAGATCTTGATTAGCTTCCGATACATTGCTTATTCCAGCAATAGAGGTCGAAATCGAAGCGTTGTTTGATTGATTTGTCAATGTGGTGGGCGACGCGGCAAGGTTCAAATTTGCTTCGGCATTAAACGAATCCTGGTTGTTGTCATGTTTTATGTTGAGCTTGTTAAAAGAAGAATCGGTGAGAGATTTGCTCTTGTGAATTTGGTTGGATTTGTTGTTTGGTTCATTTTGGGAAGTGGTTGCCAGACGCGTTGAAATTGTCCTTATCCGCTTGACCGGTCCAGTGATAAAATTTGTTATGCTTGACGAATAGTCATCGAAAATTTCCAGATTTTCTCTAGAGGTGTTCAAATTGAAGTCAACATTTTCAGTGGACTGTTTTTGGATTTTTTTGGTGGAGTTTTTTTTGCCATTGGCACTCAGCTCCTGACCCGGGACAGTGGTGCTGTGCAGCTTTTTGTTTTTTATCAAAATTTTGTACTTTAGTTGATTTGGCGATGGCAGAAGTGGAAAATCGGACTCAGGCTCGGTGATGTAATTTTTGACAAGTTTGTCGCCAAAAGTTTTGACAAATATGTGCGCTATCTTGACTTGCTGCTGCACCGAGCATCTGTTTTCAATCGAGAGAATGACTGGAAATGGAGAGGTCTCGAACGCACTTTCATTGATTACTTCGACCACTGTGGTGAAGCTTACTTTACTTGTCAAGGTCCTGCCATGGTAGACAACTGGCGATCCATCGTCTCCATCCCACACGTCCAGTTCGACGCAGCGGCAGCCAGATCTCAGAGCAGTTCGATAGATTTCGGCAGAAGATTCGCCTTTGAGCTGGTGTCCTGTCAAATAGGTGTTGTGTGATGAAGCAATGTAGTAGAATGATAGTGGGTAGTCCATTGTGTCTGCATTGTTTAGCTTGTCGTAGTCATAGTAGCTGAATTTTTTGTGATTGTCAAACAATTTTGAATTTTCTTCTTGGTCAATTTCGAACAAAAAGTTGTCTTTGTCCAGCAGGAATTTTGAGAATCCAACAAACGAGAGGAGATTTCTTGACCTTGCAAAAATAAATGTTGGTTTTGATTATTTAAAAAGTTAAATAGGCCGAATTATTCTAAGAAGATATTTTAGAAGAACCGTAAAATTATCAATATAATACATAATGTGTCAATTCATAGAAAAAAAAATTTAAAGAAAATTAAAAAAATTTGGTAAAACTCAGAGAATAAATTTTGGTAGAAAAACTTTCATTTGAATATGCTAAAAGAATTTTTTTTCATAAAAGTCATGTTAAAATTAAATAAATTTAAAAATATTTTTTGTATGAATTTTTGTTTTTTGTAGATCAAAGGAAAATTTATTAGGTTGTTTAATAAGTTTTTTCGTCGATTTTTAAATGAAAAAATCTCATCAAAGATTAAACTTTTTTATGCAATGTTGTACATCATTTGAAAGAGCAACTCTGGTTCTTTCAAATGAAATATAAGATTATATGTTTGCTTTTTAAATTTCTAAATAATTAACTAAATAAAAATGTATGACAAAAAAATGCATATCCGCCATTGCATGTTATTCAAGTTTAACGAAGAAAAAAATGCATATCCGCCATTGCATGTTATTCAAGTTTAACGAAGAAAAAAATGCGACAGAGGCTACCAAATCGATTTGTTTGGTATATGGCGACGACACTCTGACTGTTCGCACTTGTCAAAATTGATTTGCTCGATTCAAAGCTGGAGATTTCGACCTTAATGACAAAGAACGCGTTGGGAGAACCGTCGAAGCTGATGACGCGTGTTTGGTTGGATCAGAAGGGTATAATCTATTATGAGCTACTGCAACCCAAGCAAACGATAACCGCAGACCTTTATTCACAACAATCAATACGTTTGAGTCACGCTTTGGAATGCGAAAAGTGATTCTTTTACATGACAACGCTAGGCCACATGTTGCAAGACGACTCGGAACACGATAGAGAATCTAGGCTGGGAAGTCTTATCTCACCCAGCTTATTCACCAGACTAAGCTCCTTCAGATTACCATTTGTTCCTATCCATGCAGCACTTCCTCAGTGAAAAAAAGTTACTCAGATTTAAAGGAAATCATAAAAGACATCAGTCAATATTTCACCTCAAAACCAGCCAGCTTCTACGGAAGAAGATTAAAAAAACATATAAAATGTTAATCTTAAAAAACAAAACATAAAGAAAAAATCGAGATTTTAACTTTGTAAAAGAGTGAAGTAAAACATAAATTCGAACATAATTAACTTAAAATGTGACTAAAACATATAAAATTTTTGTTAAATGTGAATAAAACATAAATGACTAAATAAATTATTCAAAAAGTGAATAAAACATATCAAAATAAAAAAAAACTAACTTGAAATTATTTTGAAGAAAAGTGATTAAAACATAAACCTTTAATTTAGATATTTATTTTTTTTTTCAACCATGAAAAGAAAAATCGAATGGATTTTTATGGCTAAATTCAACTCCGATATCGAACTCGAGTTTTATTTAAACCAAATTCCGAAGGCTACTTCCTCTCATGGAAATTTAAACAAATGCTCTCAATAATATATGTTTTTTTCCCCTTGTTTATTCATCAAATTGACTTAAATTTTTTTTATACTTTGTATAAATTTATATGTTTTGGATCACTTTTTGATAAATTTAATTTATGTTTTATTCACAGAATTTAAAAATAAGTTTATGTTTCGATTCACATTTTTATAAAATAAAAATGGTTTTATGCTTGATTCACTTTTTATATGTTTTAGTAACATTTTATATGTTTTTTTAATCTTCATCCAGCTTCTACGAGCTAGGGATCAAAATGCTGCCAGAAAGATGGGAGATGTGTATTTCTAGCGAAGGAAATTATTCTAGTGACTAATTATATTTTATTTTAGTTTTTATAAATAAATAAAGTCTAGAAAAGAACGAAAAAACTTTTTAAACAACCTAATAGAATATTTGGATCTGTTAAAAAGTTTGACCACCTGATCACAATATTTACTTTAAAAAAACCTTTAGTAAAAAATATGAACACATGATCTTGAAATTGACCATTAAAATTTACATAGTCAATTATATGATCAAAAAATTTTTTTTTTTTTTCTAAAATTTTTGAGTCAATTTTGAGACTACTTTTATTACATATTTTGTTTGATACAAATTATTTTTTTGAAATTTTTTTCAATTCAAAAATAAATGGACTTTCTGGGTACAAAACTCCAATGTTCATCAACTCTTTTAGCTGATTTAAAGGGTTGATCTGAAGGAATTCATCTAAATCCATTTATTTGTGAATTGAAAAATTTCAAAAAAAATAATTTGTATCAAATTAATAATTATTATGGCTCAAATTACATTAGCTGCATATGAGTCTGATGTTCAGTCTCAAGAAGAAGAATTTGAAACAAGAAGTCAAAAAGACGCTAAAAGAAAGAAAAATTGGAAAAATAAAAACAACATTCAACAGTAAAGAAGAAGCTAAGGTTACTATCAATGCTGAAAATACATGGAGTTTGCACTACACTTATCAAACACAAGATGGTCCAAATAGAGAATTAGATGCAATCATGCAAAGAAGAGAGCAGATCAATGTCCAGCTGGTATATATCTTATTATATAAATTTTGGTGATGAAGATGACCAAGTCGATGTCGAAAAGAATGATGAAGAGGAAGTAGATGACGTAACTAAATTTAGAGTTTTAATTTCTGCTAAACGATTATTCAAATTAGCTACTAAATCTGACATCATTTATTCTGATGCTACATATAAACTTATATGGGAAGGAATTCCAGTATTATTATTTGGAAATAGTGACTTAGATCGTCATTTTCATCCTTTCGGTATTTGCATTAGTTCAAATGAAAAAACAAGTGCTTTTAGATTTATGTTCCAACCGTTGGTTGATATTATGAAAAAACTAAAAGAAAATCTAAAAATTGAAAAACTAGTTGCAGATGCCTCACTGGCAATAAGAAATGGATTCATGCAAGTTTTTGGCAAAGATAAAACTGTAATTACAACGTCGGAATATAGACAAACATTTAAATTTCATAGATTCCGATTAAAGACTAGATATTATTGAAGATCTAGATGAGTTACAAATATTTCCATATAGAGAAATTTTTGACAAAGCTAAACAAGCATTCATGTATTCAGTACTCATCAAAACTGGTTCGAAGGCGTAGCTGATTTTACACCATCGACTAACAATGGATTGGAATCAGAAAATAATGTTTTTAAAAATTCAGCTACTCTAAGAGTACGTTTGCCTTTAGGTAGATTCTTTCATATATGGATGGAAACAACAGAAAAATGATCTAAAAAATATTTGAATGGCGATAAAAAATTTATCTCTTCTTCTACAATATAACTATGTCAGTGGACTGCTGCATATCATTAGAAAAAAAGTAATAAACAAGTTACTTCGACTGATAATGGAGATATTATTGAATTTTATTGTCCTAATGGAAAAGAAATGAGTTGAATTTTTAATAACATTATTTTCTGATTCTAATCCATTGTTAGTCGATGGTGTAAAATCAGCTACGCCTTCGAACCAGTTTTGATGAGTACTGAACCACATTTCATTCATATATTCTATAAATTTGTCTTGCTTTTTCTGTGTCCATTTTTTCATGAATGCTTGTTTAGCTTTGTCAATAATTTCTCTATCTGGAGATATTTGTAACTCATCTAGATCGTCTAAATTTTGTTTATAAAAAGACTTTAAAATCATTTAACTAACTGAAGGAGCCCTGCTCGTAGCCTTTCTTTAAAAAGAAATAAACTATTAAAACAAAAACAAGCTGATAAACAAGTGATTATTCAGGGTAGCAAGGTTCATTCACTTTTTATATGTTTCATCAGTCCTTACCGAGAAAAAAAGATAAAAAAAATAAAATTTACCTAAAAAAGGCATTTGGTTCATGTTTGTTAATTATGGACTGTAATTCCTGATCATTTAAGTGTTCGAATTGTTCATTGGCAACAAACTCCCTTAATTGTTTGACATTAATAGCATAAAATTCGTGAACTTCCTTTTTGTTGGCACTTTGCATTTGACCAAAATGATTGAGCAAAACCAATTCGGAGCAAAAATTAATTGAATAGGGTGCCACAGAATTGGAGCAGATTAGGTCATTGAACAAGCGTTTGTTGTTTCCTTTGATCAATTGACTTTTGTAGTCCATTTTAAGAGCATTGTATTTTCCACTAGCCGTGTTAATCTTGTCAAAATTTTGCTCTAAATCAAAAAATTTCAGCTCATCTCTCAGGTTATTCCGAGTCAAAATAGTCTTTTCATTGTTTATTCTCCTCACGTCATCCAAGTATTCACTGCACAAACTTTTGTCATCATACACAAGTTTTTTCACCAATTGTCTGTGCTTTTGCCAAGTTTTTTCAATGTCATCAGCCGTGTTCTGACTCACCTTAACCGCATACCTGTCAAACAAATCCTTTAGATCCTTTCTCATGTAGACATAAAATGATTTAAACAGGTCCACAAACTGGTCGAATTCTATGAACGTGTCCAGCAGAATTGAGCTCAGTTTTGCCTCTCCAGTTTCTGTTAAAAATTTAAAATTAAAATTGTTGCTGAAAATGTTTGCCACCGAGCTTCCATTTGGAGGCGACGATGAGCTGAACGAATTTTGTGCATTTAAATGATATGGATTGAAGCTGTGCGCGGAGCGCATAGTAGAAACGCCTGATGACGAGCACACACTCTGGTGTTTTGCCAAAGGACTAATCAAGCTTGGTTCTGTTGGCTTGGACAGCAAAGTTAATATTATTGGCGGTCTGAATGAATTGACCGGTCTGTTTTTGGTCAGGTTGTCGGAATCAAACGAGTTATGAAGATCCAGTGATGCTGAAGATGACCGAGTGAACAGGTCGTACATCAGAGATTTGTTCTTGAAATTTTTCAGCTTGGAAAATTTTGATTTCAGTGCTACACTTTTGTTTTGGATAAATTTTTCCACATCCACATCTTTTTTTGTGATCAGTTCGGACTTGGTCATTTTTCGTTGATTTGAGCTTTTAAAATTTTTCAGCCTAAAAGAAGTGATCGACGCGCTCGACTTTCTTTTGTTAATTGAGGACTGAGAAGAAGTGGTTCCGATGCTGTTTTTGTGCCTTAATTCCAGCTCTAGGTTCTCGTGATTGATGTTCTGGTTTGAATAGGAAGATGATGCAAACAGGTTGTTAATTGCTTGATTCAGATGGTTTTCCAAAGTCATGATGTTGAATTGGCGACCTCCAAAAGCGAGCAAAGCCTCCATTGGAGTCGGATTTCTGAACTTTTTGTTCTTTTGGCCATAAAAAAGATTTAGGTACAGGCTTTTTAGCCATTTGACGCGGTTGTCTGGTGTCAGAGTGGAATTTTTTTTCAGGTTGTCAATCAAAAAACTGAGCCCAAGATAGAAAATTTGAATGCTTTGCTTGGCACCGATAAAATAGAGGCTTCGGTTTTCTGAAAAAGAATTGCCGTAAACCAAACAGATGATGTTGTTTTCATCAAAATCAGTAATGGAATATCTTGTGGTTGCTATCAGGTGAATTTGGGAATACATTTGCTTGTCAATGCACCCTTGGCGAATGTGTTTGATGCAGGTTAAATCTATGAAGCCCTCGTATGGATCGCTCACATTCACCAGTTCTCCGTGAACATAATGTTTTCTAATGGACGCCACAGAGTAAACTATGTTGCTGTCGATTTCGTCATAAAGCAAATCGCTGTCATCAAATGACTTTTTGTATTCCGACTCTTGATTGAGTAGTGTCATTTTTCGTCTTTAGTGAACAAAAATTAAAACACAATTTTTTGTTTAGATTTTTTTATTTGTTAGTTTGGAAATTTTTTTATTTTTTTATTTTCAAGATAATTTTTTACATTTCGAAAATACAATAAAACTAGGCATCTTGAAGTTGATGATCCATTCAAAATATCATTCAATTTAGAGAAATTATCTTTAGATATTAAAATTAATCTTTAAATTTATTTAAATAATTTAATGGAATATGCTTTACATGTTATGTAGATTTAAAAAATAAACTAATTTAAAAAAAGTTTTTTCTCTACCAATTGATAAAATTGATTTTTAAAATTTAAATATATAAGCTGATTTTTTGTAGAGTTTATTTTTAAATTTTTTATTTCGATGGCATTTGTATCTAGCATTCAAAATTAAAAATAAAATCTAAAAATTAATTTCAAAAATTCCAAATAAGCAATTAAATGAAAAGATCGATCCTTCCGACTAAATAAAAAATTTATTCTATTTTTTAAAACTACATAACTTGTAAAGCATGTTACATTAAAATTATTTAAATTAATTTAAAAATTAATTTTAATATCTAATAATAAATTCTTTGAATTGAAATGAAAGCTTGAATTGAGCATCAGCTTCAAGATGCCTAAAACTTATCAAATTTTAAATTTAATTTTAATTTTGATTTTTTTTAAATCTTCATGCTTTGAAGAAGAAAAAAATATTTAAAAAAAAATCTAAAATAAATACAAATCGAACATTTGAATTCTCAAAAAAATTAAATCAATATGAGAATCTAAACAACTTCAACCACTGCACAATAATTATTAAAATAGGAAAATTAATTTTTTTAAATATTTATCATATCAAAAGTTGTTGGCTCAAGTCTATATCTTAATTAGGTCCTAGACTTGACCGAACATGCTGAGTAAGCTTTCTGCGAGTTCTGGAGTTACTAAATCTGATTACATATGCTAAAAAAAAATCACAACTAAAAATACATGAAGAATCATATTTATTGAGTGAGGATTTAAAAAAAGTGAAGCGAAATTAAATCTGTCAAAAATATCTTTTAAATAGTTAATTAGAATAAAAATTATTTTTTTCGTTATTAAATGCCTTCTTTGATTTTTTATTGTTTTTAATTTTTGTGATACTTACTCTTTTTGATAAAAAATTTAGATTTAGAAGATAACAATAAAAATAAAAAAACAAAATTTTCAAGAAAAATTCAAAAGTCAGTACATTTTTTTTAAAACTCAAAATTCATTTTAAGTGAAAAAAATATGATGCATTCTTTAGTGTTTTATAAAAATTTTAAATACAATTTTGAAAATGCTTTGAAAATGTGCGATGGTTGAGATATATTTTATTTTAGAAATATTAGGAGAAATATTTAAAAAATTTTTTGATATTTAAAAAAAAAATTTAATGAATCTTTTTTTTTATTTCTATCACAATTTTACTAAATATCTTAAAATTCAATTGCCAAAATATGATTCATGAAATTTTAAAATATTAAACAAAAGATCGATTATGTTTTTAACAATTAGAGCTTAATTTTTTTTAATTTGAATAAATTGATGATTAATTGGTCTTTTAAAATTTCTAAAAAAATAAAAAATTTCTTGAAAAATCATCTTTGTTTGTAACACTATATTAAATTTTAAGAGATAATAGAGCGACATTGCAAAAATTTCATCTAATATTTCTAAAATAAAATATATCTCAACCATCGCACATTTTCAATGCATTTTCAAAATTATATTTTAAATATATTAAAAAACACAATAGAACATGCCATATTTAATTCAAAATATTGGCTTAATATTTTTGCATTACTTTTTTGACTAAATTTTGATTTAAAAAATTAATTTATGTGATTTTCACATTTCAATAAAGTTATTTTACGCGTAAGTCACATTTTAACCTCCTTTAAAAGCTCTATTTAAAATAAAGAAGACAAAAAATATTTTAAATAGTTCAAAAATATTAAAAATTTTCTAAATTCGTAAAATTGAAAAAAATTCCTATAATTGAACTAAGAGTAGAATTTTTTAAAATAGTATTTTTTTTTCAACTGAACATATATGTTACCGTAAATTTGTAAATTTACTGGCTTATTGGTAAATATATAAAATTAATAATTAAAAAATATGTTTTATTAATTTACTAAAAAAAATTAGTAATAAACTAAAAAAGTCTTGTAACTTACTGAATAAATCAGTAGGAATGTAAATAACAATTTTCATTCATTTTTTTATTTATTTTTACAATTCCCATTAGCACCATGATATCTTGAATTACACAAAATACCATTTTTTTACATGAACATCTTTTTGTCAAATTCATTTAGTGATTTTTCATTATCAATATCTACAACTATACAAATTAGGTTTGGGGTCTCACTTAAACCCCGATCAACGTCAGGGATAGGAAGAGCTACATATAGAAACCACAGGTGCGAATCTTTTACTTCAATGAAATGAACTTTGAAATTTATCTTCTAGTACTTTAGCTTCGAGGAGAGAATAAAATTTTTCTTTTTGTGCCCTTTCTTTCTTTATTAACCTCGAAGATAGGAGTCTCATTCATTTTATTTATTTACTGAAACAATTTTAGAATTTTACTAAATTTTTTTTTGTAAAGTTCACGAAATTCAAAACTTTAGTGCTATCTGAATTTCACATTTTTGACTAAAAATTCGTAATCTACGCCCTAGAAAACCCCAAAAAAAAATTTTTTTTGAGGGAGGCAAAAAAAAAATTTTCTACACCCAGGGTTCCAAAAATAGCAAACCATTTAAAAAGTTGTTGTTCTTTAAGACTCAAAATCTCAAAGATAAAACTTAAAAATATTAAAAAAGTA